>JASJUZ010000188.1:0-474657 GCA_037159825.1 Tupiocoris notatus | reverse complement strand
TAATTGAGTTCGAGAAGGGAAGAGCTCTCAAACGTTCAATAGTTTCCATTTGTCTTAGCGGAAGCCTTTGAATGAGCTTCTGTTCAAGATATAATTTAGTCGGGTCAACTCTTAAAAGGAATTTTCGTGTAGAAGGCAAAATAATTTGTTTTTGATTTTTAGTTTGTTTGATATTCTGTTGTAAACTTATAGATCTGAGAGTGGGGAAAGTTTTTTTTTTTTCTAATTCACAGAGTGCAACAGAGAGTTTTGCAGGAAATCCCCGAACCTACGAGTGTGATAATTACCAGTGTGATCAGTAGTGCAGAGCTTTTCAGGCCTCAACATCGGATCCATGTCGACAGTGACGACTGTACGATCCCTACCAAGGATTCCAGAACTGTAAGTAGCAGCTATGGTAGAGGAACATTCTTCCAGGTACCACGGCTTCAATCTGCAAATCGTAAACCAGGTTTTATAAGAATCTGGTAATAATTATGAAAATAATAGTAGAGAGATAAAGACGTTCAGTCAGTGCCGAGGGACCGTGTATTGTGTTATTGAAACGTTCATATCTTGACGTCATAATTTCCGATTTCAATTGAAATTGACCCAAATTTGTTTATTGATCGGGTCGAATTTGAGCTTCAGCCAGTTATCCCCCGAACTTTTTGCAACTTTTGCAAAAGTCAGATTCAAATTCAGCAGTCCAAATTACAAACCAGTTGAAGAAAAATTATATTTTTTAAAGCCCTGGGGCTATGGACACTGGAAGGAGGGTGATGCAATTGCTGAATAATTCGATTAGAAAGTGTTGTAAAGTGTTGTTGCACTAAAGTGAAATTCTTTTCGAAAACCAGACACAGATAGATATAGATCGGATACAAAGGAGAATAAAAGGATGCATGAAGACTATGACGACGTTGTGATGAGATGTTGAGGCGATGCTGATGCGGGCGAGGCTGTGGAAGAGCGCTTCTGAGAGAATGAAGGCGTTGAACTAATTTCACGGGTGACCTGCCCCGCCACGGCGCACAGCCACAATGGGAGGCCTGGCTGGATCGCGTCATTCTTGATCCAGAGTATCAAAGGGAAAGAGCTAGTGCAGCGTAGGTGATGTCAAGGGTGAGATGCTGCGGAAGGGATCTGGAAGTCGAATCGTCCCACTGCGGAGCAGTTGATAGCCTGAGGGAGCACTTGAGCTAATATGGAGTTGGCTGGATGGACAGACTGCCGCAGAAATGGTCCATCGCTCATCAACAGCTACTTGGTTAAGCCGCGAAGCAATTTCAGACGGGAATGAAACAATAGATACGATCCTCGAGATGTTTTTGAGTCTGATTATTGTTTATTATTGAATAGTGGACCATGGTTGGAAAAAAAAATGGGTGTACGATAATTTCTGAACAATCAATATTTTCAAATCAGACGTTGACGAGATTCATAGAAAAGCTCTAAATAGTTGCGCTTGCGGTTGATGAAGAACACTGATATGTAATTGTCACGGGAAATTCTCCATCAATGTATTTTGGTTTGGAATAAAGCCGAAAAATTGAAATTCAAGTAAGACTCCATTTCAAAATTCGTAAACACGGAGAAACGGATCCGTATTGGTTATGGTGAGATGTATGTCTTTCAGGTCCTACCTCATCATTCTTATTCTTCGTATGTTCGCTAGCAGCACTACTGAACTTGAGACCTTAAGGACACTTGATTCCCATGGCATAGAAAATGAAGCAGATAATTTGAATCGGAGTCATTATTTAGGAGCACGAATGATGGTTTGACGATTGTGGTATAACACAATTACCACCATAATCCATTCCCATTCAATGGAGATCAATCTAACTTCGATTTAGCTGAATACAGCCGGCAAAACGGTTTACAGTTGCATACATCCGAGAGCTCGGAGTCGGAATAATTATGATTGTGCGATGCATGGAAGTCTGGTAACTTACCCGGCTTGTGTTGCGCTCGATATCGAGAGAGTGTAAACGCTGTTCGTATATCCGTCGCAATTGCAAGAATCCGTGTGCATTCCTCCGTTGCCGCTCGCCCAGACGAATATCGATCCTTTGCCTCCTCGGCCCTGGAAAGCAAAATTTTGCTAAATTACAAAAGCGGATTTCCACAGATGAAATATTTTAACGAATGCTGATCGAGGCTGGAATTAATCTTACCTTTAGCACGTGATTATTCCAGATAATTAAGAGTCTGGTTCATTGAAAAAGTCCGTTATTTTCGCAGTAAAAATGTTACGTATTATTTTACGCTAAACTTACAAAGACCAAGGAAAAAAAAATTAAAGAACGCAAAAATATCAAGACTGATTTTCACGAATATTACTTTCCAGTGATTTTCCAGTGGAAGACTTATTTCGAAAACATTCTCTTCTTTAAAACTCGTTTCCATTTAACTTGGAACCGCCTTGGCTAAGCTAATCTTTTAAAACCGCTGTTGGGAAAAGAAAGCAAGAACCACCGGTAGCCTCCTCTTTTCGGGTACAACCTATGAATAAACATCAGATGCGGATCAGCCGGTAATTTACTCATTTGCAAGTCATTGGACAACCTTTGTATTTTTTTCGCTCGGTTGGCTTTACCTCGGCTATTTTCTCTATCATTTCGCTCGTAAATAAAACACCATTTAGTTGTCGACCACTTCAGTGGCTGTTTTAAAAAAAAATTGGATTGGTATTGTTTCTTCAATCATATCGTAATAATTCATGACGCAGTTTTGAGCATGCAGTTAGAAACAAACTCTACGGAGTGATTTAAACTGATTTTAATTCCACATTTAGGCTTTGGCAGTGTTTTGGTTTTCTGCTAAGAAAGTCATAATAAATTAATGAATTAATCATTTTATTCCATATAGTATCATATAGTAATTAATGTTGCTCTGCACATTGGAATTTACCTCAAACCAAAGACTGGAGAGTCGCGAGCGCTTCGAGGGAGTTTACTCTCCATGAATTTTAGTAGCAAAATAATATCAATTTTTTTGTTGGTAAATTGAAGGAATAGCACACAATTTAAAAGTAATAAAGTATACAAAGATAATATATATTATTATATATGAACCTGCCTCAATACATATACGCTGCTCATCAATTTATTACGTTCCTCTGAACCATTTGCAATAAGCGAATTTTCCAGTATTTTTTAAATATTTTCTTTCTATACACATATCTTGAAAAATTATTGGGATTCATCATCTCTTCGGACTGGGTTCTGAGTAGAAAATTTGTTTTTGCCGTACTCCATAGACTGGTCTGGGTCAATAAGACTTATTATACTGATGCAAATCGAAACATAGTTAATTAAATGGAATTTATTTTTGTTTTTACGTGAACAATAGAGAAATGAATCATAATTGGTCGTAAGGAGTTGGAAAATGAATTAATAGACAGAGGATCTCTAAGTCAAAGTGCATAAAATTGTTGACCCCTCATCCCATCGATATACTTTCGTTTAAGTAATGTCCGATGACGTTGGAACACGAAGTGCATTTCCTCTCAACTGAAGAGAGGTCTAGAAAGACCGACCGCAAGCAGTCGCCTCAAAGAGACCAGGAACGTGAACGATGGCGCTCGTATGCGTCGGTTATAAGCTCAAAGTCTTGAGGTTTTGCCATCAAAGTGCCACATTACATGAGCACTACTTACTTTGACGATTCCGTTGATGAAGGCTCGTGTGGCCAACGGACCAGGGCCGTCCACAGTTTGCCCGTCATCCTCAGGACCCCAAGAGGCCGAGTAAATGTCGACGTGGCTCGGGTTCAACGATAAAGCCGCAGCTTCGACTGCATCACTCACAGCCCCATCGAGCATGCGCACACCTTTGGCAAATGAATGCATTTATAATGAGAAACGAGAGCGTATAGAATATTTATTGGAAAAAACAGCATCTTTGGGCAATGCTAAAAAAAGTTGAAAAACGGTCTCGATAGTTGCAAAGTTCGTGTAGCATCAATCATCGGAAAGATAAATAAGCCAAGTTCTCATAGTCAGAGAAAAATTTGGACAAAAAGACACCGGAACTACGGGATCGAGAAATGTTTTTAAAAAAGTGGAATTCAGTTCGTAAAATCAGGAGTCTTTACTACTGGTCGGATTCGGTTGAAAAATTGAAAAAAAAAACCGAAGTTCATCCGAAACAAAAAAAAGTATTCACTGTTTATTCCGAAGTTTACTTCTGCAGAATCGAACTGCAGTGACTCGATTTCCACGATCTCTGCAACGCTATTCGTGCGGCACTATTTGATTTTCCTGCCCTTCACAGTTGTGCGGCCTATTCGCGTGCATTTTCTCACGATACGAAAATTGAAAATGTGGAAAAAAAATTCTCTCTCTCGCAGGTCGGAAACCTCATCCGGTAAAATCGTAATAAATCCGCGACTCTTCCACCCGTCGTTATTAATCCGAGCGAGGGCCGGCCTTTCGGAACACAGAAGTTCGGAGTAAATCAAAAACCACGGCTACAACTCGAGATATTGCCACGAATTGCCTTGCAGGGAACGGCGTAATTCACTGCGACGTCATTCGGCTCCAGCAGAAGAAGAAATAATATAGTGTTTTCGGGGCGACCAGTTCGCGAAAAGGAATGAAATGAAGCATAAGAGTATACTATAGTGTGTATCAGTTGGAGGGAAATTGGGAGCAAAGACGAAAAGAGCGAAGAGGGAAGATATTTTGCAACCGTCTGAAAGGACGCGGTTCTTCTAAACAATACCTTTTCAGAAAGTCGCATGAGAGAGTGGAAGTCAGATTCTCTCGTATACGGGAGGAAAAGGTGAGTTACGACCGGCGAAGGAAGTTTTCATTAATATGAGCTTTCCCTCTCTCTATCTCAAGTTTGTCCTCGAGCTTGAGAAGTACGTGGAGGGGAATATGGAAGATATTCAGGGGTGGGAGACGATTCCCCTCTTCTTTCTCCTACGCATCTCCCACGCTTCAATCTCTCTCGCTCCAGCAGGCTGCCTCTCCTTATATTAAATTCTAGTCAAGAGAAAACATTGACGTGTGAGAAATATGGCTATAATCTTGTTCTCTTTCTCCCCCGCCGTCTGTTGTCTGGCCGAGTTTTAAAATTTATGGCTATAGTTTGCGGTTCGGGTCGCGGCCGATCGAATCGGCTTTTTCCGAATGGGAATATGTTGTGGTGGAAAGGTGCAGCGCAACCGTAACTTTCCTGATCTGTACCGGTAAGCGGAGACTTTATTGATTTGCAGTCGGTAACTTCAGCGGAACAGAAGTGTTATTTATGTGAAGCGAACACGTTCAGTTTCGCTTATCTGGCATCCCTAGAGTTAGCACTTCTGACGTATAATCTCCATGTATGGGAGTTTACCCCGGGGCAGCCTTTGTTCATTCCGAAATAGCGAAAAACGGTAAATGAATTTTTTTTCCGGTAAATCAGAAATACTCGAGTGTAACATTTTTATGCTGTCGCTTTTCTGCCATCTCGGGCATTTTTTTGTTGTTTCTCTCTTTTTTTTTTTTTTGTGGCAAGCAATAGTTTTTTTCGAAACATATGCTGATATGATTGTTCGAGCTTCGAGAACTTTCTTCATTTTTTTCGTTCAGTTTTTTCCGTCCATCCGAATTTGTGCCATAACATTTGGAGTCAGATGTGTTGAATAAATCCGTATTATAGTGGTTATTTTTGTCTACGCTAATAGCCATAATACAATCGGTCACCAGTAAAGTCTGGTTTACTCACCAGTTTTCTCCATTCCTCCTCATTTCTGATTTTTAAACCGAGTTGAACTGAGGCGTATTAAAAATTATTAGACGTTTCGACCGTTCGACCTGACGATTTGCAGAGTACTTTGTTAGATATCGGTTGCGACGTGGTCGAGCTACATCCATAATACGAGGCACGCTTCTGGGCTATTTACATGATTATTCAATAATAGTTGAAGATAGATAGCGTTCTCTCGAGCTGTGGGAATTTCCACTTAATGTATAACCCTAGCATGAAGAGCGAGAAGGGGTCGCCACGACGACCACTTCAACTCCATGCAATCGTCATAAACTTCGAGTTATGGGCTTCGTCTCAGAGGGCAACTCGGCAAGCTCCTTTTCATGCTTCTCACGGCTCTGAGACTTTGCAGTAGCTCAGCTCATGTTTGCTTAATAATTTTCCAAGGCCAGAAACGGCTTTTGGCACGCTCGCCAGGTTAGAAGCTGAATTTCGAGGAAGGAATCTGCAATAAGCCCGATATAATACATAACAAGTGGTCATTTTAGAGGCGATCTAAGAGCATTGAGTGTCGTGTTTTCGACTCAAAGCAACGTTCGGTATTTGATGTACCGCTTTTGCCCAAACTAATCGAACTCGCTAGCTGATCTGAATATTGATAAGCACAAGATTGGCGATTTAGGATTGGAGGGATATTCATTTAAAACGCTTCCGTCTTGGTGCGGTTAAATCAGTGTGGGGTAGTTAATCCAGGGTCATGAAGGGAACTGTGGCGTGGGAAAGGTTTCCAGATTGGGCGGCTATTATAATCACAATGAGACCAAAGGGGAGATTCCTATGACAGCAGTTAATTAATTTTATTTGACTATTTACCTGTGTCATCCTACAGATTTGCAGATAACGTCTTCAACACAGGAATTACAGGTACAAAGATCTGATCTAATTCCCCTTAAGTAAATACGAAATAAATTACTGATCGCTGTCCAATGGAAAATCCCCTTGATGCCTTGGGTTTCTGAACAAAATATACATCCAGATGCAATGGGTGAGCCACTGACAAAAAACCCTCGAGTAATTTCCTTTTTGAATGGAAACGTTTCCTCACATGTTCAATCTTAGTAGAGGGGTTGTGAGGGGGAGAAAAACCAGGCGACTTATTCTCCAGATTTTTAATGGCCGGCCGAGCACTTTCGCCCATTCGGGCATCTTCAGGGCGACGTGGAACCATGAGGTCCACTGCCTCTGCCATATGCCACTGCCGGCAGTGGAACTCATGGTTCCACTTCGGCCTGAAGATGCCCGAATGGGCGAAAGTGCTCGGACAGCCATTAAAAATCTGGAGAATAAGTCGCCTGGTTTTTCTCCCCCTCACAACCCCTCTACTACAATAGATGCGACGACAACCAAACGAAAATGTTCAATCTTGGTTAAAGCTCCGAGATTGCTACGGTAATAGTAGCCGGATGCAAACTGAATAGTGATACATACCACCAATGCTAGCGTTGTATGCGACACCGACGCCGCAATGGGAGTTATACGCTGAAGCAGCTACTTCGCCTGCGCACCGCGTTCCATGTTTGTTATCGCCGTTATCACGTGGCGTCGGATCTTTGTCGTTGTCATTCATGTCGCTGCTCGCCCTCGGGTCCTGAGAACAAACAACAACCGCCAATGAGAATGACTACAATGTTACGTATGGGTTGGAATAAGCTCCCCAAGAACATCAACCTAAGGGGTTACTCTGTTCGCATGTCAAATTGGCGCATCCTGAGACCTCAGGGAAGTTAACCTTGTCGTAGGTATTCGCAAAACGAACCAGACTTTAATGTAAAATTAGTTAAAAATATATAGTCACTTGAGCGGAGAGAAACAAATCATAAGGGAAGAACATCGAGGTCGGCTCTCCAATGATGGAAATCGGGCGAAATTAATTTTTTCCTTTCGAAATTTTCAGCACATAGATAGGAGAAAGAACACTGCAGAAAATCGTACAATGGTTTATTATTCCTTTGCTTCAATTATGGTTTGAGAAGTCCATGCACTTGTGTTAGTATGTTTCCTCTACCAACAGATAGGTTACTATCAGGGGAACTCCATGGCAACTATCGTAATTTAACTATCGTAACTTTAAAGATGGAGTTCCGCATGGAGACGCCGCGGCTGCGTCTGCTTCTCACAGACGCCGCGGCTGGAGAAGCGCGACTCCTTCAGGGTATTTCAAGGGAACCAGTTTGAGAGGGGCAGCAGCGGCTGCGTCCAATTATTTGAGACGCTGAGCGTCTGCGTCTCGACTGCTCGAGGGACCAGTCGAGACGCAGACGCTCAGCGTCTCAAATTATTCAGCTGGACACCCACACCCAACCATGCCTTCAGCAGAACGGCCCATCATACCATCACCTAACGTGACGGATTTATTAATTTTACTTTCTACATTTCTATAGTTGTCTTTGTATTCACACATTTCCCCAATACACTTCTTACATTAATAAGTACTCTTTGGCAAGGAAACGCTGCTAATGATTGTTCAGGGTTTTATTATTCATTCGCAATAATGATTTAAGAAGACTTAAAAGATGAAAGAAAAAAAAAATTTAAGAAGACTATCCATTATTTTTTATAGTACTTACTCCGAACATTTGTGCACGTTTCCACCAAAAAAAAAAAAAAAAAAAAAAAAAAAAAAAAAAAAAAAAAAAAAAAAAAAAAAAAACAGATTGGCGAGAAAACGCCGTAGCAACTTTTGTAATTTCAATAATTTTTATTTTTGTTAGTTATCCAATTAAAAGATAAATTATTCAAGGATAAATCTTAATAGAGCGATTGACGAGCAATCCAACGAGTATAGAACCTTTTTTAGCTCGAAAAATTCTCGAGTTATACCATTTTTCAAAATCTCGGATTAGCAACACATAACTGCGATTACTGGAGGGCGATTAAAGCTATCGACTTAGTTATGGTCTCATTTGATTCAACGTCAAAATAACTACACGGATTGTTATCAAACTCACCCTTGTCGTTAAAACATTGGAAAATTCCCCGATAAATACGCCTAAAACTAAAGTCTCAAGTTGGCTTAAGAATCAAGCTATTGTCATTTCTAGATTCATTTCTGGTGTAAACTTCCATTATGTAGCTTTTATAGATTTGTAGGAAAAATTTTGACGACATACGGAGTACGGACAGAATTTTTTTGTTTTTTACCTATTAAAATAATAAACCAAAAAAAAAAAAAAAAACATGTCCTGGAAGACAATGCTCAGTGTTCCTATAGGATACTTCTGTTATTATTTTACTATTTACTACGATGCGATCGTATAATACGCTACCGAGCTCGTCGAAGTTCAAAAACCGAGAAGACAAAAATATCTTGGCTTTTCTTTTCTTTTTGCTCGCGCCCATTTTTCACCCGGACTTCGTTATTAGATTTCCTCATGGCCCGGGACTTCTTATTCTCATCCATCTCTTCAAGTTCAATCCGACCCTCGTATCAATGTAAGAGCATGACTGTAAGTGCTGCAAGTGTGAGATGCTGGAAACCGCGGTCGGACCACTTTTCTGCGTCCGACAGAAACGAAGTTAGCGCTTAGCGTCGTTCCTTCTTTTACCTCTCGCTTTTTACTCCGGAGTGGCGAGGCGTTTCGCATCCTTTTTCGTCGATGCGAATACGCTGTCTAAGGAAAGCGATGCGAGATGCTATCTCATGAACCGAGCCAACTCTCTCGGTCGAGCAAAAGAGGCCTGTCAAAGGCTAACAGCCAAGCCGAACGAATCCAAAACAATCCTTCCCTTCCTCGCATTGGAAAGTGAGTTTCCGCTACTACAGAACACGAACAGTTTTTCGACGTGTTTCTCAGCGGCGACTCGCTGAACGGAAGCAACTTCTACGAGATTGCGTTCATACATCAGGCTTTGCTTCGACGGCTGTCTTGTAGGCAAGGCTTCGCCGCCGCACAATCTGCGGCATATAGTTGTACGTAGATTGGGTGTATTGAAATAGCTACCATATATACGACACGGTGACAGTTCAGAAAATAGTATAGGAGTCGGATTGGAGCGCTGGAGGTTATAGCTAATCTCAATATTGGCCGATGGAAATTTTTCGATAAACATTCGAATGTTCCAATCATTATCGAATCGCGTTTCTGATTATTTCGACTAATTAGGCGACTCGGTTTTCGGAGAAAGCAACGATGATGAAGCTATTTTTCCGGGGATTTCAGTTTTATGCTCCTTTCATCGAGAGGCAACTTCTCGAAGATGGACTAATAATATCGACTTAAGTCCGATTTGTATATTTCTGGAAACGGTTTCAATCGAGTAACAAGCTGCTTAATATTTTTTCGTCGACTTGTAATTTATTATTGAATAAAAAACAACTGTAATCGCTCAGGCAAAAAATAGTCAACAACCAATCAAAATTTGGACGAGATCTGAACGTCTAATAAAAATATTCTTGTAGTTCCGCCGTCAACAAATTTCTGAAGAAACTAAAAATGCTGGATACCCAAGATTGTTGGAAATTTAACGAGATGGTTAAATTCGGGGCTGGTTCAAGCACTAAAAATTGTTCTACCCGTTGAAATGCTCGTCAAACATTCTCTTGAGCTGCACAATTGGGCTAATACTTCAAATTAGTTAATAAATAGAAATAAAAAAAATTAAAACTGCGATATTTGCTTTTTTACTTTTCTTGGCGTTTTGGTGGTTATTATTAGTATTGTGGATTGTCACAAGAATTCTAATCGAAGCAAAGGAATAGAAAACCACAATACAATTATTTAGCAGTGTTCGAAATGTGACAAAATAAATTGAAGCGAAGGAAAAAATCCTGAATATTTGTGATGATTTCCACCTAACAGCAGATTCGTAAATATTAATGATAATTAGAAGCAACTAAGATAGTTTAAATATTTTCTTTTTCAATTGATTAAATTAAATTATTTTCCTAATAATACAACTAAACAGAGTGTTGGACAAGCATCCCAACGAGTATAGATGGGTTTTTATGGATCCCAAATTCTCGAGTCATTTAACATTTCTGAAAATTTCGAAAATTTTACACTAGAGCTGCGATAACATGAGAAAATCTGAAAATCTATTGAAATTGATACCAAATATACCTTGGTCTGAAAAGCGTCGGGAAACACAAATTTTTCCCCATCAAAAACCCGCAAAAATACTTCAAAACTGAGGTAGAACCTCGGTATTGTTTTGGTATTTCAAGAATTTAGCTATTGTAGATTCGTCAGAGAAAAGTATGTTGAAGGCATACGGTGGACGGACAGAATTTGTTATACTGGATATTGGATTTTACATGCCTTGAAACGTAAAACAACAAATTTTGAAGCGGAACGTTTTTTTCTTGGCGGATTACAATGTTTTATTATTGAATAATATACCTCAACTAACAATAATTCACAATTTTCATCCTAATAATTATAATATATTTTGAATAATATACCTCAACTAACAATAATTCACAATTTTCATCCTAATGATTATCATATATTCTCGCATAGGTATATTACTCAGAGGCGAGAAAGAGCTATCAAAATCCTACAATTTGGTGTATTTAATTATATTTTTATGTTATGTCCCCGCGGAGCTATTAACGTTAGAAGAAAAGTCAAAACACGTTTTTTGACATAAAGTGGAATATTCCTCGAGAGCTATCATATAGGCTAGCCATTTTCTTATTTTTAATGAATTCTACGTTAAATTTCCTACATTTTCTTCCACAGCACCTAATCTGTCCCATTTCGGGAACGTGACGAAAAAAATCCCAAAGTTGAAACTTCAAAAGTATGAAAATCGAAAAAAAATCGAAAAATATTAATAATCGTTCGAATTCGAATTTTTCCACTTCGAATTCGAATTCTACGTCCGATTCTCTGTAGGAATCATTAATTAATCAAATTTGAACAGTACTGTAAGTATTTGTAACGGATTTTCAAAGTTGAAAAACGTAGGAGTGGCGTAGTATTAAACCTGGAAAAACTGATAGTTGTCGTCAATATTCCGCCGTTTTGACGTCATATTCGGATTCAGCGTTAAATTTCCTATAAGAATAGCTTTCAAAATCGCTTTAAAACGAAAATTTAATTTTTCACTATTACCGATGCCAGCGGAGCTCGGAATTTCGGCCGGCGAAAAACTCGATTTACGGAAAATAATTTCTCTGGCTCTGTTTAAATTTTTTTCACCAAATTTTTTGCTATGTACGTGTGTAAGGCGTTCAAATGAAGACTCCTGCATAATAAAACAATTGATTCGCATTTATTTTGACCCCGAAAAGCACGGTTAAAGTCCAATTTTTGAGCTTTCAAAAACCGATTTTTTTGGACCAGTTGCAGATTTTTCCGAGAAATAAAAAAAATCACAAGAATACATCTTGGTAAGACACAACTTCCCTAAAAATTTCAGATTTTTATCTGTATTGAGAAAGGAGTAAAAAATCGTTAACTGTTCGGTTGAAAAAAATCGCAGGGGTACCCCTTGGATTTTTCGCGAAAAATTTTTTGAAATGGATTTCGCTCAAATTCAGCATAATGATAGTTGATGATGTGTACATCAATAATATATGGTTCATTCTTTGTTTCTTTCGCACTAAATAGATGAAAAGAACGTTTAAAGTTGAAAAATGTCATTTTTTCGTGTATAGTCCACTATTTTTGTTGAATAACGCAAGAACGGCTGAAAAATGGATAGGTACATTACATTGGGAAAATGTGGACAGTTAAATTACCTATCTTTTGGTATATTCAAACATCTGAATTGACGACTTTTTGTTTGAGTTATCCACTCTGCAAGCTACAAATCTTGGAAAACTTAAAGTTGTTACGTCTAATTTTGCTCCTACTTTGCTCCAGTTGAAAAACACAATACTTTATGATACTAAGTACGATACAATCCCCACCAACTACATACCAAATTATAGCAACTACTACTTAGTACTACCTACTATAAAAATACCTATAGATTCCCACTCTCCATACACAAATAATTAACTACAAAACCCATACCCATACCTATATCTATACCAATACTTATACTATATTTATACTATACTCTATATATATAGTACTACTATATATATAGTAGTGACAAGGACAACACCCCACCCAAAGAATATGTAAGGCCCGAGAGGAGGGGCGCAGCCCCTCCGACGGGCCGACCGTGCGCGATAGCTGAGGGGGCGAAGCCCCCCTCTGAGGGGGTTGGGCGGCGGCAGCCGCCAGGGGCGCTCAGCCACTAGTTGAATAATATACCTCAACTAACAATAATTCACAATTTTCATCCTAATAATTATCGTATTCTCGCATTAAAATCATAAACTTGTTTTATTTATTCACGTAGATAAATATTGGTCTTCATCAGTACGACTCATCGGAATCACGGCGAACGGAAAATATTTCAAAGTACATCACCCTGGAAAAAAAATGTTCATCTCGGTGAAGTAGATGTTTGAATTCGAGAGGAGAAAAGTCAGAAATACATCCCCTCGTGAGCCGATAAGTACGTGTAGTACCTTAACAGGCCATGTAATGTATTGAACCGCTTCGGCTTACGCAAATCCTTGACGCAGACGGCGCAGGTGTCGATGAAAAGAGCAATATTGAAGATTAAGTTCACCATTCGGCGAAGCTCGTTGCGCAACTATGAATCCTTACATACGACAATGTAGAATTCTAGATCGTGAAAGAGACCGATACAATAGCAGATTTCTGAACCAATATCCGAGACCTCTATATTGGAAATTTATCCCGTTCATCCTTCGCGTTACTCTGATATTACCAAGATTGCAGTGAGCAAGAGAGAGGAAGAAACTCTCATTTGAGCGAAGTGCAATACAATAGGAAGGAAGGAGCTATTGGATCGGTTCTTGTATCATAATATTCTACCATTTGTAATTCCTTCTTATTGGCAATAATGAATCAGCTCGCTTTCGCGTGTTTCATGCTTATTGTCCCATATTTGATTGTTTTAGTTGATGAATAAATTGTTAAAAGTGAAAATCGAATAAATTTTAATTGGAATGAATGTCCGGATAGTCATAGTCATCTGATTCGCTGGTTTCTTTTTTTCCTGATCTATTCACATACCAAAATAGGGAGACTATAGCGACATACTACGACATAGTGCACTTTTAAGGGTATTTTTGGGAGGGTTTTGAGGGGGAGAAAATTATCAATTTCCAGGGTTTTTCAGAAAAATGTGTATTTGATATCAAATTCTACAGATTTTTGAACGCTGAATCGAATAAGACCATTGTGGGGTCGATAGCTTGATTGGTTCTCGAGTTATCGCAGCTTTTGTGTCGAATTTGGGAGATTTTCAGAAATTTGGCATGAAGGGTAAACTCGAGAGTTCTTGGAGCTATAAAAATCGTTCCATACTCATTGGAATGGTCGTCAAACACTCTCTCCAGCTGTACCGTTAGGCAGCAAATTTAGCTTTTAATTAGGAAATTAGGAAAAATAAAATTGATTAAAATTACAATAGTTGCTACGGAATTTACCAATCTGTTTTTTGGTGGGAACGTTCACAAATGTTCGGAATAATTACTATCAGAAATTCATAGTCTTCCTTAATCATTATTGAAGCGAGGGAATAATAAACCACTGTACAATAATTTGCAGCGTTTTTTAAACTGTAATGTAGATAAAATCGTTCTCAGCCGAGTTTTTCGTTCAACAAACGTTCGCTTGAAACGTAGTCCGACCAAATTATGGTCTCGATTGTGAGAGAACGAAACCTCCTATTGACAGGACTTCAAATTGTCCTCGCAAACAGCGGCGTCCTCGTGACATGGCGTATTATGCAAATACTTCCATGACTTGGCAAATCACTAGCTGAGTTTGACAGGCTGAATTCGAAAGACGATTACCGAGTCGGTTCCGTCTCGAGCTCGAAGCGAAACCATTCAACCAAATCAAGTGACATAGAATAATCCTCGTGAACTTTCGATTGACTCCTTCGCCTGCTTACCTTCTAAATCGGCCAACCTGTTGAGTGATACAAATGGCATTCCGATCTGGTTTAGCTCAGGTCGTTCATAAGTTCAAGGAACGAGCCTGAAAATACGCTAATTTAATAGCGAACATCAGACGAAGTATTTCCAACTTGAAATCAGATCGAGCGTTATATATGAAAAAAATCGAAGGAAGCAAGGAATTCTCTCAAGAACCCCAATCTTTTGCAGAAGATGGTTATTATATGAAACATTTAAATTATAAAAGAATCGCCGAGAATATCGACAAATATTCGTAATCACCACTCACCAAATTTTCGGTTGGCTTTCTAATCTTTTAAAAAATGTTTACGAACTTTAGACTCTATATAGATTTAATTCGACTCAAAGAGTATTTGGTAGATGTAGTCTTAAAACTTACTGTTCTACTGGGATCGGTGTAATTTCCGAAAGTTTTTCTCTCTGTCCCCTCTTTCGCTTTTGCGATTTCCAGAGGTCATCTTAAACAAGTTTGTTCTTCGGTTGGAAGTTCGTAGGAGTACGCGATTCGACAAAGAAAACACTGCATTCTTGTCCCTGGGCTATAAAAGTCTCACAAGCTCACAAATTTCGGTTTTATTCGTTCCTTATTTTATTCTAGATTTTTCTTCCTTCTTGGAACGCAATTCCAGCCAATTAGCTAGTTCAGCTCGAGACAAAGGTGATCGAAGGTGATTTCTTCTAATCCGGACATTTTCAAAGTTCGTCAATTGGCTGAATCGATAGAGCAGAACATATAAAAAACACTGGAGAAATATAAGCGCTCCAGTGTTCAATGCCCGTTTCCACTTCAATTGAGAACAGTTTTATCGTTCAATGAACGCGAGAGAAAAGCGAGATTCGAGAAACCGAGGAGTTTTTTTCAGCTGCATTTTTTTTATTATCGGCATTGGCGGAGAACCCTTTATCGCTTTCTTTTACATCCCTCACTCGATCTCTTTTTCTCCTCGTCTTTTTTCAGCCCGTAACCCCGACAACTGGGCGCAGGCGTTGGGCGATAATTGTTTTGTTTTTCCCCCTAGTTTTCATTTTGCCTCTAAAACGTCTCTATATTTCAAGCTCAGCGACGAAACTGAGCTGCTGAAGTTGATGGTATCACAAAATACGACATTGCTTCACGTGTGGCCTTAATGAATTTGCATTGCTAACACTATCTTATGTTAGATGGTGGAAATGTTTGAGGAAGGACCATGCCTGCCTGCTTTCATGCCATTTACCGGAGTAACTTTTGAATTTTTTTAGCAGGCCTGAAAAAGCTCAAGCTTGAAGCCGGAGGCAGGCCACCAGCTCAATCTAAAAACCGTATTCGTGTTTTCATAAAACGCGGTAGCACTTTGCGGCGTGAAAACATCGGCTTAAGTGAAAAATCAAGGCCAAAAGAAGTTTCCGGTGGAACGAAAACTCGAACGAGATTACTTCCGAAGGCCATTTTGTCGAAGATGATTGAGGACTCCAAAGGGTCGGGAAGTCAGTGGGTTTGCTTGACTGAGATGAAAAGCCGTCGATGGTAGCTCGGTAGAGCTTAACTTGATTAGCGGCTGCGGCCAATCAATACCTTCCCAGTTCTCAGTTCTCAGCAATGGGGGATGAAATGGGCTCACCTGAACCTTCAGACGCCGCCTCCCCCGAGGAATCTGGATAATTTGAAATTCCCTTAGGAAACGGAAGTAGAAACCAGACCGAAGAGCGGAAAAAGAGTCGTTAAGTCGATTGAGGATCGAGAATCTGAAGCAAAAAGGGTCCCTGAGACTGCGGAGCAGAAGTTGATAGTAAGGCAATCTTCGATACCTCCAATGTTATTTTGCGAATTTTCCTAGTTTCCTCCGGACGCTTTAAAAGGTGCGATTGGAATTAACATTGTCTAACCATTAGTAGCAGTAAGCCATTAAAATTCATGGCTCTTCGTTTCAATGTTTATTAAAAAATTTTCCACGGGCCATTTTTTGTACAATTTCTAGTCAATTAATATTCAATTGTCTGATGAAATCCGCAATATAAATTAATTCAACTAATAGACTTCTGTTTTTGCCCTCGAGCACCAACGTGTTTGACACTAAAGAACAATCATTATATGACGACAAAATATATCCTAAGAGACGTCGCATTTTCCCACTGCAGCATTTGCTGTTCAGCCAACTATTTGTTTCGCTTTATCAGCCATAGGTCAGATATACCGCGAGACGGAAACTGTAATAAAAGGAGACCGAAGAGAAAAACAACCTTGGAACGATTCAATTTCGCCTCCGCTCCGTCGTAAATTTTATCTCGCCGGAATGTAAATTGGAAAATTTTATTCCGCCGGATTATTTGTTCAATCTACGCCCCTAATATTGAGACGGACCAAGTTTCGAATCTGAACAACTCGCAGTTTCAGGGTGGACGGAATAGAGAATAGCGTCGCAGAATCAAGATGACCGATTTACGACCGAGATAAGATAAAATACCCATTATTTCCCAATGTAACTTACCGCAACTGTTTTCGAATAATACGAAATTACTGCACCCTACGGGCGACAATCCTTCCGGAATAGGGGAGCCCTCAGAAGTAAGGGAGACCTTCAAGAAGTCACCCTACCTGAATTTTATGCGGCACTATACTCTTTTAGTATTCGAGGCGCACTGGAATGAGGCACTTCATGAGAAAGTGGCACAAATATGCAAGGGCCTCGCGGGAATATAAAAATAGCCGCGATTAAGATCGAAGAATAATATCTTTCCAGATTGGGGATTGATGGTCGGAATAAAAAGTCGATATAACGTTTATGGGCACGTTTTGGGCTTGGATAACGCCGACAACGATGTAATGCGGAATATTTAAACTTTTCATGGTCGGACCCATCGTTTTTCCTGCGGCAAAACCCTTTTACACGTAGGACAATTTTTGAATGGAGATTCTTTCTAAATCGTCCTCTTATCGAAATTTAATACATTGAGTACCTCAGTCAATTCTATGATTATATTGTCTTATGCGGTACTAATTTTGGTTTATTATATCAGTAAATCATTGTGATCGTCCAAAAAAAATCTAAATTCCTCAAAATGTTATGTTAAGGCATGTAGAATCAGAAAATTCAATACCTGCTCATCCCACGTACGCCGTCAACAGTTTTCTGACGAAAATGAATTTTTGAAATTTTCTCAAAAATCAATCTTGGCCTGACAACGGCTCAATTCTTCAAACAAAACGTTACTTCAATATTGAGGGTATTTTTCGAGGGTTTTGAGGGGTAGGGAATTCGTATTTTTCTACGTTTTTCAGAAAAAGGAGTATTTGGTATCAATTTCAATAGATTTTTGGACGCTGAATAGAATCAGACCATAGTTTGAGTTGAATTTCGGCGACTTTCACAAATTTGGCATGAAGGTATAACTCGAGAGTTCTTGGAGCTATAGAAATCGTTCTATAATTGTTGAAATGCTCGTCGAACACACTCTCAAAGTATAACTTGAGGCGAAAAATTTAGCTTATAATGTGGTAATTAAGAAAAATAGAAACGATTAAAATTACAACAGTTGCTTTATAGTTACCAATCTGATTTTAGGTGGAAACGTGTACAAATGTTCGAAATGATTAATATCACGAATGGATAGTCTTCTTAAATCATTATTGAACCGAAGGTATAATCAACCACTGTCCAATTATTTGCAGCGTTTTTATTCCATTGCTGAATAACAATTTCCTAATCCTGTCTCAGCAGTTATCGCTAAGAAAACCATATCTACGAGTTTCGTGTCAATTTGTGAATGGGATAGGAAAAAATTGGAGGAAACTAGCCGTGTAAGTTGAGCCTAATCATGGCGGCTACGATATTCCACAAACTGACAGAAACATAACTACGCCAGCTCGACGTAGAATGTATAGCAAGCCTTGGAGCTCGGGGAATAGAGTATGAGGTAGAGTACCTTTACGGTACCTACGTTATATGGCAGGTTGTTTGCTCGCCCCTCGCATACGGCTGTCAAGTCTTCGCCGAGTCCGTGCCGTGAAGTGGCAAGCGGAGAAGTTCGCGTGACGTCCAACCCTTAACATTTTCACATGGGATCCCGGACCCTTAATAACGTTTAATTGAAGAACCTTAACCTGATTGCGATTTGTCACGCCATGCCATTAGTGGCAGCAAAATACGTCGTTGAAACCGACCTGCCAGCTGTTCCTGCCTTTTACTCTCAATGCGACTATCGGCCCATTCAACATCTCATTTGGCCGAATAATTCCATCGTGCCGGGATTATCGGTTTTTGATTCGACTAACCAACAGAGTGTCGAACGAGCTTCAATGCAGTCCAGGATTAGCAACTGAGCTATTGAATCTCAAGAGACAGATAGCTGAGTAGACTGAAGAAGGCTCGAAGTAAAATCGTGTGGAGTTCCTTTGAGAAAATTCGCTGAAATTTTTCAAAGCTGATACAACTGCTCTCCATGAATGTAAGCGTAAAATTGAACCTTACTTCATCGATATAAATTCATCCGGAATAATCACGGGCGATCCAGAGGAGGGAAAATTATATTTAAGCTGGTAGGAATGGTACCTCAGATAGAAACTATCTCTCACCCGCGCACATTGCAATGGTCATTCCTGTCGGCATGATTATCATGTATTCTCAATTCCCAGTCATGGAAAAGACTAAATGGGGAGAGATTACCTGTAATATTTCCGCGAGACAGCAATTTCCATCTGTCATAATACACCAACAAACCTTCTCTTGATATCTTGTTCAAGAGATTTATGCCGCTAGGGTTACATTTATGAAATCCGGACGAGATCTAGATTAATATTCGATCGACCGCGTTCACTGAAGCGATGGCAGGCTCCCTTTCGTGTGAACAGGTTAGTGGACCGGACGCGGTATCCGTCGGTATCTGTCCTGCTTTGCCTAGTCTGTCCTGCCTGCTTTGCCAGCCCTGCCAGTCGTGAGTTACAGCAGTTTGACACGCATGGGCGAGTTAGCGATTCCCACCCGCGGCTCGCAGTTCAGCTACCGAGACAGATACGAACACCTACATAAGTTGACTACAAATGACATAAGTGTGCGATGTGTTTGTTCGCGTTCATTATGCCATCGTGTCGTGAGTACTGGGCATTATCATGATCGCAGATACTTGATGCCCGCTCGATTTCCTCCGATGGTAATAAACTCGTTCGATGTTTCCAACAATCATCGCTTTCAGTAGATTGAATTTTGACGACCGGTAGTTTACTTCATAATACCAATATAATTATTTTCACTTCGTATTCTGACGAGTAGTTCGAAAATTTGAGTGTCTCTGAAACTGTATTTGCTAAAAATTACAGTAGGTAAACATATATACGCTGATAACAACCTACGATCGCATCGAGCTGGAGCTTTATCAGCTCTGTGCTTAATGATTATTCTTGGTTGAGTCGTCGCATCTCTCATTGTACTGGGTTGGTGAGGGGGAGAAGAACCAGGCGACATATTCTCCGATTTTTTATTTTCTGGCCGAGTACTTCCGTGGTAACCTATGGTTCCACATCGCCCTGAGGATGCCCGAAGGGGCGAAAGTACTCGGCCAGAAAATAAAAAATCGGAGAATATGTCGCCTGGTTCTTCTCCCCCTCACCAACCCAGTTTAATGATTATTGATCGCCCTTGAGCTCGTGGTGAATTTTCATATCTCGAAGTCTCGCATTGATGATTAGCGCTATCACATCCTAGTTTCATCGTTTCTGGCTCATATCAAGCATCCCATGTTTCAGGGAGTTGGAGCATTATAACCTGGCAGCAAACATTTGTTACGGATTGGTGGTTCATTCTTGTTGGGGTGATTCTTCATTTTTGTGAAATTTAACGTCGATCTCGATTTTTTCGTAGCTTTGTCCAACCACCGTGGCCAGTTGCTGTATCCGGTAGAATAAATCTCGTTACCAAAGTGTACCAACTTTACGTACGTTGCCATTATTACAGATGAGTATTGGTGCTGAACCACGTCGCTCAACCTTCCAAACTATCAAAATCTCTTGTAAGATAGTGCCAATATAATACTTAACGTTAACATGTTTTTCAGTTAGTCCAATTACTTCCTCAACGAGATCACCCCTCGTTTTCTCAGTTTTTCTTCTTAATCCTGTTGTTCGTTTTCATAATTTCGCTGTATTTGTGACCTGCTGTAGACAATAAACTGGTTCACTTCAGGGAAAATATTATTTTTCTGAGCCTCTGCCATACCTCCTTTTCATGATTCAATTCTGGTTCATTATATTATCATAATTAGAAACATTTCGCCGAAAAGAGATTCCTATCCGCAGGGTTTGATTGAAGTTTGGACAAAACATCAAGCCGGTGTACAGTTTCCGTAACTTTATATTCTCATCGCAGCCCGTTCACGGTGACGGTTATTCATCCCACGGGATCCCAAAACCCTTTTCCTTTTAACCTATATCAATCAACCCAGCACATATAGGTCGGCTGAGTCTCATCTCCCACTTTCCGGTCACCAGCATATCCTACTCTCCTACACCGTTCAATGAATCTATCCCATTTCGATCCCATCAGCCTGTTCATTCGTACCCCGTTCAAAACCCTAACGATCCAAAAAAAAGTTCAATTAATTTTCCGTACAATGGCCGACTTTTTCGTTTCCATATTCGCCTTTGTTCTCAACCGGAATTGAATTGTCGCGAAGGAGTAATCTTAAATGGGAGGGCTGAATGTTTTAGAGCTGTACGTCGCATACAACTTCCTGAACTAGCGATTGCCTTTATTTCTGCTTAAAGCGATCAATCTTACCAACTCAAACTTTTTTGTAACGTATTTCAACACTGTATTTTATTATGGAACAGAAAATTATAGCCGAGCAATCGAGAGTGGAATTTTTACCGAAGTCGTCTTGCGAATAAGCTATAACAGAATAATATTATGCTTGATATAATACGTATCTTTCCATGGAGCGAAGATACGGAAACCAGGGTGTATTTGGGTAATTTGTAAGATGCGATATGTCCAAATCTGCTTCCTTAGGCAAACGTAGCTCAGGTTGCTTGGTTTCCGTATCGCAACTACCACTGAGTCATCGCGAGGTTGACTAACGGCACACGAGGGGACCCTGAATCAAGAGGACCTTGCTACGTTTTGTGTGTTCTCTCTAGACGGCGTGGAACGTGCAGGAAGTAGCTGCGGGTGAAGGTGCTCCATGGTCCTGGTAGGTGGTCTCATCGTCCAATGGAGAGAGATCCGACCCTCTCATATTAATTAGACCAGCTACTCTACCTCTAGCTGCACCGTCGCGGTTAACGAAGAATAATGTCCTGAACGCCTTCGGCACCCGGCTCATCGTTATGAAGGTAGATTGGTATAAGTAAACCTATTTGTCCAGTCCTGTGGTGGACAAACTACTCTTGCAAACAGAGAGACCATTCTAGTATCAGAAGGATTCAGGAAATAATATGATGGTTTGAAAACGCATTCTCAACGTTCATCAATGTGTTGCTTTTGGTATTTCTTTGGCAGAATTGCAAAGTTAGCGCATTGTATTTGTGGGGAACACCCACTATCTTCTTGAGAAATGAGAAAGGATTGATTCAAATTCGCTACCGCTACCTTCTCGACAGGTTCGGTTGATACGCACAGCGCCACCTCCCTGCTTGGTCGGCCCGTTTGCAACCATTAGCTTCTAAGCTTGGCCAAGTTCGCAATATTTTTGCGAAGGGACTTCCTCCGTGGAAGTCTCAATAAATACTTGAATTTAAAGCGTTTGGTAGTTAGGTTCCCTCGGTTCCCTCGTCTTCAACAGGGCCCAACCGACAGCGACCAAACGTGGTCAGTTGCAGCGCCCACAGTATTGGTTCAGGAAAAAGTCTCATGGACTTGAAAAATTTTGGATGTGATGCACAAAGAAAATCAATGCCCCAAATAAGCACGCACACTTTCACATGTCTTGAAACATATATCAAGAATTTCCTTAAATGCATCATGAAGCCTCGATATTCCAATGTTTTCCCCTGAACTGCCAAGCACGTTAAAGAAATCTCATTAATGCACTTCTAGTGCATTGCTTTTTCTTTTGAAACTTGAACGTACTTCATCACCACAATCCGCCAACTACTAGGTGGGAACCAAAAGGATCTTATGATTTAACAAAGTAACCAAAACTCCAAACGAAAAATATTTATTTCAATCGAACGTTACGAAATCGGGCGAGATCCCATGGATTTCAGAGAAGTTCTATGGACACAAACAAACATGGCAGCTATGTCAACGAATCCTCTTGAAATGCTGTGAATTCCACAGTAACACTACTATGGTTTTCAAAAAATTCCCTATCACTCTTATAAACTGTGGATATCTCCCAAGAATTCTCGTAGATTTGAGAGAACACCCATTAATAATCAAGCACCAATGAAGTCCCATGAATTCCAGGAATGCCCATGAACACAATCGGATCCCCTGAATCATTCAATGAGTAATACTAACCTGTGAAAACATCTTTGCCAAAACATTGCTTAAATGTTTGGAAAGCGAATTTTGTTTCTTCTTCGTAGAGTTTCGGGTTGAGAAATGAGAAGCGCTTGAGCCACTCTTTTATTTAAAACATTGGAAACTTTCGTCTCAGAAATAATGATTAATTTTTTGACGAAGCTCATTGATAACGCAGTCAAAAGCGATTTCCTCCCGGGGACTAATGAAAAACAATAAGGTCTAGTTCTTGTTGTAGCCATAGCTGATCCTTGTCAGCCATAGGGTCCACAGCCTACGTAAACCACAGTTGTTTCACGCACGGTTTCAATTGGAGACCATTCAACGGTATTTTTGTCGGCTGAGGGATCAAGCAAGGTACTTTATGAATACCTCGAGTTAGCTTTTCCAGAGGTTTTATGTACTTAAAGCAGCTTAGAAACGGCTGAATGTTGTTATGAGTTTTGGCGCTTGGAACCGAAAGTTATAAGGCGGTAAAGGTTGCGGTTCTTCATCATCGAGCGACGACGGGATAGCCCGCAATTAGAAACCGGGAAATTATTACGTTCGGGAGTGAACGTTTGTTGCTTCTCACGACTGGGACTCTAGATGAAAGCCAAGCAAAGCTGAATTTGCGAAATGAAAGGGAAAGAGAATCGGGCGAGAAGGGTTTCCTCTGCTGAGGTAGCTGATGGTGGTTGTTGCGTAACTCGTATATGTCTCCATGTATATATACAGTGTTATTACTACCGCCGTCCATAATGCTGGGAGGTTATTTATACAAGGGTAACGACGCCCTCTCAGGCTGGCTAAACTGGGCTGGGCCGGAGGTTGAGGAAGGAAGGGCCAGAGGTTCTGCCGGGTAGGACCGGTTGAGTTACGAACGACCGAAATGCTCCAACGGTTGTCCCACTGTTGTGTAAATGCCTTCTAGCGAGAGAGGCCCTAGTCTATTAGCTACTTGACACTCGGTAATGCAGTCCAAGGCAGCAACCGGCTATTCTCGGAGGCGGAACGCGTCATTATTTTAATTAGCGAACTCAAACGCGTTTTAACAAATGGAACCGAACGCGGAAAGGACCATCTATGCCTGGGTTGGAGGAGGAACAGTAATGACGTCAGTCGAGCAGTACTGGAAGCAGCTCGTGCTGTTCTGCGAATTGAAAATGGATATTACCCCTGCGGTTTCGCGTCTGAGCTCCGGTCAGTCAGGCAATGCTCTGGCATAAGGGTAAATTTGTAGTTGCACACGGCGCAGCTGTTCGTTAATCGCTCTTAAACTTTGTGAAATTACCCGTATGTTCAAGAATACAGCGGATAGCTGTGGTCAATAATGGGGAAGACGCCTATTTTTTATTTTCGTTCCTTTTGGCCTGAATTCTGTTATTTGGTGTCAACCGAAGACGGAATGACCAATTTTTCATGAAAATTGTGAGTTTCCGCGGAGAAAATCGCTAAGGAAAACTGATGATTTTGAACGAAAAATGAATAGTCATTACGTCATAACTAGTCAGTCGAACGTGAATATCGACACTAGCGCTTGTATCTTCGGAGAATAAACTAACATTGGGAGCAATAATTTGAGGTTGCTGTGAGATTACCAAACCCCCCTCAGCAATTTATTTGCTTTACGAGGCATTTCGGGCGGTACTAACTCGACGATTAAAAAAACCTAACGAGTAGCAGTGAAGTTAGCGTCATTTACTCGATTTAGCATGACTCCAGTCTTAAAGACCGTCTTGTTGTTACTGTCTGTCTTTCGGCCGTCTGCAGAGCGCTCTAGGGAGTTACTTCAATCGGTTGGAGTTACATCTCCGGGTTTATTCAAACCACTGATTTTCCTTAGCGATTTTCTCCGCGAAAACTCACAATTTTCATGAAAAATTGGTCATGCCGTCTTCAGCTGACACCAAATAACAGAATTCAGGCCATTACGGATTTGGTAATCTCACAGCAACCTCAAATTATTGCTCCCAATGTTAGTTTATTCTCCGAAGATACAAGCGCTAGTGTCGATATTCACGTTCGACTGACTAGTTATGACGTAATAACTATTCATTTTTCGTTCAAAATCATCAGTTTTCCTTAGCGATTTTCTCCGAAAAAACTCACAATTTTCATGAAAAATTGGTCATGCCGTCTTCAGCTGACACCAAATAACAGAATTCAGGCCATTAGGTACGAAAATAAAAAATAGGCGTCTTCCCCATTCTTTTGGTCGGGAGTGAAGGTTTACCACAAAGCATCGCTTCGACTAGTGTTTAAAAGGGTATAAATATCAATTCTTGGGTATTATAGGAAGCTGGTATGCTCACTAATGCCTCGCCAATCGGAATCCTAGCTAGAAGACATCACTCGAAGACAAAATGCTTTACAATTTAGATACCAACGCATTAGATGCTGCTTCGAAAATGTTACATATTATGCACTTCGTACAATTTCCCTCAAATCAACCCGTTGGTTTTCGTTCGCCTTGGAAATAAATTATTCGCCTCCCTTTGAGAATTATTCTCCTATTTTTCTTTTTGACAGCCGCATTAGCTACCCCTCCTCTTCAATTAGCTATTCAACGGGGCAAAATGGTTTTCTTTTCCCTGGCAAGCGAAAGAAACGCACGGGAAATTAACTCAATTATTTCCAGACGTTCCGACGCTGGATGGGGAGAATAAAGAAAGCTTTGAGGAAAAACGTGGAAAATTGAGGTAACGTGAAGGATCCGCTGGCATGGAAAGCAAAAACAACCGTCACCTGAAAAGCGGAATTGCTTATAATTATAAGATATTACGTCTCTCATCCTGGTGCAATTAAGGGGGAACATTTTTGAAACTTGGCATGTTTCGAGGTAACGAAAGATAAATGAGACGGTCAGCTGACCTACGGTAGAAAAGCGTCTTTTTGCCTCCTCTTTCGCGCCGAAAAGTTTAACAGAGGCGGGCCGTAGTCAAATTGTCGCGTCAAGTGCCACATCAAGGCCACACTTAGCTCGCTGTAGACATCACTCTCTTCCAATTTAATTACCGACTTTTTCACGCCGACCTTTCCTCACTTTTTGCTTTGCTCAACGCTGCTCACCAACATCGTCAGGCTAACTTGCTTCTAGCTTGCTTTTGCACTCGAGCCTTCGTCGGCGATGTAGGTGAAGGGTTAGCTTACCAATTTCAACGGTCTAGGAGCAGCCGTTCGAGAGAAAAGGGCGAAAAACCTTTCTGGAATACTTGTTACTCTGAAAGGTTGCGGTTGCTGATGCGAGGTCTAATTTTGACTGCGAGCTGTTAGCCGTACTCCTTTCATCCTTGTTAGACATGCGTTTCATGTGCTAACCAAATAGCTTCGAGGAATAGTGCACAATTGATCGAAGGTATAGAAAGGAACACCCTTTTCATTTGGCGCTGCGCAATATATCGACGGCTAATTAACTTGGGGCCCATTCCTACAGACTTTTTACTCTACGCTTTGCAAATCCATCCCTGTTTTTCTCAAACGACTTTTTAATCCATAAAAAAAAAAACTTTAAAAAAATAATAATAAAACCGACTTCAAAATTATTTTCCTATAAAATAAACTCTGAAAAGAAAAAAATATCAAAAATGTCCAACTTCGCAGCAACTTATTCACCAACTACACATTTTAAGGACTACATTACAATCTTACAATGTACTTAACTGAACCTTTTATCCTCTGAATATTGTTATCACTTATATTATTTTCTTCATTTCTACAGAAAAACGAACACAATTAATTTCAACACATTTTAATCGATTCTCTCCGTTTCATCGGCATTTTGTACCGAAGAACTTTTACATGCGTATTTCTTTTAATTAAAATGGATGGTTGCAGTATCATCGAATTTCAATTAAATTGCTCCCGCAGGTTCTAGGAACAAGCGATCGTTTGCCTCTTATGATAATCTTTTCGAGAATCGACGCTCAAAATTGGAAAGCATTAAACTTGCAAAATTTCCGAAATAACCTCCAATTAACCTACGTTCGGAAATTTCAATATATTATTCTCCGAAACTTTCAACGCCTCTGTTTCCCGATGCACGAGTTGAATATTATACTCGGAAAGCGAGTCGCGTATGTTTTTAACGGCCGACACTGACAATGGTAAATCAAGTTTGGAAACGTGGGGGAAAAGTGAAGCTCTCAATGGAAAACAGATTTCGACGGACATGAAAAAAGTGCGAAAGTCAGTTGTGAAGCGGCGCGTAGGCTGTCAAGGCAGGAAACTAGATTGGCCCCTGCTCCCTTCCCTTTCACCCCATTCTATTGGAAAAGGCATGAACAGGAACGAGACGGCAGTCAACGGTGCAGATCTGGCAGCCAAGCGACGGCAATGACAGGGTTATTAGCTGGCCCCAGCTTGATAAGCGCTGACACTTCTCCTCCAACATCAAAAGCAGTAATAAATTTACCGGCGTTCCACTTCCCAACCACGTTCGAGCTACCGAACTGCAGACCATGGAAAAAGTAAAAGAATCCGCTACGAAAAGAAGAGGTTTCCGAACTGTTTTCTCTGCAAGAGGAAACTTCTTTTCGAGATAGTAGCTTCATTTATTTTTCGAAGCACTTTATTTTTCGAAGCACTTGATTTTTCAATGTTCTTGGTTCAACTACAGAACTTGGTTACACTGAGGAGAAATGAATTGAAAATGAATTTGCAAAATGCAGTGATAAATGACTAATCAGCGATTGGTTGGTGATCAGTGGTGCGTCAGTGACTGGTCTGCCAGTCCATCTGGGTTAGTGACTAGGCCATTTTTGTAACAGAACTGAGTAAAAAATGTTTGACCTACTTAAAATGCATATTATTTATTTTTTGACTATAGAGATATCAGGAATAGGTAACTCATCAATATAAATGTAAGTAAAAATGTAAATAGGCTTAAGTATGTGTTAATGTAGTTCCTGGCTTATCAAACCTAACTGTGATCCTAACAGGACTGTGAAGAAAAGGTAAAATCAGCGATCGCCAGGCTCGGCCATAGGTACCCTTGGTCCTATGTAAGTGTAAAGTATACGTAAAGTACGATCAAAAATAATGTCCAAACCTGTACCTCCCTAACAGTTGCTTACAAATCTGTGATAGAATGCCCTGAAGAAGCCCGAACGGGTGAAAGTACTCGGCTGAATAAAAAAAATGGAGAAGAGGTCGCATCGTTTTTCTCCCCCTCAACCTACGGAAAGAACTGAGTAGAACTCTGCATTTTACGATGCTTCAGTTCTTTCTTAACTGGTCAGTGAGTAGGTTAGTAATACTAGTAGTACTCGGCCAGATATTAAACAATTGGAGAATGAGTCACCTGGTTTCTCTCCCCCTCACAATCCACGAACATAAAAAATGCGACGTAGAGAAAGAGAAAAAATAATGGTCGAACTTTTGAGTAAAAAATAACAAAGGATAAATAATAAAGGGCTCAAAATCAGTTCGTGGCAGAGAAGAAAACAGATTTGATTGTAGATAATGATCATTAGAAACCTCCACGAAAGGCTCAATATCTGTATAGCCCGGCAAGGCCGTCATTTGGACGATATTATTTTAAAAACAGTTTGAAAAACGTCATCTTTTGGATCAATTATTATTATTATTTTTTTTTTTCATTATCTCGATCAGTTTTTTCGTAACAACTTTTTGAAATATACTATTGACGGAATTTTCGAAATACTGCCCGAACGGAGTTTTTTGCAATTCTACGAATTCCCTTTCGAATAGCGAACGAAAACAACGTCTGTGAAAAGTGATCGCATGTTCTGCCTAGATTGGTATGTGCTCTTGGCGTCCCAAAAGAAACGAATACATGTTCGTCTATAATGACTCGATTTTCGAGAGCGCGGAACATTTAAAAGGAATTGCGTCGAAGCGGAGTTCAATTTCGTTTTTTGCATGTTTAACTCATCCAATCGGACCTCGAGATTGAGAAAGGTTCGACGAGTTTCAGAAACTGATATCTCCGGTGAATAGTGCGGAGGTTTCTGTCCGCGTGGCGATTTATTGATTGAGTACAGTCGAACGAGGTGAACACTAGGAACAGACAGGACTGTTCATTCTACAGATAGCCGAGGGCGATGTTTCTGCCTATTGCGGCTTGATTCGACGAAATCCTGAATGAAACGGGATTTGCCAAGGTAAACCGCAAAACGAACGAAGTAGAGATACTAGTGGTGAGCGGAACCTGAAATTTGCACGCCCACTCGCTCGATGGTTAATGTCTATGGCTTTAACGGTCCTTGTCGCACTATGTGAAGTTATTAACGCACCGGGGCCAACGCTATAATCCTGCCAGTATCGTTAGGACCGTGCCAAAGTCGGCCAGCTTCGTTGAACGTCTGTCTAATATCGTTCATGGTTTAATTTTATTGAATTCGATGACAATCGAATTTTCTGTTTTGGTTTATTATTCAATATTAAACCGGTTTATTATTACAATGGTTTATCATTCAATAATAATAATATTACTCAATAATAAACCATTGTAATCAGTCAAAAAAAAAAAAATAAAAAAAAAAAAAAAAAAAAAAAAAAAATGTTCTAACCCTTTCAAAATTTGATGTTTTACGTTTCAAGGCATGTAGAATCCGAATATCCAGTTTAAAAAAATAATAAACCAAAAATGAGTCCATCCGCCGTACGCTGTCAACACTTTTCTGACGAAACTATAAAAGCTAAATTCTTGAAATGTTCACCAAAAATCAATCTTGGCCTGACAATAGCTCAATTCTTTATCCAAATCGCTAGCTCAATTTTAAGGGTATTTTTGAGGGTTTTGAAAAAAATCGTATTTGCCGGAGTTTCAGAAAGACGTGTATTTCGTATCAATTTACATGGATTTTTAGATTAGATTTTTGGACGCTGAATCGAATGAGACCATCGTGAGTCGATAATTTTATCGGTTCTCGAGTTATCGCAAGTTTTGTGTCAAACATGGGAAATTCCGACAACTTTGGCATAGCGTTCCCACCGAAAAACAGATTGGCAACTATGGGGAAAAACTCCGATGCAACTATTGTAATTTTAATCATTTTATTTTTCTTAATTTCCAAATTAAAAGCTGAATTTTTTGCCTTACAGATAGTTGGATAGGATGTTCGACAAGCATTCTTACGAGTATAGAACGATTTTAGAAGTTATACCCTCAGGTCAAATTTCTGAAAATCTCCCAAATTCAACACAAAAGCTGTGATCACTCGAGAACCGATAAAGTTATCGACTACGTTATGGTATCGTTCGATTCAGCGTCCAAAAATCTATAAAAATTGACACCAAATACATATTTTTCTGAAAAACGTTGGAATATACGAATTTTCTCCCCTACGAAAGCCCTCGAAAATACCCTTAAAATTGAGCTAGGCTCAAGAATTGGGCCGAGATTGATTCTTGGTAAAAATTTCAAGAATGTAACTACGAACGCCTCTGCAAGCAGGTATACCACTCATAACAAAAAAAAAAAAAAAATCCCTGTGCCCTTTAAGAGACTTGTAATCTTACTTTCTGGATATCGCTCGTATATTATAGTATGGTCGGAAAAGTGTTGACGAGCTCAAATTTATAGTGAAATATCAATAAAAAAATATCCGCATTGAGCCTGAAAATCCATCGCCTGAATTATGTAAATACATTCCTCGAATATTTCCGCAAATCTTATTTTCCTTATCGCCGCAGTATGAATTTTTCTTGCGTTCTTTTCTTCGGTATCATCCCACTTATACACTGTCGGTGAAATTGATGGCTATTACTTTTTTCACTTAGCTGCTCGATCTGCGTTCCTTAGAAAATGATTAATTGAACCATCGAAGCAAAGACGACCTCGCGCCTTCATCAGTTCCATCGTCGCCATCAACTTCGTCACCGCTCGCAATATTCGATATCTTTTACTTCACGCTAGGCAACATCATTTATAATCCGGAGGCCCTTAACCTCCGACAATGGTTTGTGCGGCTAAAGGGCGAAGTTCGCGAGGCGAAGGGTAGTTAGTTGGGTTGGGACGCTGAGATGTTAAATGGCGGCGAGAATGGAAGGGTATACTCGAAGGTAAGAGAGGAGACGAATTGTTAAAGACAGCTCGGAAGAGGAATACGCCTATCTGCGCAGTAAATTTTGTTTCATCGTGATAGCGCTTTTTTCGAATTTGGGTAGTAGTACATTTTTTCGCTAAAATATATCGCAATTTTTTTTCAAATATTTAAACGCAGCCAGGATCAAATTTTTCATCGTCCTGTCTATAGAACGAGGTTATCCTCGATTTTTGTTTATTATTCAGAACAAACCGTTGTAATCGACAGAGAAAAACAATTTTACGACTCTCTCCCCGACAAAATTAGATGTTTTCCGTATCAAGGCTTGCAAGTATCTAAATAACCAGCTTAACCAAATAAATAAAACAAAATAATAAATTTAAAAAAAATAAATAAATAAGCGGCATCTACTCGCCATAACGAACAATGTAAGACCTCAAACGTAGAAAAATATTCACTCTTATTGCCTGTAAAAATCAAAATAGAAAAATCTTTGAACGCCTATATATAGGAAGTACTGTGTGTTACCCAAAACACGGTAACGGCTAATTTTGCATAATTACTAGGAAAAAATTCTCTTAAAAATCCATAAAGTTTCATTTATTCTTCATGGAGATATATGACGACTTGGGTAATTTTTTGACCACAGACACTTGTCATAATTGAAGTAATGATAAACTACTATGCAATCATTTGCAGCGTTTTTCGAACAATAAATATCTCAACGCAGCCACCGGCAAGTTTTTTCGATCGTCATAATAATGTGTATTGGACTATGTTTTTGGGATTTTTCTTAGAAAAATCCTACGTTAGGGTTCCGATCTACTTTCAGAAAGGTAAATATACGAATTTCGGAGGAGTTCGTATAATTTTTTTGCTCTACGATCATGAAAGTATACCACGGAATAGAAACAAGAAAACCGACCTAATAATACGTAACAGTAGTTCGAGGAAAAAAAAACAGAACCGGGTAACAATGCTTGGTAGTTATTTGGAATAAAGGAGGCATTCGAACATTCGGGAGGAAAATATATTTCGTGCACGCCGCGGAAAATGTTGTCTTCACTTGGGGAAAATGCTTGCCCTCATTATTGAAACCGGCCCTCAACTCCCAAGCCTCAAACCCACCCTCGTAATGCGAAACCGATTTTCCTGCCCGTTTTTCAATATATTTGTTTTCCCCATTGCCATCGTCCAATCAAATTTTCCTCTCGTGCTCCGAAGGCCCCTCTACCGAAGTCTGGTTGGGGTATTTATTTTTTCCTTTCTGCCCGATGAATTACATTATTTCGCTCTTGGACGCTTCGATATCTAGGAATTGAAGCGGATGTCCCCCTGAAGCATTTTGCGATCATCCAAATCGATAAGGTTTTTTTAATATTCGGAAAAAATTCACGCCAACAACGTTAGTTTCTAATTTGCAATTTGAATAATAACAGTCGTATATTATCTAAAAAAAAACCTAAGTGTATCATTTGCATAAGGTATCATTTATAACTTATGATCATTTTGTACTAAAATATAATAATATTAATAATAAAAATAAAATATAATTTTTATTATTATATTTTAATTTTATTTTATTTAGATTTTATTTGATTTATTATTATATTAATTATCAGTATTTTTATAATAATAATTGTTATTATTTCTATTATTAACGTATAAAATGAAAAAAATAATAAATTTATTTTTTAGTATAAAATGATCTGATAACTAAAATAATAATAAATCAAATAAAATATAAATAAAATTAAATTAAAATACAATGATAATATTATTAAAAAACATTATATTTTAATTTTATTTTTGATATTATTTATAACTCATTATAATTTTAATTTAATTTAATTTTAATTTTTAATTTTACACAAGTAAAACTTGCTATTTGTGTTATACTATTTAAAAAACCCTGGAATAAGCGTGAAAACCGTTATAGGGTTTGAAGAAACGTTTAATGACGAATATTATGACATGGAGTCATAAATGTCAAGGCGTTCGCTCTTAGGCCATCTAATTTATGAAGTGCTAATTCAAAATTAAATATCAATCAAAGCCAAAATCCTTCGCTTTCCCCAACCATGAATATGAAGTGCGACCCATAAAAAATACATAACTTCCGTCTTTACGAGAGTTGGTTGAACAGTGCAATAACTCCATATTTACGATCAACTAAACGTTCTACGGAAGCAACAGCCGAAAAAATCGCATGCAACGTTCAAAAACGGTTCTACTGCGGAGAATAGAAAGCTTGCACCCGCAATAGATCACAGCGCCGCAAGAAGGCCTTAAAGTTAAACGTCCAACGCCGTTGAGGTAATAGTGGATGTTTGAAGGATGGCGGCGGTTTCGAAGTCGGCTATAAATCTTGTCCTGTCGAAGGGTGTGAGTTAAGAAGGCCTCGGAAGTATTGAAATTGTCAAGGCTATCGGCTCCATACGAGGCCACGCAAAGGGTTACGGGTTGTTCTCAAGAAAGACCATTTAGCCAGTGAGTTATGTAAGTCTTTGAACGGTTCGAGCTTGAAAGAGCCTTTCTCGACCTTGCTTCAAATACTCCCATAACCCTATCGCACCAAAGTTCTATCGGAAGCGCAGGAATCGTGAAAAACAGCAAAGGAAAACCGGCGACTAATCGGTAATGAAATTTTTTTTTCGGTAAATCAGCGTTCGATTTTAACAGGGTTTCGTTGGTTTTCCTGTTGAAACTGGAACGAACCCGATACGCACTCATTTGCAGGTGAGTATTTGGAGGTGTAAGAACTAGTTTCTTTGGGGCAGAATGGATCAGTTGAAAGACACTGGTCCATTTTCTTGATTGATGTGATTTATTGGTTATTTATTGGATCTGAAAAAATTGTATTATTTTCTAAGATGGCTGCTGAAAACCCGAGCGTTTTTCCTCAACCAGGGGTTTCTGTATTAAATAAAACACAGTGCCCATAACCTTTTGTTAGAGTATTTTTTAGCACAGAATTAGACACAGTAGTTTTTTCATAGAACAGACAGAACGTAATGAATTTATTTTTGAATTATTGAATTATTTTAGCTGAACGTCGATCATATAAGAGAACATATGCTTGGTGACAAGAGCTGGAGTAGAACTTCAACTATAGAAGCAAACGATTTTAACCTAATTTTCTAAAATATATATGTATAAAAATATATTGTGAGTTTACATTTTTGTCATTGGAATATCTTAGTTCATAATCTAATTGGTTAAAGCAACTCAACTTTGTAATAATTTACGTTTGTACAATAATGCATATTTCATTTCAATAATTAGGGCTGTGCTGAGCAGGCTACTTTTTGTATTTTGCAGACATTACGGATTGAAGTAACGAGATTGTCCTACTAGGGACACATCGCACATTCATTAGTTTCCACGCGCGTCGACGGTTTTTGGAGGATTACCCCATGGACTAGTCTCTTGTTGTGTCAGTTTATTCGGTTTAGATATTTTCCTATACCTTTCTACCGTACAGAACTACCTACGCATACATCCCGAAAGAGGACTTAACTCTGGCATAATACGAACAGGAGATTCGGCCCAGGCAACTCAAGCCCAACTAAAGCCGCTTGACCAAATTACCATACAGCTTATAAAAAAGGATTTACTACAGCGCGAACCGCTTTTTCGCGCACGGAGGGAATCTCAATTTTCATGAACGGCCGACTTATATATTGGGGGAAAAATCTTGTAGTTCGAGATAGGAAGCGGCAGTCGGCTCATTTTGATTTATGAAGTGAGGAAAGGCTACGCTATCTAAACCGCTAAACGAAACCCCTCAAGTTTTTGGGACCCAGAAAATATCTAATACCTCGACAGAACAAAGAACATAAGCGATTTAGAAATTCTGCGTCAGTAATTAATGTTTTTTGCAAAACTTTTAAAACACTAGGTCTTCTTTGAACATTTTATTCCCACCCAATTTTGCGCTTCTCTGGGTGTTTAATTTTCTTCGCTTCACTTTACGCCATTTTCTATGTATATTGTGACAGTATTTCGACTGAAACGTTTCCAAACCGTTTTTCCCGCACCAGTTTTAACAGATTTGATCGCGCGGTTCTTGGGAATCGTGAAATGAACGCAATTAACTCATTTGCATATCAAAGGGTGCCTTGCGCGTATAAAATACGGCGGAACCGGAATTAATTTCGAAGTAAGTAAGTACCGTGGGTAATCATGTTCTATTAGCTGATTGCCTTTCGCTGCAACGTTCATGTTATTATTGCACTACCTAATTTATTCTCCGTCTTTGTGCGAGAAGTGCTCAATTATTTTGCAATATTTACACTCTCACGCCTCTTAAACGAACAACCGACATTAATGAACATTCTGGTATGGAGTTGGAATTTCAGCAAAATCAATGAGTATTTTGGGCGTGGTTCATTCTATATCGTCGAATGAGAAGTCAAAACCATTAACAATTGATTCGCAGCGGTGGGTGCATCGGCAACATTCGTGGCAATATGTACCAGACCGCAATTAGGAAGGGAAAGGTGATGATGGGGATAGGTTTGAGGAGAGAATAGGTTTTGTTGGGAATTCGAGCTCGCAGCTACTTGTATTTCGGTCCCTCGAATTATGAAGAGTCGACGAAAACGCTAGGCACGAAAGCCTCGTCTAGGAAGATCAAGCTGGAATAGAGTGACTCTGCTCTTGAATAAATTCTCTAAACAATTAATTTAATAATTAATTATCTAGCAGTGCATTCTCTTAATATTAAGGTTCGGTAGCATTACTCGCCCCAATTTTTGGTATATTATTCATTTATAAACCATCGTAATCACCTAAAAAAATTTTTTTCTAAACCTCCCTCAAAATTTGATATTTTACGTTTCAAGGCATGTAGAATCCGGATACCCAATGAAAACATTCTGTCCGTCCACCGTACGCGGTTAACACTTTTCTAAAAAGCTCGTGAAATTTTCACCAAAAATCAATCTTGGTCTGACAATAGCTCAATTCTTTAGCCAAATCGCTACCTAAATTTAAAGGGTATTTTTCAGGGGTTTTGAGGGGGAGATAATTAATGTTTGCCGACGTTTTCCAGAAAAAGCTGTATTTGTATCAATATCAAAAATCTATAGTTTTTGGACGCTGAATCGAATGAAGCTATCGGGGATCGATAGCTTTATTGGTTCTTGAGTTATTGCAGCTTTTGTGTCGAATTTGTGAGTTTTTCAGAAATTTGGCATTAGGGTATAACTCGAGAGATCTTGGAGCTATAAAAATCGTTCCATACTCGGTGGAATGGTCGTCAAACTTTTTTTATAGTGCACTATAAATTTGAGTCCCGTCAACATTTTTCCGACCAAACTATAATAGCTACATTCTTGAAATTTTCACCAAAAATCAGTCTTGGTCTGACAATGGCTCATTTCTTTAACTACCTTGCTAGCTCAATTTTATGAGTATTTTTGGAGAGTTTCGAGGTGGAGAAAATTCGTATTTTCCAGGGTTTTTCAGAAAAATATAGCTTTATTGGTTCTCGAGTTATCGCAGCTTTTGTGTAGAAATCGGTAGATTTTCAGACATTTGATGGAATGCTCGTCGATAATTCTCTTCAACTATACCGTAAAGCGAAAAATTCAGCTTTCAATTTGGAAATTAAGAAAAATAAAAATGATTAAAATTACAATAGTAGCTACGGAGTTTTCCCCTCCAAGTTACTAATCTGTTTTTTGGTGGGAATGTTCACAAAGGTTCGGAATAAATATTATCAGAAATGGATATTTTTCGTAAATCATTATTGAAGCGAAGGAGTAATTTTTTTTTACAAATTTATTTTTAACTAACAGTTTTCTATTTCCTTAATTTCTTGCTCTACTTGCTTCGGCGCCGCGATCTAAAAACAATTTTATTTTTTTTATTATATAATTTTTATTTTGTAGTAATATTTATGCATATGCCTACATAAGTATCATATTAGACACTCGGCGTTCACTTGATAAGTTTTCCTTCCCTAAAAAAAATTCTGGCATTCAAGCAGTTGGAGCAAATTGATTGATGAGATCCGCAGTTATTGCTGTTTCGTCTGAAGCATCATGTTTCGGCACGATCTCTTCGCTGCAATGAGCCAAATATTTTAAAAGCAAACAAAAGCAGAAAACACCAAAATATCGTAGAAATGGGCGAAATTAAATCTCATTGGAGCGTTTCTTGTGGAGAAAACATTGAAACATTTTCTGCTACTAGTAATATTCCCCATTCAAATTTCACGAGAGGTCACCGTTGTATCGAAATGTTCTTCCAAAGCTCTCGCTTCTCACGCATAAATTTCCAGCGGTGTTAACTGGCTTGATAGGTGAATATCGTTCTTGAAGCCAGACCTAAGTCTAAGGATGAGACAAACTGAGGAGAAGAATTTCAGTGGATTTGCAGAATAGCCTTGTGTTCCAGTGTGTTATCATTGTAACTGTGTGTGGGAACGGCGGAACTCTCGCGGTTAAGCGGAAGATTTAGGAGCCAAGTAATAAATCCTGGTTGCGCGTCTGGAGTGTCGGAAGTGCGGGAGAAGGTTTCAAAGGTCCACAGCGTTGCCTGGGCTGGAGGGCACCGTCTTCCTCTGCTCAGCATCCTCTTCAGCTCGATTCCGTAGCATCCTTTTCCGTCTCACGCGGCTACCATCGTTTCAACGCTTTTCCACCACTTCGAACGTCAAACATTCGCTGATGCCAAAGCTTCCATCCGAAAACGAAATCTCCCGACGGACTGCAGGGATTTCCTGTTTTCGAACAGTAAACCCATCTGTATTTTTTAAGATTCCCAATATTTTCATCGAGTCAATGAACTGTATGAGATTTCCAAGCGTTCCAACGATTTATCAATAAATTTTACTTGGGAACAAAATTAAGCTAATTTTTATCTGCCCGCGTCGAATTCTCCTCGTGCGCTGTGAGAGAAAACAAGTCGACTATATCTCAATTGTTGACAATTAATTCATTCCATTCAGTCCGGAAAGACAAACAAGAAAAAATCAAACTCGATCAGTGGAAATCGGGTGAAACAAAAATAAAATCTTCCGCACTCTGCGCAAAATGGAAATCCGACGCGTGGGAAAATAAACAAAGAATTTCACCGCATCTACCATCGAGTCGGATTTCCAAAGGGCAACCGAACGTGTGAAAATATCCGCCCATCAAATGAAACTGATTTGCTGCGCTGTTAGAAACTTTTCGCCGGCGACCGCAATTAAATTCCCTCCGAGCTTTTGAGGAGACAGAAAGTGTCGCTTTGACGTGACGGTTCAGAGACCGTTGCCATTTACGATCGCCGCAAACGTTTAGGGCCGTATCGTTTTGTCGGCTCTTCACATCGGCGTTATAAAACTCCCTCTCGCGGTAAACGGTTTATTGACGGGCGAAATGATCATTTTCCGAACGGCCAAGATAAATACATAACTTTTCATCGCGAAAATGTGCCATCCGATATAGAAACCCGGTCCGCTTTTGAAACATTTTACCCACTCATCCTCTTGCTTTTTGTTCGGGCTCCAAATATTACAGTGGAGCTATTCGACTGTAGTGCTATTGAATCACGTCTGTATCAGTGAAAATGAACAGATTCCGAAGCATGTGAACCGTGAAATTTCCAGCGAGGAATATTCGTTTCAAGCGATAGCATACTTAGGATTTAAATTTTGAATTTTGGCGCTTTTTGCGGGATATTATGGACGTAATTTATCTTGATGAAATATTAAATTGTGGTGAACAAGGCGCCATCTTCTTTTAACTTCTTGATTTTCCAACTTCTTACTACAAAACAGCTTAGGTCTCGTTAAAAAAGGTCCAAAAATATTTTTAAAAAATACGAAAAAATTGAAAAAGAGAAAAATGTAAGCTTTTACAATATACTTCACATTTCCACACTGAATATCTAATGGCAGGAGAATTCAACGACGAAATCCGTCCACGCTCGCTTAAAAGTATCAAAACAGAAGACACGAGAGTTCCAAGATGAGGAAAACGTTGGTAGCCGTGAAAGATAAGGTGGAAGGTATTTTTAATCTAAAATAAGGAACTGGAAGACGATACGGCGGGGTTGAATTGCAATGCGGAGGAAGGGAGCGTTTCTCGTGTCCAATCTCGGCGCGATCTGTCTCATCTAAAACACGCTTTTCTTTTGCTGCCCTTTTCCCACCACGAGTGACACAGATTCGATTAGGGTGAGGGGAAATTCCCCTCGTCTCCATTTTAAACCTCAAGGAAAAAGAAATAAAATCCCGGCGAGACGATGTCGCACGCTAATGTTGACTCAACTGTATACCTTTTTAATTGTAAAAAATATTCCCTTCGTTAGCGTTGCTTTTTTAGCAGCCATGTGGGGGAAATAATAATTTATATTAGTAAAAATGAATGGGATGTCTGCATTCTAAATGGATTAATCCCTTTGCGCAATTTTATCGCGTTTAAATTTCAAATAATTCAAAATGATTTCAGACAAAAAATGCTGCAAATGATTGTACAGTGGTTTACTATTCCTTTGCTTCGTTTATGGTTTAAGATTAGCTATACTTGCCAAAATAACTACTCCAAATATTTGGGAATGTTTCCACCCAACAACAGATTGGTAAACATAACAAAAACATTGTAGCAACTATGACAATTTTAATTATTTTTATTTTTCTCAATGTGTTTAATTAAAAACATTGTCTTACGATACAATGTGAGAGAGTGTTTAACAAGCATTCCAACAAATAATAAAGAATGATTTTTATAGCTCCGAAAATTCTCGATTCACACCCTCACGTCAAATTTCTGAACATCTCGAAAATTCTAAAAAAATACTTCGATAACTCGAGAACCAATAAAGTTATCCACACTGCAATGGTCTTATTCTATTCAGCGCCTAAAAATCCATAAAAATGGATACCAATGACATCTTTGTCTGGAAAACGTTGAAAAACACGAGTTTTCTCTCCCTCAAAATCCCTCTAAAATAGACTTAAATTTGAAATAGCGGTTTGGGGTGAGAATTGAACCATTATCAGACCAAGATCGGTTTTTGTTGAGAATTTCTAGAATTTAAAACATTACCTATATTTTGAGGGGGTTTGAAAATTTTTTTTATGGAGGGTTAAATTTTTAATTTGAAAAAAAAATTAATTATTTTTTCAAGTTGTATAATAAACCAATATAAATTTTTGATATATATTTTTTCACAAGAGTCTCGCTGTCAGGCCTTTCAATTCTCTTGAATCAATTTTATGATAGATGTTTCTCCTTTAATTCCTCTTCGGTTGCCAATAACTGCTACTATAGGCAACCTAAGTGAAACTTGCTCCTCCAGAATTCCTTAATAGATTAGCGAATTTTCAAACGGCAGTTGATTTACTGTTGTAGCGTCAACACATAGTTGTTTTACTTCAGTGTTTACGCGCAGTATTGTTATTCGTGAAAAGACGTCTAGAGCAACTCAAATGCCTTAGGGGAATTTGGTTAAAATTAGATAGCTTGGCTTAGGGGAAAACAAGGCCAGAGAATTCCGCAATTCAAGTAACAACTCCTCATTCGCGCTCTATAGGATGAATTCTAAGCCTGAAATAACCTTAATATTGTTCGTCAATATGAAGACTTGAACAAATACGTATTTTTGGAACAATGCGTAATATTTTTTGTAGAGGGGTAGAGAAAAAGTGAAAGGGGTGATATTAAGGGTAGAAGTTAAGAGTAGATGTGTACAATTGGTTGATGCCAATAGAAAAATCTCCTGGAAATATCTCGACATTTTCTTTAAGTTCCACGACGATCGCATCAACGGTTTAGGCGTTTTCCATGAAGTACATATTTGGATAAAATTATTTACATAATATATATTATAAATGCATTAATCTTATATCATCTGTATGAATTTCATAGAGCGCGATTGCACGAAATTGCTATTTCGGCTCAATATCCATCGAATGCAAATATTTGAAAAGGGTTTCATGTCAACAAGCGCGATGAATAATTCGTTTACTTAATATTCGCTTACGGCAAATACGTTCTACGAGTTGAATCGCTTTGAATTCGGTACTTATTCGAAATATTTATCAAATAATACGATCCACCTGTTCGCCTTTGTATTCTGTAATTATTTGGAAGAAGAAAGTTTTCCAGGGCAACAGAAATTCGAGTACACAGACGCAAAGAATACCTGGTAATACGCTCGGAATGAGCTTCAAGGTATTGTTGGGGTAAATGGCTGGCATTGTTCCATTCTGTCGAATTCAAATTCAAAACATCTTTCAGCGATTTAACAGGTACTATGTCAAACATTCACATTTTGGCCATCGTATTCACATTTTGGCCAAGGTAATGTTGATGGAGGGTTGTGGAATCGAATATTTTAATAAAATTCATCTCGAAAGAATTTCTATTTAAATCCTTGAAAAATATGAGACCCTGGTTTTTCTGCTGCTAAGCTTCCCTTTATTTCAAAATTGTTTTGGAGAACGTTTTAATCGGAAAGATTGGGAGAAATGGACAAATACGTCTTTTGTCAGGTTTGTAGTTGCTGACGACGAAGATTCGGACTAAGGAAGAACGAAAAACGTTTGCAGTCGGTTTCAACTCCATTTTCGGCTAATCCTCAATTAGTAAGAGTGTGGAAGGGTCGAAGTAAGAGACGCATGGGTTGGCAATGGACTGCTCGAATGCTTGGTTGAGAGTCTCCAAAGCCCCGAGGCGTGACTAAGCTGAGGTAAGCTCTCAGCATCGGAAGCTGATGGGGGATGGACTTAATCTATTGCTACGGATAAGCCGCTGTTCCTAGAGGGAGGCTGTTTTCGACCCCGTCGGCTTTTGAACCATTTGCTGATGTCTGAATGCAACTGGTAGATCTGCACGTATTTGTGTGGAAGCAATAGCGAACAATAGTTTTCTAGGATGACTATTCTCGGCAAGATTGGTTGTACATGGTAATAGTCAGTAATATATCGATGGCTACAGGACAACATGTGATATTGAAAAAAAGGGTTTTGAGGTTTTGGATGATTTTTATTCAGAATTTCAAGCCGAATCTCGTGGTGGCCTCAGTTTTTCTGTTGGTAGCGCTGGGAATGAATTATTCCCGCTAAAACAACATGTTGTGTTATGCAATTCTTGTCGGCAACAAGTCTTATCAAGGTGTTTTCCTGAATTGAGCCCCTATCTAGATTCCAAAGCGTGTAGCATGATATCACAAGTTGCCCCACTTCGACACTCTTCATAACATTAATTGCTCCATTATTTTTAAAACTTTTTTCTCTCTCCTGAAAACCAGCCAAATTTTTATAACACATGTCCTGTAGCCATCGTATTTGTATTATTTTATTTTAAAATACCACAGTCACTGGTGAGTGTTCCATTCGCTCTTCCAACTGAGAAATGGGCGACGTCTTTATCAAAACTAGGAGACGGAATTCTCAAGAAACGGGCAGAGCGAAAGTTTCATGATTTATACGGACGAAAAGAAGCGAATAATCTAATCTTCCGAATTGAAAGGGTAAACGTCTAATTTCACAAATTGAATACCAGAGCGGATGCGTTGGATGGGCGCTGAGGGAAGCGAGGCATCGTCGCTTCTGCTGATTCCAACTCTACTTCGATCGGTGGAACTTTCGTGGGAAAAACAACGTCGGCGGTGCGCGAGGCAATATAAAAGTTCGCGGATCTGAAGCGATAGCTGTAACGATCCAACCGCTCGGCGGTGTATTCTTCTTCTTTTTTTTCATATAATTCTCACGCAGATCCGCAGGTTGGAACGGGATAGAAAACACAATGACCGAGAGGGAAAGTTTGGTTTGAAATTTATGGCATCACAAAAGCCGCTCTTCAGGCCAACGATTCCGTCCCCACCTTAAATAGTTTGGCGATTTAATTTTACCGATGGGATTCTACGCGTTTCGGCGTTCAATTTATTTCAATTGTTCCTTTTGTCGTTTCTCGTTCATATTGTCAGTGGTGGAACGTAAATTTTGAAAGGGGAAACGTAAATTTTGAAAGGGGAAAACCCGAAAATTTTTTTTTAGCAGCCTTTGTTATCACGTTGTGGATCAAAATGAGCCGTTCATAGCTCGTATGATTCTAGCTTAAGACTGATCTCAGACGAATGTATGACTACGTAACGGGAGACCAGCGTAAAAATATGTCTGACAAAATTATTTCATCCGTTTCGCGCTTCCGTTCTTGATGGAACTTATGATGAGTTTTTCCAGTCCGAATGGATTTTAATATTATATTCTCGCAGCCTTTGGCGCGAAGCCATTCTCGAAGCGGGAATCTCGAGCTGAGAAGAATCGTCCAAGGGGAAGAATAAGATTTGCAACCGACGATGAAAGAACGAAAAGAGATGAAAAAGTCGTCGGGGAATTTGAAGGAAAGAGAAGAGAATTTCAGTTGCTCGGATGCTTATTTGACACCCGTCGTCTCACTTTTGCTTGATCGTAGCTTTAGTCGGAATATTCGAACTACCTTCCAGTCTTCCTATCACTAACCGAGCTCTTTTCAGCGCTCTCTTCACATCCCACGCTCAATCACATTTACTGACGAATTCCGTTCGTCGTGCAGATGACTCCGCGCCCTTGACTATTTTCTCCTAGTCGAAATCGCTCGTGTTTCGAAAGGTCTGTTCGTTTAATAAACTGAGAAAACGCTCAAAGCATCGTGAAAGTTCAAAAGCTCGGGTTTTTATGGCTTCGAGCGATAAACTGCTATTTCTTATGAGTGATCCTGGCTTTTCCTCAAGCGTCCCGCAAGACTGGAAAGAATTGCTGTCTGTTTTTTCTCTTTTCGCGTACATGGCTTTTTTACCGGTTCTCGCTCGATTTCCTTCCCATATATTTACCCTATTTTCTCCAACGGCGGAGAAAGGACCTTGAATCATTCTCCACCATTTTTTTTTCACGTTCGGTGCGTAGATCCAGGAAACATTTCTCTGGTGAAATTCTCCCGAGGTGCTCATGCGAACAGAAATGCCGTGAATTGATAAAAAACATCATACTTCAAAGGTTATTTTCAGTCGCAATAAGAGCTAACAGCGTCGCGGAAATTTCAAGCTTTAGCGTGGAAGTTGAATTCATGGAAATGTTTGCTTTTAAAATAAATAACTTTTTTTTGCGCTGATACGGAATATTCATATTAACAAAACGGACTGACTGAGGAAAGGAAAAAGAGCTTTCTTAGTCATCCTGAGCCGGCGTGGCATATCAGAAATTGCGATCCCTAGATAATTAATTATTCTCAGTATCCAATGTAGAAATGGAAACATTGTCAATTCGACCATATCCGGCCAACCTCAATTTGTTTCAGCAAAACTTCAAACCCAATCGGCTATGTTCAAGTTGGTAAAAATAATTTAATTCCAATGCATCTCAATTAAAAGTTTTCATCGAGCGAGAAAAGTGTTAGTCGTTGAGTGGGTCGAGAAGCATGTTAAAGGTCTTCTCAGTTAAAAAGTCCTTTCCAAGCTTAGCTGTTGGGCAACTCAGCTAAACAGAGACTGCAGAGCGCGGGACGGGTAGTGAAGATGGCAGAAAAGGGAATCTCTCACCCTGAGTTTCTCTTTCTCGAATTAATCCACCGCCTCTCGACTGCCCCTTTGTTTCAATTTGGAAACTTTTACCCTCTACTTCAGCCGGAGAGGAGTTTCTTTTTAATGATCTTCCAATAATTGCGTACCAATTGAAAGGATCAATATTGACAACGCTCTCGGGCCAGCTTTGATTAACGGACAAAAATTGCCCGATTACTGAAAAGATTGCTTTGAAATTTATGATTTGATAAACTAGCCACAAAAGGCGCGAAACTTCCGGCTCTCTAGGGAGAAAAGTAGAAAAAATTACTTTCCACCGTGAGTTAGAAGAGAAAATTTTAATTCAATGGTGGATAGATAAAATTTGTATCATTGACCCGTATTTCTTCTTCGAGTCTTATAATTTTCTTTGAATAAGAGATAACAGAGCTTCGATGAACATAATAGGATCATAAATATTGTTTTCCCATCCGGGAAACAAGAGAACTAATTAAGAGCTACTTCCTTCGCAATGGAAGCTGCGAAGATTGGATTTCAAATTAAACGTCATTGTTCAAACGATAATAAGAGAGGGGAAGGTGCGAATCTGTATGATTTACCGAGCATAGTGTGGACCAATCCTCTTAATTCTTCTCGACGGTGAATTAATTGCGCCATTACACGAGGCTTGGCAAGAAGAATCGCTTTGGTTAACAATAAATTCAAAGGATTTCAAGCGGTTCGAAGGAGCTCCATCCTCGGCATGCCCAAGGCACCGAAATTCCACCATGTCCAGCAATACACCTGGTGAAGTGCATGAAAGCTCGGGCAGTGAATCGAGTGGATGCGGAGAGAAACGGGAAAGTATTTAATTATGCTCCGCCACGACATTCTTCAAAGACCCCGAGTTGACAACAATGTCACCCCGGAGCGAACAAAGATGCTCTTCCTATTTTCTTCAAGAACAATGATCTCGTTCCTCCCCTCCATTAATTGTCCGAGTCTTATTATTCGCTCGAGTCTTCTATTTCCTCGTCTAAAAACTTCTGACACGTACATTGTCCTCGGGGGCGTGAGATAATGAAAAGCGCTTTTGCAACGTCATTACCCACATCAGAAGCTTCTTCCTCAATAGAAGCGGGGAACAGGCATAATTACCATCTGATAATTTGAAATCGTCGAGACCATCTAATTTAACCGAATTTCGAGTTCAGCCGATTGATTTTTATAGGCGTGTTGAAGCATGTAGAAGTTGTCGTAAAATAATCAAGTATTATCGACAGTTTCGAAGCGCAGTCGAAAATCCAGAAGGCCGATTTCAAAAATCGTCTGGGGATTATCCCAGAAAAAGTTAAAAAAAAAAAAAAAAAATTGATTTTCGTACGTGGGCAGTCGTGCTCCAGGTTGCGATTCGGTTTGGTTCCAGATAGAGCAAACCAGTGCGTCAACAACGTTTATGCCAAGGAATCATCCATTCACTCCCTCGTGTCCTTGATATGTTAAGATGTTTTTCTCGGATTGCTGAACGTGGATATTTTAAAAATCGCTTGCCTTAGCTGAAGATTCCCTCAATTCACGTTAGTTTTCCCACGTTCTTGCTCTTCTGGCCCTCTACCGCATGGTCCAGCCGATAATCGAGAATCTGGAGTATGGGCATCTGGAGGCCATGTTGACCAGCTCGACCGAGTGTATCGCGCCTTTCTGCGATTCCTGGCCTTCAAGATTGGGATTCCCCGTGATGCTGTCGACTATGAGGCCCTGTGGGGAACACCCACTATCTTCTTAAGAAATGACAAAGGATTGATTCAAATTCGCCACCGCTACCTTCTCGACAGGTTCGGTTGATACGCACTGTGCCACCTCCCTGCTAGGTCGGCCCGTTTGCCACCATTAGCTTCTGTTGGCCAAGTTCGCAATATTTTTGCGAAGGGACTTCCTCCGTGGAAGTCTCGATAAATACTTGAATTTAACGCGTTTGGTACTTAGTCGGTTCCCTCGGCTTCAACAGGGCCCAACCGACAGCTACCAATCGTGGTCAGTTGCAGCGCCCACAGGCCCCTTACACTCGTTTCGTCCTGCCATGCACTGCCCATCGTTGCTTCTCCGCTGACATGGTGTTCCTGCACGGTCTTCTTTCTGGTCAGATCGACTCGCCGCCTCTGTTGGAGCGGTTGGTCCTGCGCGTCCCTCGTCATGTTTCTCGGCTCCAGGAAGTTTTTTCGTGCCCTTCTCCCCCACAAACTACCTCCTCCACCGACCGCTCTGCCATATCCCTTGGACCGCAAATCTGCTCAGCGCCGAGCTCGAAATCGACTTCCATGAAGTTACTCTCCTGCGTTTAAAAGCTTTGCTCCGAACCGTGCCATTGTCCCTGTGCAACCCTTGTGTGCTTTAATATTTATAATTGTTTGTTATTGTTATTGCCTGTCATTTGTGCTCGTCCCGTACATAAAATGGTGGAAATATTCTCCAAAGTCGGGCAATATTTATTCAACTCTCGAAATTAAACTGAAAAAATTAGCAGGGATATTGGAAACGTTGTCTGGTTGATTTTCACGTTTCCAAAGATTAAATCCAAAATATATAAACTGGCGAGTGAATTTTCTACATGAAATAAATAAATAAATTCAAACTACTTCTTGGAACCCACAGGTAGATTTCAACATGTTTCCTCCAGAGACTACATGATGACTGCCACGGAAAATTATCCTCTTCAATAGGAACTATGAATATTTAAAAGTTGCTGTAGGCAATGGTTGGCTGCTACGCTCTCCTCTTCTGTCCCAACTTGGATTGTTTATTTGAACGCCTGCCGTTTATTCGTGATCGGTGTTTTCTATTAAAACCAAACGTATTTCTTCATACTAATTTCCTTACTTTGTGGTTACATTGAATAACTCCGCCCTCTATTCTGCAGTGAATTTCCTTTTGGACATTTTTGGCAACCGTTTTGGGGATGTTAATTCGTTGGCAGCTCTGTTAGAATGGCCGTATCGTAGACTAGCATCTTATAAATATTTTGAGGAGAAAGCATTGGATTTTTAGAGGTCGTCAGGCTGTTTGTCGGATCAGTAAAGAATGTGCTGTTTGGAAATCTTTTGTGGCCAAACATTTTGATACTTAAACTTCTCTGTCGTCGGAAGCTCGCGCTGGCGACGTGACAGGTGCTGACTTTTCAGGTCCACTCTACTTGAACGATCGATTTTTCAGTATCACTTCACGCAACTTTTATCCTTTCCGTATCTCCTCGGATCTTTCATCCAGATGGAGCCCATTATTTCAATTTCGCTGTTCGCGTTTTTCAAATATCGATCAAAACGCCTTCAAGAGTTCAACTTGAGCAATAAATTTTGAATCAAGTTGAAGGGAGATTTCTTCATGAAAACATCAGCTTTGAGTAGAAAAGTTGCGGTTCTTAGGCTGCCGGTTTCATGAACTCGGAATCCCCTCTGTCGCCGCTTTTGACTTCATCCGTATTTTCTTCTTGCCGCTAAAAGTTTCTGTCGCCGACCGCTTTTTGAAAACGAAAGAAAAAGGGCGAAAACTGCGTGGAAAAACTTCGAGCCGAGGAAGTATAATTCTTTAACATTGGGAAATCTTATTCGAATAACGTCCCCCCTTACAAATAAAAAGTGTCGATTCGACGGAAAACAGATCAAACGTTAGGCAGTGCTGTTTCCTTTCGAAACGTTCGCCTCAGTTCTCGCTCTTCATTCAATGTTAATAATCCTCTTCGCTTTTCACTTTGGAGGTTTTACCGAGCAAACCCGCTACGGGGCGCGAGTGTGATTAGTGAAGCGTTTGTGGAGCTTAGATATTATCGTTGCTGGAGCTGAAGGGCCGTTTGATGGGACCGACATCAAAGATGGCGAGCTGCCTAATAATTCTCCGAGCCTTTTCAGGGATTCTTTGAATTGTTACATACAATTATTTAGCGCGTTATGCCTGGAGATGACTCGATGATGGGAAATTTTCTTCAGTTATGCTCTGCATGAATCGTCTTCGTCGCATTGTTTCATACGGCGTTAAACTGCCTCCGGCTATTAGTTCTGACTCATGTTTCAGCCGAAAATCCCTGTAACTGTTATTGTTAGTGAAGATCGACCCTCAGCATTAATATTTGTCATTTATCGGGTTGGAGGTCATACGAAGCCAGATATCTTCTTCACCGAGCTTTCGGAAAAATTTATTTCCTTTCTCAGGGCTTGGAGATCATCATGTGTCATCATTAATTATTTAGGAAAATTACAATTAACATTAAAATTTTGGTAACTGAGTAACAAGCCAAAAACTAAAAAACTATCAACTATGAATTGCTACTCAGTTACCACAATTTTAATGTTCCTATAATTAATGTTGACACCATGATGATCTCCAAGCACTGAGGAAGGAAATGAATTTTCCGAAAACTCGGCGAAGGAGAAATCTGGCTTTGTATGACCTCCATCCCGATAAATGACAGCTGTTATTGTTGGTGTATCTTTCTCTGTTGAAATACTTTGACATGTGATATAGGTGCTTTTTCAAGTTTGCATTTTCATGTGGTTAATTCATCAGTAAGGAGCCATTTATTTGCAGTTGCTTTGTACTAGCGCAGGTCACATGCTCAGCAACAGGTGATCTTTATTGGAATTGAAGGGAGAGCGTTTCTGTTTCAGCGCAGCGGGAATGAGGGAGGGACTGGTATCCAAACGATACATAACTCACATCCCTTCAGTAACACGGGCTATCCCTTGTCTTGGTCAGGCCTTGGCAGATGCCTCTTCTAGGTCTGGTGTGATGGCCTTCGTCCCTGCTTCCCTAGGGAATCAGTTTATACCCGAAGGCTACGCTTCCGAAGCACCAGCTGAAGAGATAGCTCCTCATTCCAATGAACTCCTCTCCAAGGTTTACTTCCTTAGAATAGTCTTGTTACAACAGTCTATTGCGTAGTAGCTTATTTGGCACGATTTTTTCTCCATTCGTCGATTCCTTAGATTCATCGATGGTCATTTCGGTTTATAACTCGATAATAATTCGTTTTAACATTTTTAATGAGAAAAAAAAAGTGTCTGACTCCCTCAAAATCGAAAATTTCAAGGCATGCAGAATCCGAAAATCGAATAAAAAATGTCAGCACATCGATCGTCGACACTTTTCTGACGAAACTATGAATCATATCGCTCAATTCGTTTGCCAAACAGCTACCTCAATATTGACGGTATTTATGAGAGGTTTTAGAAGGGGCAAAATTAATATTTCCCAAGGGTTTTTTACCAATGGTGTGTTTGGTATTAATTCGTATAGATTTTTGGACGCTGAATCGATGTAACAGATATTAAATTGTAAGTCCAATCGCATTGCAAAAGACAGCTTTGGTGGTTCTCAAGTTATCGTAGCTTTTTTGTAGCATATTCGAGATTTCGAGAAATTCGGCCAGGTAGTAGGTATAATAAATTGTGTATTTTTTAGCATTGGAAACACGTACTGGTCCTTTATCCGTTGAAATGCTCAAAGCTGTCTTAAGCTGTATCGTTAAGAAAATACTTTAACTTTTAGTTAGATAGTTAATAAATATAAAAATTACGATATTTGCTATGGAGTTTCCCCTTATAGTTACCAACATGTTGTTAGGTGGAAAAGTCAGATTTTCGGGGTAGTTACTTTCACAAATGGACCTTTTTCTTAAAAATCGTAATTGAAACAAAGGAATAATAAACCACTGTATTGGATTTATTACTAAGAAACCGTAATAAAATTAATTTACCTTGGAAATTCACTCTATAAATTGTTGAATTTTTTAATTTCTTTGAACATAATGTTTTTCGCTTTCAGTCAACTTAGTACAATTATTTGAAATAAACTCTTATAATCCCCTGAATTAATAGCATCTTAAATTTTCCAACTGCACAGTAAATTTAAATATATTGTAAAAAATTATTGAACTTCATTCGTCTAGTGATAGTAGTTTTAGCTCTGCTACCACTTTTTCCCCATTTTTCCACTCTCGAAAACAAGGAGCACCTGAGTTCCAAAAGAAGACCGTACTGGGGAGGATTAAGGTTATAAATCGTTGATAGCAAACTTCGCCTCGTCGTTTCCAGAAAAAGCGTAAATCTGCTTGTGAGATTTTCGACACGTTCTTTATTCATCCTTTACGCGTGAAAGGTGCAAGGGTGGAAAACACGGCTGTTTTTCTACTTGGATGTTTAAGGAACCATTTATAATCTTTTTTATAGCTGAGAAGGAATGAACGGGTCAAATGGGATGTCGAGGCGTGAATACTCATGTTGAACGTGAAGTTTTACCAGCTTCTTCCTTTTCGCGAACCGGGCGTGGCAGTAAAAGCAGTAAACGAGGCCTGCGGACGGTTTCGGCTACCGAAAAGCAGAGGTGCTGAAGTGAGAGTGCAAAAGTGAGGTCTTTTCAGGCTGTCAAAGGTTTTTAGTGGCAATAATGCTTGGGCTTCGTAGCAAAAAATATGAGCTGGCCAGAAGGTTACAACCCCTTTTCGGCGCTATCCCGCGCGTTATTCGTTCGCCACTCTTTTTGTCCTCGTACCCGTCGTTGGATCTTTTTAACTAGCTTTAACCCGTGTGCAATATAAGGTCGCAAGATCCATTTCATTTCGTACATCCACCAATACAAATATGGGAATCGATAAGTGTTAAACTGGTAAAGATACCTAACGGAATTACGCACTTACTCAAGGTATCGGAATTTCTGTCCTAGCTGACGAGGGTTAGGGAAACGATGACCAATTGGTAATGGATCTTATTGCCAGAAGGGCTGCGTTGTCTGACCTCAAGCTCACTTTGACACACCTTCTCTCCCTGCTGTGCTTGCAACATGGTTGAAATCAAGGATGGGATGGTAAGGTCTTCCTGCTCGCCTTCCGGTCCCCGGGTACGATAATCCTTGGAAGGGTCGCCGGAAGTCAATATCGGTCTACTACGTCAAAGCTGCCGTCAACGACGGTAATCGCATTAAGTCGAACCGAGCGTGGCTAAGTGATTTTAATTCCGAACGTTTTAATTTATTCAGATCGAGTCGATGAAAATATAATGTAGATTGGAAAAATGCTCGCTAACGCAGGTCACGTTTCATTCCACCTGTATGGGCAACGCGTCTTGGAACGGCGGTGTCGTAAAAATAGGCTGCGAAGAAAGAAGATGGTATTTTTTCCAAAAAAGGAGTAAATGGAAAAATGGTGTCAGGTCGGATCATCGCCCTCGGGACTGACCTCGCTATTCTTCCCTTTTCTCTTCAACTCCTTATCCCTAATCCTAAACCCGGTTGAAGCCCGGACTTGCTCATCCCTTGACAGTCGGCTACAATGAATGCTAAGTAATGGTAATTGATAATCTACTTCTGGAAGGATTACCCTTCGTACCACGACCTTCTCGAATTAGGAAAATGAATTTTAACTCGGAGCTAGCGGGAGGTGTCTACCAGAGGCTTCTAAGTCACTACGTCCTGGGCTTGTAACTTCATTAATTCTGTATGCGGAACCGTAGAGTTGACATTAGTAAAGAAGAAGGAATGAGGGGTATTTGTGCCGCTTATCTCCTTTCCTCTTAATTGGGCAAATCTTATTATTCAGTTCCCCGTCCGGAATATGAACTTGAATGTGAAGAATGTTCTTACTGCGGGAAAATTCTCTGTAATTCATGAGTTGACTCTGCGAACATGATTGTCGAAGAAACGCCGCCATTATTTAGCATAACCTAAATATAAAGCAAATATATCGGCCTAAACTCGTGATTTATTGCATTTGAGCGCGTAATAGCTTTTATCGTTCATATTATTTTATCTTATTAATATCATCGTTGGGAAAGGTTTCAAAAGTGCATCCAATTAGAAGTAATTTATTTAATAAGGAACGAGCCCGATTTACAATAGATACCTACGTATATTATAAATAATATCCTAACCAGTAATTGTCCTAGTAAATAGTTTTTTTCGATTGCTGTCGAAATTTTCCTCGTATCTGAGAATATCTTAAATTTTTTACCTCCAACAGGCGTCACCTAAAATTCGTCATTTAATAAATCTGATTACTCTGATTTAAATTGGCTCAGTTCCATAGAAATTCCTGGCCTTCCGCGTAAAACTAAGAGCCCACTGCGAGCCGAGTTCGACACAAAATAACGAAGGAGCGCTTATTACTAATGAATCGGCGATATCGTTTGCATAATACGAGCCGTTTGATGAGTCGAATCATTAGCTGATTTACTATAGCACAGAAGGGCTATGTAGCGGCTGTGAATCAAGTCTATAGACGAGCCTAATCCTCCAGCCGGATCGTTGATATTCTAAGGGGACTATGCAAATGTTTGGCAACGCACTGAACTACATAGGATCCGATAGTCTCGAGCTATCAGTAGTGCAAATATGGCTAGCAATGAGCGTGTTTTGATAGATCATTCACATGCTCATACACAATGCACACACAGTCGAGGTTTGAACACACTTACGCCGCTATTTACTTGAGCCCGTAGGGGGTAGAACAAGCAATGTCCCAGATAAGGTTTGTGTCGCAGCCAATACGGCATCTCGGGTTACAGGATCAACATTGTCAACGACCAGAGATTGCATTATAGCTCCGGCTTCAAATTGAATCTTAGCCCAAGCCTAGGAAGGAATTCAGATGGTTTGAAGAACGAAAATTATGAATTACCCTGATAATGATGATAAATTAGGCACGGAATCAGCAAATCGTTTTATTTTGCCTTATCCCAGCTCTTATACATTAATAAGTACCTACCTAATAATACAAATATGGTCTAAGGGTGAAGATGGAAAGATCTTTCCATGCTCCAGGCCAAAACATCGGTCAAACCTTGGACTTTAATCCCACTTATGTCAATAAAAATCGACTCCGAATATCCAAATTACGTCCGAGTCGAACCGCACTCGACGACTCAGTGGGCGGTTTTTAATTCCAGTGATTTCCTTATTCCTGTAAAACCCGACAGAAAAGCTTTCTTGCTCTGCCGGACTCAGCTAGATTCGATGGAACTAATCAGCAAAAAAGGACGTCATTGGGGAAAATTCCGACCTCGCGAGCTTCCTTTTGCGCTTTTTTCGGCCGAGAATTTGAAAATTATATTATCCCCACCGATACGAGTGGGTAATTTATTTTATCGGGCCAATTTCCCTTTTGAACGTTGAACAGGAGAATAAATGGAGCGAGTAGAAAAGAGAAAAAAATTCAATTCACTTATACGAACTCGAAAGCGCCTGTCTTCTTGTGCTTCACTCTCCAGGGCAAATAAACACAATAGAGCCGAGGGAGATAATGAGTATTACTTACAACCGAACTTGCGGGACAACTTGGCAAGAGCACTCGTGCATTTTAAAACGCCATGGCTTCCTCATTTTGGAACTGGGTGAGACCCGATGGAATATTCAAATACCCCATTTGCGATTTGCCTCCGAAAGCAGGAACACTCTACTTGGCAAACGTTGTTTCAGCGAATCGGTGAACTAATTCGCACCGTTTCCACATTTATGTGCGCCTCAAACTCAAGTGGTGCGCTTGCTCTGTCTCGTGTCATTTTCTAATGGGAAAGCGGTGAAACTTTAGCGCGAGGTGTAAAGACACGATAGAGTTGGCTAAGTCATTACTATTCATGAGTTTTTCCCCGCGACGTTCCTAAACCGAATGTAAAGACAGTTTGGAATTGGGACCTACATCGGAGATGCGAAGGTATCAATTAGAACCATTTAGCACTTATTTGGCAAGGTGTTATATTGATCAATATATCAACCCATAAATTGGTAAATATTTTAGTTTTTGCGGCCTGTAAAAATCAAAATACGAAATACACCCTTGTGAAATGGCGAAAAAACTAATGCTGTGGTTGTATAGTGTGTGAGCAATAAATAAAAAATGATTTAAAAAAAACCAAAGCATCTGCTCGCCACAACAAATATCTTGAGACCTCAACCGTCCAAAAACCATACCATAGTTCTAAAAAACTCTTCAAAAAAACTACTCTCTTTATGAAAATAACCCTTCGAAAAAATAAATTTAATAAATAATAACTAAGTATACAAATATAAAATAAAATACAAAATGAAATGTAAAAAGATTAAAATAAAAATAGGTATGATAAAATATAAAGACTCTTGAAAAAAATTTCTCAAAAAATTGAAAAATATAATTTTTTCTTGTTTAAATACTTACTTTGAAAAATGAGTACTTTAAAAAAAAATTCACACATCAAAACAGAAAAAACTTTGAACGCTTATATATCGGAAGTACTGTGTGTTATCCAAAATCCGGAAATGGCTGATTTTGCACATCTAAACGGGGAACATTTTCTGAAAATGTAATTGAATTTCGTTCATTTTTCGCTGAGATCGTGGCCACTTTGGTCACTATTTGATCAGAAACGGACACACATGTTCAGAACGTGTTTCTGAGTGTTTCAGAGTATTGTTGTTAATAGGAGCGAACTGACGAAAGAAGGAGACTGATATTTCATCATCGATCACTGTCGGAGTAGTATGAAAATTTCATCTGAATTCACCTTCGTTCTGAATTCGATTTTTCAAAAAATCGCAAAAATTCCATTTTTCAAGTATATATGGAAGTAAAAGGGAAGGAAGCGCATCGCGTTTAGGGCGTACTTGAGGAAAAACCAGGCCCAATATTATAGAATATAATAATAGATTAGAATAACTTTATCACCGTTTGCAGATTTCCCCGATTATGCAACAGTACCCGCATAGCAGTAAAGTCTTGACGGTGACCACAAATTGCATCGATCTGTTCTGTAACTTAGATTTACTCAATGGGCATCCGTCCGAATCAAAATCTTTAGGCTGATTGGGCATCTCGATGGCTCATGTCTCAATTAGTCTTATCGTTTTCCCGTTATTCGGCATCTGCAACACCATCGTTCACTATGCGTAACCGAGAAGCATCATATTTTTTCGACTCACGTATTTTTGTTTTCGACTCAGTGAAACTCGAAAGGGAGATTTCTGGTAAGATTCGAACCATTCTTCGTCCAAAGTGGAAAAGTCGACCTGAGCGAATATTTAAAATCGTAATTTATTCTGCTGATATTGATTTCTTCGATGAAGAATTACCCGAACTTCAGTGCAGACGTTCGGGAGCATTGTTGTTAATAGGTGCGAACTGACGAGAGACGGCGACTGATATTTCAACAGGGCCCTCATCGATTACGGTCGGAGCCCGGTGAAGAATGAAACAGCAACGTCTGTTGAAATGATGACAGATGGGTCTTCCCTCGAGGGCATCGTCAGAGCAGAACGGCCAAGAAGTCAACGGAAGGACGCTCGATGATTTGTCACCAGCGATGCCACACTCGACACCAGACTCACCGGACTGGAGACTTCGAGCAAAGTTTGCCAGTCTCATGGTCCGAAGATTTCAGAAAGCCGAGGCCTAATAGCTCCCAGATGATATACATCGCCAGAGAGAGGCCGTCGCGATGAGACGGCTATAATTCAAAATCGGATTTAGCAGACGTGGCGATGGCTTTTTCCTTAGGGGAGAAAAATGATCTCAGGATGAGATAATGTTCAAGTTGGAAGATTTCGTGGAAACCATAAAGTCACCTATTGATTCCAGCTTAATTATGCTGGTCGTTGATATAAGAGCAAATCCGCTATCAAAATGTGTTATCAAAAATCAACTATCGAAATGCATAAACTCATAATTGAAACAAATAATAAAATGGTCCGTTGTGATTTTTCGCGGGTCTATTAGATTCAACGCGAGGAGAGGTTGAGATGAAAGCTCGCCATCTAATATTTTAGTTATAAATTGGGCATTCGCCTGTATGTAAAAATAAATAAATAAAAGCTGCAACGTTATCTCATAGTGAAATATAGACGTTCACAATGAGATAACGTCCCAGTTTTCATTTCAATCTCATCCCCACGTCGAATCAAATAATGAATGTTCCGAGCAAAATATTTTCTCGCGAACTTCTGATACATGTTCAGTGACCCGAAACAATATGAAGTGTGAAAAAAAATCCAAATAAACCAACAACTTTACTAATAAAATTGCCACTGTTACTAGACTATGACGAGGACGTCGATTTCGGATCAAGATCTTTTCAGACCGTCAGTCAACTTTAATTACGATTAATTTCGGGTGAATCGTCCGGAAATAAATTCGCCACTAGATTGCGAATTTCGCTGTACCATTATGATGCATTTGGCGTTTTCACGTGAACTGTGATTCTCGATGGAAACCGGGTGTTCTAGTTTCCTATTGTATCCTAACAAAGACTGATCGTCTTCGTAAATATTCACAACTGAAACGGATTAGGTTGAGCCTTGAGCTCGGCTCAGCTCAGCTCAGCAGTTCAGACTTTCAGAGAAGCTACTGTTCTCCTTTTACGAAGCTTTTGTCCTCTTCCGAGAAGATTGATGCCGTCATTACCTACGCCAAGTTTCAGTATTCGTATCTCTTTCACACATGATGCAAGAGGAAATCCGAGTTTCCTCAACTTTCCTCCAACAGTTCGAAATCAACTTTTCCCTTAAATCTTTTTTCGCGTGTTTTAAAAATATATTTAAAAAAAATAATCGAGATATAGGAAAAAATTAGTAACTTACGATTGGCGGTTGAAAATGACTTACCTGTAACAAAAAGTACAACGTTTGTTAGAATAATGAATAATAAGCATAAGATAACGAGAGATTTAAGAAAAAATAGTTCAAGGATGTTAAAAAATGGACGGTACAGTACAGTAATATACGATTTGGCAATACAAAAGTAAGATATATTTAAGAGGTCACAGACCTAAAGTATATTTGAAAATGCATGAGCGAAAATTTTAACAAGCATCTAAATTTTTTGTACGTTCGAAAATAAATCAGATTCATTGGGTGCGAAAGTATAGAAGTACAACGCTAAAGCTCTTTTCCGTTGGTAGTTGAACGATGTTCTGCCGGTGTAAAATTATAATCGACAAAAAAAAATGTTAAAACGATCCAATAATTTATCAACTCCTTGTCATCGAGGATAAAAACGTCGATGAGCTCCTCACTGCTTTGCGGGCGCGAAAAATAATTTCAATAAGTTAAGAGTAGACCGGGTGGATAAAAAAGTTCACCGACGACGTTGAACACGATTAGAAGAGGCTTCGGAATTTTTCTGCCTGGTTTTTCATGAATATATTAATAATAAACGTCGCATGTTGCAGTTTCGCGAAGAGGGCGCCGAGGGAAATGCCGCGTAAACGGCGAAGCGAGGGGAATTGATAAGAAAAATGACGTGATGGCTTAACTTGTAGGCGGGAAATCGTCAGGGGCCGAACCGTTTCTAATTTTATATCGTATATATTTTAAAATCATAAGGTCAATGTGAAAAATGCGGATTTTGTATAACAAATCAATATTTTTCTGATTTCTTCTAAATGACAAACTTCGATTATTCTCGATCGGTTCCATTCCGAATTTGTATTTGTAGTCACTGCGGAAGAAAGAAGAAGATTACCGTTCTAAAATGAAAATTATTAATGAACTATATCGCAACACTCAGCTGAATTTTTTTTACAAACTTTACAATGTCCTAATTTTCGAACATGCCAGGTGACAAAAGTGGTGATCGATCGGGCCAGAAAAACGCTACAAATCATGGAACAGTCTTTGATTGAATGATTTGAGAAGACAATCGACTTGTGAAAGTAAATGTTTCGAAAATTTGTAAACGTCTTAGAAACTAACTTAATTCTAATTATTCATATTTTTCTCAATAATCTAATTACAATTATTCGCCCAACTATACAGATTAAGAGTGTTTGATGAGAATTCCGTCAAGTGTAACACGATAAATACTCGAGTTTCAAAAATTACTCACAAAAGCTGCGATAGCTCGAGAACCTGATTTCTAAAGTAATCTAATATAATTAAAATCTAATTGAATCTAATTCTAATCTTATGCAGTTTCTAACTTTCCAATATTTTATTATTTAATAATAAACCATAATAATCGGCCAAGAAAATAAATTCACAACGAAACTATAAAAGCTAAATTCTTGATATTTTCACCGAAAATCAATCTTGGCCTGACAATGGCTCAATTCTTTAATCAAATCGCTACCTCGATTTTGAGAGTATTTTTCGGGGGTTTTGGGGAATGAAAGTTGATATTTTTCAACGTTCAGAAAAAGGTGTACTTGGTATTAATTATTGATTTTTAGACCCTGAATCGAATGAGACCATTGCGAGATCGAAAGCTTTATTGGTTCTCGAGTTATCTCAGCTTTTGTGTAAAATTTGGGAAATTTTCAGATATTTGGCATAAGGGAATAACTCGAGAGTTCTTGGAGCTATAAAAATGTTCTATACTCGTTGCAATTTTCGTCGAACACTCACTTAAACTGTACCGTTTGAGAAAAAAATTCGAAAAATATTTAGTAAAAATATTTTAAAAAAAGTTTAATTTCGGAATTAAAAAAAAGAAAAATATTGAAATTACAACAGTTGCTACGGAGTTTTTCCTCACAGTTACCAATCTGTTTTTTTTCTCGTTTTTTTTTTAATGTTTGGAATAATTACTAACACAAATCGATGGTCCTCTTAAATCATTATTGAAGCGAAGGTACTGTACAATACTGTTCACTAATTTGCGTTTTTTAATTTCTAATTTTAATCTAACTGATTCTAATTAAATTTTTTTCTTGGGCCATTTCAATGGTTTACTATTAACTAATAAATCAATATGAATGTGATAAGTGCGACGACCGTCAACAAATGTCTTAACTGCCATCACTTAAATTTCGAGCGTTAGCTCACAAATTTCATCGTAATCGTTGTTTTTGAGCAGTGCACGGCTATTTTCTCGCAAGCAAATGACCCGTGCTACCGTGACGTTAACAACGAAGTTTTCGAACACGTCTAATAATTGTGACCTAGATGTAATAGAAATTACCAACTTCATCACTACTTGTACAGGCTTAAACTCCGATTTTCTTCGGAGAGATCGTATCTCCACTGAGCGTTTATGGCCTCGGAACGTTGCCAATTGTCGGTCCGCTAAATAGGCTCACGCGAATTGTTCCTCATTTTAACTCCCACGTGAATGATATGGATAGGAAGCCTCCCTTCAACGCATGCAAAACTGGGGGAACTCAAAAGGAAGTAAAAATGGGGAAGAAATTCAAAAACGGCGTAGTAATTTTCAGAAAACCCAGCTGGGCGAAATCAGTGAGGGAAAAGCTCAACCTCAATTACCGTAATGGACGAGTTAAAGGGGCAGTCGGTCGGGGTAAGGGAGGTCGTGTATGTGCGGGTGGAGAGTCGAGAGAGGCTCATTATCAAACTCTCCACTGGTTCGTCGCTTTTAAAACGCGGTTCATTTACGTATTGAGTCGCATGCAGGCCATGTGGGTGTTTCGTTTTGATTCCCCAGTGCCCACACGAGCGACATAAAAGAGCGCAGCTATTTTCACCGTTCGAATTATAATTTTCAACACGCCTAAACGAACTGAACGTTGGAAACAATGTAACTTCGGGCCGCGGAGTATTTGACTCTTGAGCGAAACTGTCGAATAAATAAAATATTCGCGGTGAGGGGGGAATTTGGTTTAAAAAACGAAATAGCAGCGTTGGCAAGTTGTCAAGGTTTTCGATCATGAGTTGTCGATGCGGAGGACGAGAACTTTTCGCCGATGAAATATTTCTAACACTTTCCCTCGAGGTTCGATTCGGGGGAAATTGTACTCGGCCGTGCCATAGGTATTTTTGAAGTTTGAATCCATTGAAGTGTGCGGTGGACTGAAAAAAAATTTCAACTCGCCCGGTCGCCGACCAGAAGGGATATTGTGAATGGTACAGCTGGTACGAGTTGCTGCTTTAACACGATTTAGCATCACTGGTTATAATTTCCTAGCCTTGAAAGTCGATGGAATCTCCAATTTAGCTGGTTCAGCTACACTGATTAAAATTCAGCTGTAAAATTCCGTAAAATCCAGCCAATTCAGCTGAGACCGCTTGGAGCCAGCGTTACCAGGTCTCAATTGGTGATCCGGGGGAACTCTGTCTATAAAAGGGGGGATTGGGTGTATTTTAAACAAAAAAAGAGGAGAAACGTTCATGGCCCTGTATTCCTATTTTTTTTTTTTTCGTTTTCATTTCACCATGATGAGGCGTAAATGTGGACTACAAATATTTTGTAAAACATTTTATTTCCTTGAAAAAAAAACGACTTTTCTATCCCGATCGGGCAAATGCGCGATAAAAACTGAAGAATCAAGCTTAAAAAAATATAATATTCTCGCAGTTCTTAAAATGTGTTGGTTCGGACCAATTAGGTACTTAGTTCTGAGGTCTGCCGCGCTGATCGCTGCCCGTACTGAACGCCTCTGCTCTTATACCTCCGTGCTCGAATATGCTAGATCCATAGTCGAAATTATCGGTTCGGACGAACGGTCTAATGCACGTTGAATTATTGTTCTTAATTAATAATGCTAATTATAGAACAATTGGAAAAGTCCTGCACCTGGCCTACTGCCGAGTTCTGATGGGCAACCCTGAGTAGAGGTGTAGTGGCAGCAGTGGTTTTTGCCGAGGCCGGGCAAGGTCTATAGTGTGTTCTAATCACCTTGGAGGCCAGTTGGAACGGCCATGGGTTCGGACAGTCTCGTAACGCCATCTTAGCGTTTTTGTACGGTTCAATTGCCCAGTATTGTAAAGTCGCTTTAATTTCCATAATGTGAGAGTGCAATATATATCGCTTTGAACGTTTTGTTCATTACAGTCCATAATATGGACTCAATATGGAATCAATATATTATATTGATTAGACCGAACCAGTACGCGTTTGTACATTTTAAGTACGTACGAATTTACAATATGCTTACTTACATGGTAAAAAACGTCATCGCCATTGTTGTGTAAGCAAAGCAGGTTACATTATTTGTGTTCACTTGACTTAGGGTACTCAAATAAAATGCATGAAAATTATCGCTCAACTTTTCTACTATCAAAAATCTCTGATTTTCATTTTTTCAGCATTTTACAAGAAAAATGTGTACAAAAAAAGAGATCGGGGGAGGATTTAGGGGAAATAGTTATTTTGTCTTGGTTTTAGGGGAGTTTTCCCCCAAAAAGGGGATACCAGGCAACACTTGGAGCCATCGAAGATGATGACGTCCAGACAAAGATTTATGTCAAGTCCATAGACAGTCATACATAACCACTGACCTCGATTTTCCTCCAATCTCAGATTTTCATGGAGAATCCAATAATCATCATCGCAGAGGTATTTTTCTGCAATTTCTTAGCGAAAGCGAGTCATATAGTTTGCGCGTTTAAAAGCTCGTCAAGTTGATGAAAAGTTTCCGTGGAATTTTATTCGCCTATATTACTTTTTATACGTGTCACGGCACCATTGGCCGGGTTCGGGTAAAAGGCAGACATGTTCCATTCGCCGGCTCGTTGAGTCTGACTCTCACGTTACCGTTACGTGCTCTGTTCGTTCCTTTGTGTTTCCGAGCAGTCATGCAAAGTGCGCTCTGAAAGCATTTTTCATACACCACTCAGGTGGTATACTTTGATAGTAGCGTCACTCCCTGGCCCCAGCCCAGTCGCCGCCGTTTGTTGCCGTTCCGTTGACAGTTGGATCTCGTGCATTGTAGTACCTTGAATAAGTCATCATTTCATGATACAGTAGCTACGTGTGCTAACATGAGTAATAGCTGCGAATGGATGTAGTGGTGATAGGACGGGTCATGTGTCAAATATACGACAATATTCATCTACTCGCCTTTCCACTCTGTTATTGTGATTACCAGCGGATTGCGTGATCTGCTGCACGAAACTGAAACACCAGCGGCAATAGGTCTTGTTACAACTCGTATAATACCAATGGTTGCGAGAATTCCCAGGAAAAATCGGCAAGAAAATAAAAACGCTGCGAATAATTTAATGCACCTAGTTTATTATTCATTGGCTTTAATTATGATCAAAGAAAACCGTCCACTTGTAATAGTAACTATCCTGACCAATTTTGAACGTTTTCATCTTTAAAGCTATCTCCGCCGTAATAATCTTATTCGATTCAGCGTTTAGAAATCTATATGAATTGATATCAAACACACTTATGTTTCAAAAACATTGGAAAAAGCTCATTTCCCCTTAAAACTCCTCAAAATACCCAAAGAGTTGAGGTAGCGATTTAGCTAAAAAATTGAGTAATTTATTTGAGCTATTTAAAAAAAAAGTTAGTTTCTTGAGCGATTGCAATGGTTTATTATTGAATGATAAACCGAAACAATTTCCACCCTTCCCTCCCTCAAAATTTGTTGATTTACGTTTCGAAGCATGTAGAATCCGAATATCGAATAACACTTTTGAACACTTATCGGAAGAAACTATAAAATCTACATATTTGAAAGTTTCACCAAAAATTATTCCCGGTCTAATATTCTCAGTTCTATAGCCAAGCCGGTACCTACATTAATTTTACCAGGAATTTCGGGGGGTTTGAAGAGATTCGCATTTTCCAAGGTTTTTGGAACATACGCGTGTCTTGTATCAATTTACATAAATTCTTTCCAGATGAACAAATGAGACGAAGTCAATAGCTGCAATGAATAGCTATAAAAATCGCTCTACACTTGATAGTAAGGGAACTTTATTATTTCTCTAGTTTTCTCAGCTTCTATGAGAAATTTTCGAGATTTTGAGATGTTTGGCAAGATTGTATGAACCGATCATTTTCGGAGCTATAAAAGTCGTCATTTACTCGTTGGAAAACTCGTCAAACTCTCTTTAGGGCTAATTAATTTTATATTCAATTAAATAATCGAGGAAAGTAAAAACATTTTAATTTACGATGGTTGAGAAGGATTTCGTCCTTAGTTATCAATATGTATGTAAGTGGAAAATATTACGAGAGTTTGGGTTATGGACCATAACGAGTGAATGGTCTTTCGAAATCATGATAGAAGCTAAGGAATAATAAACCACTGCATTTCCAGCGTTTTATTGGATATTCGGATTCTACATGCCTTGAAACGTAAAAAATCAAACTTTATGGGGTTAGAACATTTTTTCTCTTGAGCAATTACAATTACACTTCCAGTTATTGAAGATTAATTTTTATTTATTTATTCAGTTTTCCCCAATCGATGCAACCGTCCTCCCATACTCGACCACCGTGTTAAATAAACATTGTTTAATCTAGATAGAAACAAGCCAAAAAAAAAAAAAAAAAAATTACAACACTTCAGTAATGAATAACCAACCGAAATAAAACCTCATTTTCAGTTCTATCGACAATCCTTCGAACCAGAATTTTTCCATATCCTGATAGCAGAATTTTCTCTCACTACAGGTAGTCAATGATTTCGATATATTCCACTCTCCCGCACCGCATCGTTCCAGCCAAAGGAAACGAGCCAATGAATTTTGACCAGCGCAGCGGCCGTTTTCAAACAGCGACGGCAATCCGGCTGAAAATGGCGACACATCGGAAACGAATATCGTTTGTCACTGCTCGACGCACGTGCCTTAGTTGCCGTGAGTAATTATCAAATGAGACATCTCCCGCGGGAGCAAGAGGGAACGAGGACGACGACTGCGATACATTTGACAAGCCGTGACGAATGGTTCGTTTGAGTGGACAGACATGAAACTCGCAGCGGCTGAACAGGATCCCATGAGCGCCGTATGTCGGTTCTGTGTCGAGCACCTGAGGAAGCTTGTGATTGGATTCTAGCTCCAGTTGAGCGAATATTTTAGCTAGAACGTGGTCGTCACATCGAACCTAACCTGCGGGGAAATCGATCAGTGTACAGAAATGGAGTTTCAACGTAGCATTTATGCGATCATGAGTCTACGAGTGTTCCCTGGAGCTCAAAAATTCAACGAGCAAATTTCCGCTCAAAAATAACATCGATCGTTCGTCAAAAATGGGGAATAAATGCTCGCAATTAATCATAACCTGAGGGAAAATGTTAGTGAAAAATCGGCAGCGCTTTCCTGTGACCGGTTGAAGAATAAATAAAATTCCTCGATCAACTTCCGTAATAACGCTAAATGCCGGGAACGATTCTAAACTAATTGGTGTAAACATTTGTTCGAAAAACCGTCGATATTTTTCTCGTGGGAAAATATTATTCCGATCGAACCTCGCGAAAAATTCAGCACCATAAGTCGAGCTATTATTTACAATATTTGGACAACAGTCAAATTTCGTTGAATTTCCACATTCGGAACAATCTGAGAAGAAAAAAAAATCGTCCGTATTATTCATCAGGCAAAGAGGCTAGTTGGCCTAATGAAACTCGTGCCTCGCTTACCGATGAAATGGGATACCAAGCGCTTCGAAGGATCGTAAAAATGGTAAACAACAAAGGACAGGGAACGATCAGAGCGAAAGCATCTAGCATTGCTAACAAGTCTTTTCCATCTACTTGAGTCACGTTCGCCATTTTCGAACGGTATGAGTTAACCCTTCTGAGTCGTATCAGAAAATCGTTAGAGGGAAATGTAGTGGAAATCTGCCTTGCCCAAGAATGTTGCATATCGATACGTATAATCAATCGAGGAAGGATGATAATCGGTAAAATTTCCTGCTAGCCAAAAATTAAGTGTAAAAGTGAAGAGCGAAACGGCTCGGCTAAATTGTGAAATTTAATCTTTAAAATATTGCTCGATTCCCTTAACCTCGTACTGCAGCTGAAAAAGCGTCAGATAAGAAAACGACGCAAATATGGCGACCCTAGCATACTCTTGAGCTCACCTCATCATCCTAATGCAACATTCAGCTGCTTGGAGCGCTGCTGTACTTAGGACGGCTGAGGTTAAGTGCTTGATTCTAAATTATCGAAATAAAATTTCTTCCAGAAAATAAGTACACTTACTTATCTTCAAATAAGTTAATTTTCCTATGACACTTCAATAAATAAAAATATCGCCACAATTATGTTCTCGCTCAAATTTGACTGCGAGCAGATAGTTACAACGTAGGATTCGAACTGGGAGCTGAGGAACGATATACCTACATAATTGGATAGCTTTTCATCCGCAAAAAGTACTAATTCCGCTACGAACGCTCTCTTTCAATGAATAATGAGCGAAAGGAAAGCAATAAAATTCTTTATAGGAAACGTGCTTCGACTCGACAATTCTCGGCTTCCGGGTCGGACAAAAACGAATGTTCGCAACGTTCCGAGGTCAAATATAACTACCCAGTAAAGGAAGAGGCGTGAGAAGACTATTCGAAACACCCGAGGCAGCATGAATCACTCATACGAAGTTCAAAATAATAATTTCGGTAAACAAAAATTATAATAAACAGAAAATTGCATAGAAAAAAAAAACGAATTTAGAAAATGGTTAACTAAGGTACTGAACATCCTGTTTACTCATGTGTTTTCTCTTTTCTAAAGGATATCAAGTGACCTAGATTAACTAACAATTGCAGGTAGTTAAGAAAAAAAAATTGACGGATTATAACATATTTTTGCTGTGAAATTGGGACTTTATTTTTGTTTTTTCCTTTCAGAGTTTATTTTATAGGCAAATAATTTTGAAGTCGGTTTTATTTTTATTTTTTTCGAGTTTTTAATTTTTCTTATTCTAGTGTCAGAGAATCCTGGACATATCTCTTCATAGAATTTGCCCACTCTTTCTTTAAGTATAATGCTTTCGTCACTTACTACTAATCGACCGAACAAAATTCATAAATCAGTTGAGCACTGAAGTTTTAAACTATAATGATTACCTAACAGCTTTTAATGTTATTATGTTGATTGCGAATGAGTTTAAACGTTAGGAATAATAATAAAAATAATAATAATAATAACCCACTGATTTGGGACCCTTGGTCAACATAACGCATGCTTTGATTCCATTGATCCACCTCACAAAACTCAAATAATTTACTACACCATTGTGTAAATTATAATTTCAAATGTTATGATTTTCTCAAGTCTATCCGCAATTACACTAAATGAGATAATCAAAAAAATTTTTTTAGGAATTCACCAAACGTTAGTGCGTGATAATTGAATTATTTGGCCCTCAAAACCATGCTATTTATTAAACATTTAAAGCTTAATTCAAATCATCAAACGAAAATTCTATGGCTAACGTCGTTCCTTTTCTACAACCACAAATATTCCAAAAAAACGTGATTTTGAAATAATTTTTTATAAATATTGCCTAAAAAGTACCTACTTTTACTCCAATCAATACCAAACTTCGATCGCGAAAACTAGACTCAATTTGGTACAATTTAACACTCAAACTATGGAAAAACAGTTTTCATTTAGACGTTATGAGGTCTCAAACAAAGGTCCATAAAAACATCGATTGCTCCCATGTAAAACTAATTAACCGACTTCAAACAAGGAGGAGGTTACTATGGTTGTCTTGCGGGATTTTTTTTTTCTATCATTTTTGGAATAATGCGAATATTTTGCGCAATAATGTGCATATTTTTTCTCGACGTGGTTTGGAACGGTGTTCAAAAAACCTCAAAAATGTGAAAATCGGCATCACGTTTTTTGTAACATTTTCTCCTTTACACGCCATAACTATTAGAATGCCGAACGAAAATTACAACTAGGCCCTCATAGGCAGATAAATGATAAATAAAATGATATAAAAAACAAAACAATCGAGCGATTTTTCTAGAAGTTGTAAGCTCACAAAGTGAAAACTTTCAGTTTTCGCGAGAATCACGTTTTCCGGCAGTTCTTCGGCTCTGAGACTTAACTACTGGATGGACTCAATTAAAAAAAATATGGGACCTACCTGGATAGTAATCCTTTCTAACACACAAAAAAAAGTAACCCGATCGGACTTATAGGAGCGGAACGCCAGCGGACAACACATTCCTAAAAAAAACCAAAAGCCCTTTCGAAATCGGTTAAAAATGCTGTAAAACAAAATCGCTGATGTTGAAAAAGAATTGAAAACCAAACGGTTCAAGAAATAATAAGTTGACTAACGAAAAATGAACTAAGTTGAATGTATAGTTATTATAAACACAAAAATAGAGACAAAAAAAGCTCGACTTTTTCTTTCCTTCGTACACTTCAATCGCTTCGAAACGTGTTGAAATATGCGAAGGATATAGCAAGCTTTTAACACTTTTTACCTCAATCGTAGCTTAAAATAGTAGATAACAGACGTACCTCAATGCGGATGGATTTACTCCTGCAACCGGTTTCGAACCCGACGGCCCGTGGAAATAGCGGATACAGTTTTTCTATTGATGGACGGGAAGAAGAAAGTTCCCTCGGGAATACTAAAGAGAGCATTGAGCCGAGACAATCGCGCACGGCAAGTGGAAAAATTTCCTCCTCATAGGACGCACGTACGGCCAGTGCTTTTACATTCGAATGAAACGGAACAGATAAAATATTTACGCCTTTCTATACCTCGCGGATAGTGCGGAGGTGTGTCGCTGATGTGCCTTACGAGTCAGCGGGGAATAACTTCGGTTCGAGACCACACCTCGGAGATGCGGAATGGACTTGGGCTATAGCTGCGTTGTCAAAAGCTGTAAAGTACAGCAGTAAAATAAAGAACCCATTGCTATAAGGAAGTTGGAAAAGGAAGAGATACTAGTGGTCGTAGTGGAAGCGAGGGATAAATAGGTTGAGAGCTTCAGGGCCTCGAGGGGTGTGATAGCGGCACTTCTTATTGGCCGGAGCTAGGGTACCAAGGTGGCTGCTGAGCCATGAGAGCATACTGCTGAAGAGGTGTTACAGTAGCGTAATAAAATGCCGACTACGGCTGCTTGGCCAGATAAAAACCCAATCACACGTACGCAGTTGGCGTCTCGTCATCACATAAAAACCTTTGATCAGTCGAGTTTTTATCGACAACTTTCCATAATAGCAGAGATACAAATGTAAAGCTTCCACGTCAACTTGCACGATGTACAAGTCGCTTTTGCCTGGTAACAATCGGTAAAAATGGAGCTTTGCGTCTTTACATTGTAAGCTTTCAAGCTTAGAGTAGGTAATTTAAAAATAACAGAGCAAGCGAAACAGAGTCCGAGAAAAATGTGCTCATGGATCAGTTCAAAGTGTAGAAATGTGCGAAGGATGTAGCAAGCTTTGAACACTTTTTACCTGAATTCTAGCGTCATTTTGGTACAAAGACCGTGGTTTTAACAAAAAACCCATCAAACTTTTGAACTCAAATTACAATACTGAAAAATGAAATAGGTAGCTTTACAAATAAAAAAAAAAAATTATATATTAGTCTTAAGGCACAAATAAATAAAATATACAAAAATATTATATATTCATTTGAAATTTTCCATTCAACGTTTCTCTAAACGATTCTAAAACACTTTGCTTGAAATCAAAATGATCCACACCTTAATCATGCCCCTGCACTGTAAACGATTTGTTAAAATATTGGGTCGCAAGGAATTCAGAATTGGAATTTTTCGATTACCATTATTTGTCGTATTCCTGCTGTGTGTCTTTGACACGAATTTGAGCCTATTCGACAGGTAAGAGGGTCAGCCAAATTTTAGTTTTCTAAATACCACTAGCGCCCCTGGCGGATCTCCCCCACTCCCCGTGGCGACCCCCACTCCCCCTGGCGACCCCCACTCCGGACGTACTTATTGAGGGGTGTAGTTGTCCTTTTCACTACAATATACCTAGTCGTGTATTTCTGTATGGATAAGTGTAATTTATAGTTTTTATAGTATAGTTACTATAATTAGGTATGTAGGGGGTGGGTATTGCATGTACTTTGTATCATAAAGTATTGGTGTTTCAACTAGTGCAAAGTTGTTGCAGAGATAGGCACTCCAACTATTAAGTTATCTAAGATTTGTAACTTGCACAGTGGATATCTTCAACAAAAGGTCGTCGATTCAGATGTTTGAATATACCAAAAGCTAGGTAATTTAACTGTCCACATTTTTCCCATGTAATGTACCTATCCATTTTACAACCGCTTTTGCGTTATTCAACAATATTAGTAGACTATACTCGAAAAAATCACATTTTTCAACTTTAAACGTTCTTTTCATCCATTTACTGCCAAAGAAACAAAGAATGAACCATATATTATTTATGTACACATTATCAACTATCATTATGCTGAATTTGAGCGAAATCGATTTCAAAAAATTTTTCGCAAAAAATCCAAGGGGTACCCCTGCGATTGTTTTTAACCGATCAGTTAACGATTTTTTACTCGTCTTTGAACAAAGATAAAAATCTGAAATTTTTAGGAGAGTTGTATCTTACTGAGATGTATTCTAGTGATTTTTTTCAAATTTCGGAAAAATCTGCAAGTGGTCCAAAAAAATCGGTTTTCGAACTCTCAAAAATTGACCTTTAACCGTGCTTTTCATGGTCAAAATTTATGTGAATCGATTGTTTTATTATGCGGAAGTCTTCATTTGAACGCCATACACACGTACATAGCAAAAAAGTTGGTGAAAAAAATTCAAACAGCGCCACAGAAATTATTTTCCGTAAATCGAGTTTTTCACCGGCCGAAATGTCGAGCTCCGGTAAGGGTGAAAAATTAAATATTTGTTTTTCAGCGATTGTAAAAGCTCATGTCATAGGAAATTTAACGCTGAATCCGAATTTGACGTCAAAACGACGGAAATTTGACTCATGATCCTCAAGGCTAATTTTTTTCTTTCGGTGGTTTTAGCCATCCGAGCGAACCTATAGTTACTGCCAACGAGACATGATCATCGAAACTCTGTTCAAACCGGATTAAAAGCTTTTTGAAGTAAATTACAGTTCTCTTCATTTATGTCTCAGCACACTACTAATCGAAAAATAGGAGGATGAGCGACTGAACAAGTTTCTTCCTTAGACGCCTTCATAATTCAATAATAAATAATTAGCTGGAGAATTTATCTTAATATATTTCGAATACGATTTCAAGAAACAATATTATTCTCGCTTCTGTAGAGCCGACGCTAATTTTATTACGATAACACATGAACGCTTTTACTATGAGCGTCCGCTGATTGGTTAATTATTTCGAGACAACGTTTGAGGCAATTGAAACCGGCAATGTCGATTCAGCTCGGAATTGGACGACTCAAGATGTCCTAACGGAGAAGGGATTTTCCTAATGTAAAACGTTAACGACGCCGCGATTCAAACATCAACGACCTTAACGGGTCTTTTTCGAGCTCTTACAGCGAGTGAGGCTATTTTCTTTATCTGGAAAGAGGATATTCATAGGACTACATGATCCAACTATTCTACACTAAAAACTTCATGGCCTAAGAGCAAACGTTCCTGCACATGGAGCAATATTTTATTCGAAAAGTGGCTTGTTAATATGAGGAAAATCATATCCTCATTTTCAAATAGGAAACCTTGGGTTTTGAAATGTAAAAGGAATGCGTTAATGTCCAATTTATGCCATCGTGAATGGCGAAGGCGATGTGATATTTAGTCAAAGGAATTCGATTTTAAACAAACATCCTATTTTACGATTTTCTCGCGCGAAAACAAGTTACAGAGCTAGCTCTGGAGTCGAAGTTTTATTAATCACTACTTTCACAGCATTTAGCGCTACCTAACTCTACGTGGGACTGATCGAAGCGCGAGTTGCGGCAAAGTTGCCAACTTGTTCGCCTAGCTTTGCTAAACCGCTTCTCCAATTCAGCGAAGAAACTTTTACTTTAGTTTTTGCTACGCGTTCGTCTTCTACTTTTATATTACGAGCTAACATTAGAAAAGTTAGAGATGGCGAACAAGGGGAAAAGTAGTTTCGCTTTTCGGAACTATTAGCGGAAATTCTCGCGCAGAGGGAAATTAAGAGGCACTCTTTAGTAATCCATGTGGAAACGAATTATGCAAACGATGTTGAAACCTCGTCGATGCGCCATTGATAAACCTTAAGGGTACAAGTTTTCAAAATCATCACATTTAGGTTTGGAAAGAAGGAAAAGTCATTATATGAGTGACCCTATTTATCCCATCAGCCAACCAAACCAACCCACTTTACCTAATCAATCCACTCTACCAAACCAATCCACCCGACCAAAACGATCCATCCAGAGACATGATGGTCACAGGTGCCGCGATCTCTTGTGTAGTGCGTATGCATAATACTACAGTTCCAGAATATTGTCATTTTTGTCAACAGACTGTGTTTTCCTGCTATTTAATTACTTCTGAGAAATAATTTTTTTTAAACATATTTTTCTATGCTTGTGCCAGCTTTTGGTTTATTATTTAATAATAAACCATTGTAATCGCCCAAGAAAAAAATTTTTCTAACCCTTTCAAAATGTGATGTTTTACGTTTCAAGGCATGTAAAATTCGTATATCCAATAAACAAAAATTCTGTCTGTCCGCCGTACGCCGTCAACACTTTTCCGGCCAAACTATTATAGCTACATTCTTGAAATTTTCATCAAAAATCAATCTCGGTCCTACGATGGCCCAATCCTTGAACCACATTGCTAGCTATAATATTTTGGGGGGTTTGAGGGGGAGAAAATTTATATTTTCCAAGGTTTTTCAGAAAAATGTGCATTTGTATTTCTATAGATTTTTGGACGCTGAATCGAATGAGACCATTGCGGGGTCGATAGCTTTATTGGTTCTCGAGTCATCGCAGTTTTTGTGTCGAAATTGGGAGATTTTCAAAAATTTGAAACGAGGGCAATATACTGGAGAGTTCTTGGGGCTATAAAAATCGTTCTATACTCGTTGGTCGTCAAACTCTCTCTCCAGCTGTACCGTTAGGCAATAATTTAGTTTTTAATTAGAAAGTTAAAATTATCAAAATTACAATAGTTGCTACGGAGTTTTCCCCGATAGTTACCAATCTGTTTCTCGGTCGGAACGTTCACAAATGTTCGGAATAATTACAATCACAAATGGATAGTCTTCTTTAATCATTATTGAAGCGAAGGAATAGGTAATAAACCACTGTAAAATCATTATTTGCAGCGTTTTTTTTTTTTTTTTTTTTTTTTTTTTTTTTTTTTTTTTTTTTCAAATGGCTGAATATTTTTGCAGAACTCGATAACCTCCATTATCATGTCTCTATAATGTTTATATTAAATTTTAAGTAGTTCAACTCCCCCACCCCCCTCGGATTTCGATCCAAGTGGTGGGGTAATTTCCTTTCCACGAATGTTCCTCTGTACTGCAGTAATCAATCAAGGAAATATAATATTATTTTGGAATAATTTTCGATTCCACTGAGATATGGTTATGAAAAATCACATTATGTAGGTATATTATACATCTTCATTCATTCGTTCATTTACATCGCATTGGTGGGATTTTTCTTCGAAAAGTATTCCAATCCTGCAGCTCTAAATTTGACCCGTTGAATACCCTTTTTTTCATTTTTGTGCTGGTTCATGGAACCTTTCGCTCGATTCTTCGGTGCATGATTAATTCGAAGGAAACCGATTTGTTTGTGAGGAAAAGTGGTTCGCCGAGCGTTAAATAGTTGTCGAACTTAAACTCGAGAAGCGGGAACTGGGAATCCCTGTCTTTCTCGTGATGAAACTGGCGAAAAAAGGACGAGCGACCTGCGGTAAAGGATAAAAGAGATCGACGGATAAGAAGAAGCCTCCAAGCAGAAGAAGCGAGTGTAGTAGTTCTCATCCTCTCAACTTCTCGGACTAATTCACTGCCTGACAACTATTTCAATTTCCAAGTCCCATCGAAAAGTTTGCCGTTTCTATAGCGATGAACCGGTTGAGGAGAAGAAGAGGACGATTCGACGACTGAACAGCGCAGCAGGTTCTCTCTTGCTCAGTCCAACTCGCCATCCGACTATCAGTCTTATTCTTGACTCATTAACAATTCAGGCGAAGCAGCGGATGGAATGGAAGGTAAAATATTCGAGAAGTGAAGTCTGCGAAAAGGAGAGCGTATGTATGTAAAACGCTCGGCCTATCCAGTTCACCGTTTTCCGAAGTTAACTTTCGAAGAGAGAAAGTCGACTATTCATGCAAACCGAGACCAAGTGACTGCTTGAGAACTCCGGGAGAAGATAGAAAACAAATTGCAGAACCTCTCAAACTTTGGTTTGGCCGAGTTGGAGACGGGAGCCTTAATCGCTTTCAATTCCTCGCTTATCGGAACATTGAAGTATAATAAGTTGCCGTTTGATGGCTATTCATCCGAAAAATTTCCACCAGTCAAGCTTCCTTATAGCCCCAAAATTTTTTCTTCAGAATGACTGGAACATGAGCTGTTTTTGCGCATCGGTGCACTTTGGATCGTACAATGCGCAAATATTTTTGGATCTGTGGATTCCATACCACAGCTAACATTCAAATGATTTCTCGATATCAGTCCTGGCGAAATAGGTTGTCTGGTCGAGAAAAGTTATCCAACGTAGGCGCTCCATGAGATCCCAGTTTTGCTCGCAATTCGAAATAATTCACTTAATTTTGCATATCGCTGAAAACCAACCTAGTTTGCTCGAGGGAGTATGTCTAGTCTAGTTAGCTTGAAACGAGAAAACTGCGCTTGTTGTCTGCCCATACAAGATTAACGAGGCATTAAGGTGAAATTGCTCTACCTTAATATTGCAAGGCTTTTTGTCTCCGCGACTTCCATTTTCAACGATACAGTTCGAATTTACGACTCACCGCGTGACAGCATATCCTTATTATTGCGATTTCATTCTCCCACAGATTTCTCCTTCTAATACAAACCGACCGTGAAAGGGGATGAAAAAGGCTACTTCACCAGTATTATACAATGGCTAGAATATGATGAATGTAATCGTTTCGATTTGTCGAAAGCTGTTGACTGGAACTTCCGATGGAAAACAGCAAGCCTTGTCAAATCGTATGACCCCTGTCAGAGAATACACCACAAAATCCGACGACGAAAACGAATTCAGTTTCAGCTCCACGTTCGGCACTGTTTTAGTAGCGATACCAGCCATACGAGTCTGGGAATATTTAATCACTTTAATTTCAGTCGGCTAGCAACTAGTCGGTTAATTATGCTCCTCTTGACTGACAGTGTCAGAGGTTGAAATCAACCGACCGTTATTGTAGCAAAACTGACTACTCCGACGCGAACAATTTTAAATGTCACGAAGAGAGTTTGATATTTTTGAACAATCACGGCTTCTGCGATACGACAAGATGTGCCGCAGGTTGTGAAATATTTTAAGAGTGTAAAGAAGATCAACTATAAAATTATAACGATTTTAAAACGCTGCGAAAGATTGTACAGTGGTTGATAATTCCTTTGCTTCAATTATTATTTAAGACCATCCATTTGTAATAGTAATTATTCCGAACATTGGTGAACGTAATCAGCTAACAACAGATTTGTAACTGTAATCGAAAATTAGTCAGCAACTATTGTATTTTAATTATTTTTATTTTGGGTGAAATATTTGGGTAAATTTTATAATTAGGTAAAACTGAAGCGAATGTTTGACAACCATTTCAACGAATATAGAACGATTTTTATTGCTCCAAAAACTCTCGAATTATAACCTCATGCCAAATGTGTGAGATTTTGTCATACAATTACTGCGATAACTCGATAACTGTTGAAACTATTGATTCCGTTATGGTTTCATACGATGAAAAATTCTTGGAAATTGATACCAAAAACACATTTTTCTGGAAAGTGTTGGATCGTATGAATTTTCTCCCTCTCAAAACCTTCCGAAAATAATCCTTGAAATAGAGGCGGCGATTTGGTTTAAAAATTGAGCCAATGTCAGACCAAGAGTGATTTTTGGTGAACATTCCAAGAATTTAGCTCTTACATAGCCTCGTCAGAAAAATAACGACCGCGGTCGGAGAGAATTTTTTTTATAGGGCATTCGGATTATACATGTTTATAATTATTCATGAAATCGCCCATGAAATTTTTTTTCTAACCCCCTCAAAATTGATGCTTAACGTTTATTCAAGGCATGTAGAATCCGAATATCCAATTTAAAAAAAAATAATAATAATAATAATAAAATCTGGCTTTCCGCCGAAAACACTTTTCTGAAGAAACTATAATAGCTAAATTTTTGAAATGTCCACCAAAAATCAATCTTGGTCTGATAATGGCTCAATTCTTTAGCCAAACCTCAACTTTAATGTTATTTTTGTGGTGTTTCGAGGGGAAGAAAATCCGTACATTTTTCCAAAAAATGTGTATTTTTTTTTGTATCCATTTCTATAGATTTTCGGACGCTGAGTCGGATGAGACTTTGGCGGGGTCGATAGCTTTATTGGTTCTAGAGGTATCGCTGCGTTTGTTTTGAACTTGGAGATTTTCAGAAATTTGGCTTTTTTTGGAAATTGGACTCGAGAGTTCTTGGAGCTATGAAAATCGTTCTGCACTCGTTGGAATGGTCGTCATACGCTCTCTTCAGCTCTACAGTTGGGTGACAAATTCAGGTTCTAATTTGGAAATTAAAAAAAATAAAAATTGATTAAAATTACAACAGTTGTTAAGTACTGAGTTTTTCTTTATAGTTACCAATCTGATTTTAGGTGGAAACGTTCTCAAATGTTCGGAATAATTAATATCACAATTTGGATAATTTTCTTAAATCATTATTGAAGCGAAGTATTCCTTTATTATTCATAAACCACTGAACAATCATTTGCAGCGTTTTTTCTTGAGGCGTTTTTTTCTTGCAATGGTTTATCATTGAATAATATACCAACACAGTCTTTCATTGATAGAATTGTACTATTTATAAGTGTCCCCAACCGCACTGACGCTGTTTCCCCTCTGTATTTTGACATTACTCATGCACAAAGCTCCCTCGGTTAATCGGCGTCTTTTGAAAAAGCAATATTTCTCCGTTATAAATCCGTCTCATATTGGAGGATCGTGGTGTGAGTAAACACATTGTCAAATCGATCCATGACAACGCTGAGCCTGGACGATGATGAAACGGAGTAGAGAGGCTCGTTACGTGGAAGGGGTGAAAAAGGAAGCTTCATTGGTCTAGAAGAAACCCGAGAGAAGAAAACATTTTCGTTGATTAATGGTCCGCCCGGGCTGATGACATGTAGAAAAAGTAATGAAAAGGCAGAGGTTTTCTCATTGGAGTTACACAGCGTTAAACCTGTGTGAGTGTGACTTCAACGCCCTCATTAGTTCCTTCTGACCAAATTTCAACAGAATGGTCCGACAGATGCGTAACAAAGAGCGAGTAACGCGTGTTTATTTCTTGCATTGTCAAAACTCGAATGGGAAAATATGTTTTCAAAGTTGTCAGCTCCGTTGCTCTGATGTTAACGCGTATTCATCTCCGGAATTCGCCTCTGTCAGAGTCTATTGTGAAATATAGGTATGTTTTATACGGTATTTTTCACCTATTTTATTACGATGACCGAATCGGCCAATTAGGGGTAGATAAAAGCGCTTAATGATAATATTTCTACGAATGATAAATCGTTGATCGCTAAAATATGATAATACCATGTAATTTTTACCATTTTGAAAAATTGATTTTTAGACGAAATCGACAACCGATTTTTTATCTGACCACGAAAGAACTTCCGGTGCATGCATTCATCAATATACGTTGCTACTGCCTAGCTTTGAGAGACACCGCCGTAAGCAATTTCTCTCTGATAAACTGAGAGCCACCGTATCCCCTTGAACTGCCGTCCATATCTCATCCCTTCTCCACAACTCAGGCCCATTCGCAACCAGACCATAATCCTCCGCGCTTCAAGCCCAGCAGAGGCCCATCGTCTCTAACTACTTTGGACGTAGTTGGGCAGCTCAGGTGCTTCCCTCAGCCATCGGCGATGCTTTTTCTTTTTCCTTCAGTTCATCTTCGTGAAATATTGACGGCCTTCGCTTCTCTTCCATCACTTGTTTCGGTCCCAGTGTTGCCGGTAGTGAGGCGTTTCCCCCGCGAATACGTAGAAATTCCCTCCACATGGTGAACCACCCTTTAGATTTATGGGATTTGAATAGTTTTTATTTTTTATTTATTTTTTTTTTTCAGTTTTTATTTTCTTGAGGTATAAGCTGGGTTTAAATGTAAATGATTATGGTTATAACTCAAGAGGGCTATAGGAATTTGGTTTTTGACGTCAAATCGTGGAAAATCTACCTTTTATAAATATAAAAGAGCATGAACTGATTATCGGCGATTCGACATCCAAAATAACCCAATCATCAATAATACCCCCAGATATTCGCAGATGATTGTTACTACTCATTACTTGACGGAGATGAATCGATTTATTATTCGATGGCAACTCATTCAAAAACATAACTTCACCCAGAGCACATTACAAAGCAAAGTGAACCATTTTGAAGTTGTTTTGGGACAAAAATCACCCACATTCCCTCTAACTGAGGGAAATTTCCGCCAAAATCGCCACCCCTGATTCTGTTTCTCCCCGTCTCACTCGGCTCATTCATTTTCTTTCCCTTCATCGCACAACCGCTTACTGTTCACTTCGCTCATAACCCGTCTAGACCGTTCGCACTTTTCTTCTAGTTCCTCCAGTGAAAAATCACTTCCCAAGTTCCGGTCGAAGAAGCAGAAGAAAGCGGTTCGAGCGTTTGTGCTGGCCCATCAACCTGAAAGTGTATATTTTCCGAGTGAAGGCCCGTTCACGAATAACCATCAGTTATTCTTTGCGAGGTTTTATTTTTTCATTGTAACTTGCAACATCGGCGGGTTCACTTTATAGCTGCCCGCTATAAACATTAGTTAAGGGGAGAACTTGGAAATTATATTGCTGTTGGAAATTTTTTCTATTGCATGCAACACAACGTTATTATCTATAGAAAAAAGAGACAGCCTATATCCAACTGCTCATAAGAAGCTAGAAGAAACTAGCGCTCCGAGTGGTCAAAAGTAGCGACCGTATGGTGAGGTGAGATTAAAACGGCAGCCATTTTTTTTTACAGCCTTGAAGGTCGTTTCTGTTTGCATGCTACAACGAGTAATAATGCTTGTCATTTTGTCTGAACGCTTACATAATTTTCGATGAGATCTGGATGGTTAGTTTGGATTCCGTCGTCCAAAATGGTGACAACTACGCCTTTACCAGTGTATCCTTTGGCCCAGGCAGGGGCTACGTTCATATCCATTCCGCCGTCAGCGCCTCCGTTCTGTAAGAAAATTTACTCGTTATTAAATTTCTCAATTTTCAAACTGATAATCTGTGTACAACACAGGGTACACACTGTACTCATTTATAATGATCTCTATACTTGTTTATATTGCTCAATTCCCTCCCGTATTTTGGCAAAATTCAATACTCGTCTCTTCCATGAAAAAATGTCTCCTCAAAAAATAACTCTTTGTGAGATGGTGGCACATAAATCGAAGGAACAATAAGCCATTGGGTAGGGACAACCGGACGAGGGAATCGCGTTCGGTTTATTTTCAGCATCGATTAGAAGGGAACCCTCGGTGGAAATTTTCTTTCTATGGATTCCCCCGTTAGCAGTGACCGTACGATTGTATGCGCCCATGTTGGGCGAATCCGGATCAGCGAACAAAAAGTACAACCGGATACAGTTGCTTTTTTGACAAAAAAAAAAGGAAGCTCGAAAAATGTCGACAAAAGGGTTTGAAAAAGTAATAAAATGAAAGCGAGTAGTAAGCCGTTCCGTATGAGTGATGCGCGTTGTGATTTTGAATAACTGCCGGTCGGTGTACGAGTTGTATTCCCTGAGTGCGAGTTGAAAATTAGCTAAACAAACCCCGAAGTGAGGACGTCAAAACAATGCAGAGGAATAAATTATTGCGGCGGGAGAAGGTGCCTCGGTTGAAATCTCTTGTTGGTCGTCGGATCTAGGGGCAGCCAAATGATGACTATACCGCTGGCTTGTGTTGGTCTGTCGGTGATATAGAAGTGCAAGCTCCACAGGATACTCGAGGGACGAAAATCTCGCTCTACAATTGAACAAGAGAGAAAGGAAAGGGAATTTTTCAGCGACGAGTTCTGAATAAAAAGGCCCACTTCTGTTTCGGGATTGCATACGCAAATTAGCACCACAAGTTCGTCAAGTGTTCACGCTGTGCAACCAAAACGTAGGGTGCGACGATGTCGTGCCATGCTTCACATTCGCCACCCTGGTAAATGCGTCATTTTCAGAGTTTCCAGTGTGAAGAATTACAATACAAATTGCGTTTGAAGAAGAGTAATTCAACCAGTCGCCGAGTGCTCTCGAGAAGTTCTTTTCACTTCTTGACGACCGTTTAATCCTCTGTACTTAAATTAGCTCAACTAGATGAAAAATGCTGGCTCTCTTCAATTCACATGAGTTTGTAGATTCTGAAAGGTACTCCGGTAGTTTTAGTTTAAAATTGAATAGCAGAACTTGGAAAAATATTAGGGAATGGGCGATAGATGTTCATTTATCCTCCAATGGTGAATTTTACTCTTAAGGGTTAAGTGCGTGTTAGCTTAATGTTAGCTCCGACCTACTCGAATTCGATTTCACCTTGAGATTAAAGGTGGTGATTAACCAATCCTAGGTTAGCTTCAATTCGTTTCCCCAGACTCGGTTATAAGATATGCCACACAAGTGATAACACCTTACAGTTCACATTTTTTGATTCTGTGTATAGTGCCAAGTGTCAGTGTCTTTTGAGTTCGTCGTTTTTATTATTCGTCAGAGTCGATTTTTTTTTTTTTTTTGTTTGATTATTTTCGAGTTGGGCGGGATCTGGTGGGAAGAAAAGGAAATCAAAAATCAAACTGTTTGAAGAGAGAAGGATAGCTCCTAGTTGACTTAGTACTACCCTCGAGGAAGAAAGTTTCAGAAAATAAACGCCGAGAAATATTGAACATCGATTCGTTATTCCTTTGCTTCAATCATTTTTTAAGAAGACCATCCACTTGAAATAACCCAAACTCCAGACAATATTTTGGTATACTTATAGGAGCGAATTCCTTGACACAAGTGGCATTTAAAAATATTTTTGTTTTTCTTGATTATTTAATCAAAAGTCCATTCAATCGCAGAACGATACAGCTGAATACATTCCACCTAGTTGAAATTTTAGCTCTTATAAGTTTCAAGTTAAGTCAACAGGACGAATTTCCCAAGTTCTCGAGTCCAGCATTCAAAAGCTGCGATAACTCGAATACTATGTCGATCCAAAACTCGACAGAAATTAATATTCAACTCACCTATTATATATCTTAACAACATTGTAATATAGCACTTTTGTCAAAAACTTTAGTAAAATTATCAGGCCAATAGTGATTTTTGGAGATAGTTCAAGTATGTAGGAATATTTTCTTCAGAGATGCGTTGACGTCGGACGGACATAATTTTTATTGGATATTCGATTTTACATTCGTTGAAACGTTAAACATCGAATTTTGAGGAGAGGTTAGAAAATGTTTTTCTTGCGCGATCGTATATTACAATGGTATACAACCAATGATATACAATGGTATATTATTATTTCTAAATAATAATTAATTTATCAATTCAAAAAAAAAAAAAGAAAAAAAAAAGACGCCACGATGTGGAAATGTAAAGTAAATGCCTAGAAGTGAAAGGATTTGACTACGGAATCGAATAACTCACTACTCTTAGATTTTACGATTAACACCTCGATAGAGCAGGGATAAAATCAGCAAGTTCGCTTCACCCGTAATTCGAGGATTAAGACTAACTCGAAGTAGTGAAACTCTCTCTGTGTCTATCCTTCGGATTACTGGTAACACGAAGCTTTCTGCTGTGAAATCCACCATAGAAGAGCCACCTTAAGAAATCATCGTTCCCGCGACTCAAAGTTGCCTGAAAATGCAGTGTCGAGTCAAATAAAAGTGTTAAAAACTTGTCTACAGCATCCATCCTATTCGCCACCGTTGCTTCATCGTATAGAATGAACACCTCAGTTTCTTCATGTGATGACACCTAAGAGCGAACGAACCTTGCTTAAAAGGTAATATCCTTTGCGGTTCAACTCCTAAGACCGTAAACCGCGTAGTACTATAAGACCGCATGACTTTGTAACATTCCATAACCTTTCCTTATTATCCGCTACGATGCATTTCACAACCTCTAACCGTAAGGAAAACGCACTATCTGGTTCCCTGTCGCTTCGTCATACTTACCTGCTTTGTAATTTACGAAATGGACGCGAGTTACGACTCGCCTGCGGAACAGGGTTGCAGTACTTGATATTTATTAGCTCCAGGTATATTAGCTCTGCGTAACTGAAGGCGTTGATAAAACGTTCATCTTCACATGAGAATTCATACGAATACGAGAACCTCTCCTCGCGTTAAATGGATCACATTTAGAACTGTGAGATAAATATTATGTTCATCATGACTACTATTCATGTACAGGAATATTACCCCGTACAGCAACAACAAAAATTTAATACGCAGAAGTCTCTGAACTTAGCACACTTTCATTCAATTCACCTTTCAATTTCAATACATAACAGAACTGAAGGGCAATTTTTTTTTTGTCCAGTGATAACGCAATTGTAAATATGATCTAGATGGAAGTGCTTCTGATAAAGCTAGAATGTATTCGCTGTCTCGGAAACAAGAGTTGAACCTGCCTCCGAACAAATTGATGGAGAATGGCAGGTAACCAAATTTTTGTCATTAATTTTGTCTTATGTCTTCCCAGACTTATCGTCAGAATTTCATAAGGACTCATTGATAGGGCTTAAATGAAATCTTCGTTCGTTTCTCAAGGCTTTTTGTCGTTCCCATTGGCCATTTGTGGGCAGTTCTGGTTTACATAAATCTGCTCAGCTCGTTTGAATAGAGAAATCGAGAGGAATATAAAAGTTCTTGCAGCCAATAAGAGTGCTCAAATTCAAATACTGGAGACTCGGGGTGATTTCTGATCCTCGATGATATTCAACTTGCCTTTTCTTAGAGCGAAGAAGGAACAAGAAAGATGAAGATGAACGTTATAGGAGGCTTAGCTTAGAAAGTCGCTGTTTTAATAAAAAAACAAGTGAATGAAACCGAGAATCGTCAATGGCTGAGAAGGGTCGATTTAAGCTTGCTAGCTTACAGCTACGGATTTAAGTTGACTTCGGCTGTTTGAAGAAAGGACTGAAAGAAAACTGAACGGGAACTGTTTTAAAAAGAAGAGGGTGTAAAATGTGAAGGCGCTGTAAGAGTCAGCAAAGAGTGCGGGAGGAGAAAAAATAAATACGAAGTAAGAGGCGAGGGTTCTTAACGAAAGGGGATCATAATCCCGTCTACAATGGAAGACGATCGCTTTTCGATAAATCCGACAGTGAAAACTTCGAACAGCAACAACATAACACAATTGTACGCTATCTATGAAGGTACATTCTTTCTTGGATCGTTTGAGTTTATTTTCGCGAGTTACTTTCGTCGGGTACTCGTAAATAATTCTCTAAATGACTTCTACATGCATAAACATCTGGGCTAGATTTGGTCACCTAAAATCTTGTAGATGGCGCTAAGAGATTCCGAGTGCAACTTTCCCGTTTATTTTAACTTTTTATGTCGAAAGGTCACGACGAGTCATTTCCTACATTTGGACAGATGTCATTACCGTTTTTCGTTTAGGCAGGACTATTGACAATAAACTATCATCTTTCCAGAACAAGTTTCTGTTTTATTTACCTATTTTATTATTAGCAGCATCGGAGCACTGCTCAGGCACTTGATTTCTGTTATTTTATTTTATTAGTTGGAATTGGCCGAATAGAGTGAACACAGATGTCAAATATTTCTTGGTAAGAAATTGTTTGACTGAATTGTCATTTCTGAATGAGCAATCCCACCTTACAGACTATTGAAACTGGCTGTGCTGAGCGACTATAGCAGGGAAACACTAGGAAGGAAACTGTCTCCAACCTGAAATACTACCATAAAGCACAGCATCTCTCCTGCATCATGCCTTGCACTAGTAATGCACTGGATGACACAGGAAGGGATTTAGGTGGTCGCTCACCCTTCGTAAATAGAACGAGGGGATAGACGTTCCTGGTCATTAACTCAGGCACGAGCTTCCGCTGTTTGCTGAAAGGCTCGATCCCAAGCTCGTAATGAATGTGAAAATTTTTTTGGCACGTACCTTCAAAAACAGTGCTCCTTCCTTATTCCCTACAGTCGTTTCCACATGGTTGAATTTTGTGGATTCGGGTGCTGTGATAGGTAGAAAACTACTAGGTGATTTTAGTTATCTGAATTTCAACCAAGTTTCTCGTTCTGCTGCTGGTTAGGCATCACTGTACAGCTCACAAGATCCCAACGTGATCTCGAAGTTTCCCAGCGACCATCTCTGCTTCCACTATTAATTTCCAAGAGAAAAATCCCATTAAATCCTGATACCACCGTCCTGAAATCTTCTAGACCCATTCTACTTCGTAAGCTGAGTCTTTTCTCTAATAAAAATCTATTTTTCTTCTCGCACTTGGCAATTCAAACTCCTCCAGTTATGATCTGAGAATTCGCAAACCGTGAAATCCATCCACACGATTTCCAAGTGTTTAGACAATTTCAAAGCCGAAGATAAATTCATATCGAGGTGGTAATTTTGACCCAGTTCGTAACTGTTGGCAGCTTTCCTCTTAAGCTCTCGCAACGACGGCTGGTCTTTTGTCATTACGCAAACCACGCTCTCCGAATCATCAACATTTCAAGTTCCAAAGCGTCTGGCTGGCTGAAAGCTTTCCATTACTCTCACCGTTTCCCTTTCCCTTTATCATTGACGACGATTCAATTCTTCCCCCTCCGCCTCCAGGAAGGAAACTTGCAGGTTATCTTTCTTTAGAAAACAGGTTTCCCACTCATCCAAGCCATCTAACCAACGGTAAAACTTGTCCTTTCTTGTCCTTTTCGGAGCTTTACGAAATCTTCAAAGCTATAAACCCCATTTAGTGATTAGTTGGTCTCCCGACTCCGGCTGACTGGTCCATCTCTTTTCGTTAACTTTTGCCCTCAGTCGTATCTTCCATTTCTAAGACGTCTTTAATGAGACAATTTACAACTTGTTTTCTCCGTTTTGTCTACCAGTTCAAGACGAGTTTCCCTATCAGCCCTTGAGCTTTCAACTCAATGTTGTGATACACCCTCGCGTTTCCAAGTTTCTTTTGACTTATCAAATCCAGCTTGTTCTCAAATGAGCAATTAGTTAAGCCCGTTGACGGCGTCAACTTTGTTTGTAATACTGAAATCCAATATGTGCCGGGCGATTTAGAATCAAGGTACAACTTTAAGCCTATAGTTCATAAAAACTAGCCTCCAGCATTATTTTGCTCCAGCTTGGCAAAATACGCCAACTATTCGTAATCCCTTTGCTTCCATAATTCTTGAAAATAAATTAAAGATGGCAACCTAATTCCGCTTATAGTATCGATTCATAAATTATGGCGAAGGAAAACGAAGCCCCATGAACTTGCAGGAAGAGGAACTAGAAGTGCTAGTGGTAGAAGAGGTTCCAAGTTGAGCGGCTCAGTTCGTCTTCTCTTGAGACTCCCCATTAAGGGGAGAACTCCAGGCGGAACGGCGAGCGCGCGCGAAATAGCGTTTTTTGTCATTACACGATCACTGCTCGTCAGATATCAGTCCTAAAATTCTGAAATTTCTAACTAACTCGATCAACTCTATGAGAGAAAAGGGGAAACAAGAAAAAATGGATTAGCTTCGATAGATGCTGTGGTACAGCTTGTCGAAGTTGTACCTTATTTTGCTAGGTTTTAAGCCTATTGGTACACTTTCCTCTGTAACCGCTCGCCTGATTCAAATAATTTTTTTTTTATCTTATTCAGCGGTAAATTTACTACAAAACGCTGGAAACCGATTTTTTTTATTTTGATCTGGAGCGGTATGGCGTACGCGGATCAAATATTTGCGAAATTCGCACGGCTGCCGATTTTTCCACGAACGCACGCACCTTAAATAAAAAATCTGGTTCCAGCGTTTTAAAGAACAAATAAAAACGAACATTATAAAAAAAAATCATTCAAATCGGCCCAGTGGTTTGGACAAAAAGTGTACCGGAATTTGAAAAACGTAACTTTTCAGGAGAGCGTTTTGAAAGTCAGACTATCATTCCCCTCTAACCTATCGTCCGCGCCGGCGGAATCTGCTTGTCATTCCCAACGAGAAGCTGATCTTATTCTCAATTATTTATATCGATTCCAATAATATCTACTTGATATCGATTTTCTCCTGATTGATGAAAGGGAATAATTTATTAGACGAAAACAAGGAGGATGGAGCTTGCAGCTGCCGAACTAGAGCCTTCCTACGATGCGGGCGCGTATTGATTTTGATTTTTTTTGGGCACTTCAACTAGTCAGAATGCTCCAAAATTTTGGGAAAATGTTCACTACAATATTATAGTTCAAATAAAATAATAAAAAAAAAATCATTTTTTTTTCATTTTTGACTGGAGTTCTCCCCTTAAGCCTCAATAACTCGGTAGTCCTTCACCAAGTTCCCAATCCGTGGAAACCGCAAGCAACTCTGTCCTTCCTTCTCCTCAACAGCTGATTACCTTTGATAAACTTCAATGAAGAAGACCGCTCGTCCGTTCCGATCAATTCAGCGAGCAGCTTCCAGGTCAGTTGAAGATGAAGGGTGAATATTTAACGGCCCGTACTAATGAAAACTACGTTAATAATTACGAATAAATTCATTCATGGATTGAATTTATTTCGCATTAGGTTCGCTGTAGCGATGCGGACAGGAATGCAGGAAAATGAATCATTTGCACTTTCCAGGTTAAATAAAGGAATTCCTCAAATTGAGCCACTGTCATGCCAATAATGAATTTGGGTGAACATTTCCAGAATTCAGCTTTTACAGTTTCTTCAGAAAAGTGTTGAAGGCGGACGGACAGGATTTTTTTTATTTGAATATTCAGGTTCTACATGCCTTGAAACGGGAATCATCGAATTTGCAGGGTGGTCGTCGCATTTTTCTTGATTAATTGCAATGTTCTTTTAATTTTTTAAAAATTGAATAAATGAACCAGAAGCAGCTCGAATCTAACATCCTCCATCATGAAATTGAATCAATAGACGGTTTAGAATTGGTAATGCTGAAGGAAACCAATAATTCAATTCAAGAATGTCCATGACCTAAACATCTCTCTTCTTCGTATCCCTCCAAAGATGTTGCTATATTTTCCAAGCCGCTTTCTGACTCAGATCCATATAACTCCCTGCCATATGAGTGAGTTAGTGCGCACTCGGCCCTATCATCGCTAGCTAATCCGTCGCCAGAAAGAGCCCAGGCCACTTAACTCCAGACCTAGCCAGACACAGTCCCAGCAGCTGCAGCCATCGCATCGACCGTCAAATAAATAACTCGCTCGTTTTTCTTCTCCGGAGCCGTTCAGCCCTCACCGCAGCCGAGTTTTCGCGTGTTTTGCCTTCCTGCTCCATTGTCTTTCTTACATTCGCTCACTTCCACTAATGCATACCTTAAGTTCCTAGTTTTCTCACTTCTTCATCTTATCCTCTTCTCTTGTATGACATTGATACATGAGCTGCAGGAACCAAGGCCACCGAGCACTGCGGCAATAAATTCGTACTGTGGCCCAGACGAGAGGGCTCGCTAGGGTCACAAACCATGACCCAATGGTCGACTTTTACCAACAACCCATGGAAAGTTTGAGTCAGCAAAATTTGTTTCGGAGTGATAATCAACCAATAAAATCGAAATCTATGTTGGATTCGATGAACCATGATTTAGAACAGGTTTCGCTCGGTTGATAGGAAATCAACCAATTGAATTTCAGAGGTTCATGGCAGTGATTTGATAACAATTGACCAGAGTTAAGATGATTAATATTTCCAGCTGGGAAAAAAGTGCTCCTATGTTAGACAGGAAGGTGTCCCCTGTTTTAACTTCTTTGCCACGATCCGTGCGATCGCAAATTCTGTAAAGCCACTTTCACTTGCTTTTCGCCTTGATTGAAGGGATTAGACTATGTAGATGAAATTGCTTTCGAACAACCGCCGTCTTGCGGCATTTCAACAGAATAGAGGTCCCACGAAGCCGGACTGGGTATGTCCAGACTGGCGTTGGAGAAGGGTCGATAGGATACCTACTAACATTGTTTCCCTCTTTTTCTTTCAGTTCGCAAAAGACCAACAAGCCAATAAAATCCTTTTCCTGCCTTTGCTCAAGCACTGACCCTCCCCCCACGGTTCCTCCGATCTCACTGTCTCTCATGTCACAACACGTGCCTTCTTTTTTCCCCAACTTTGCTTGTGCTCTGGAATTCTAGCCTTGGTTTCGTTTCAAACCATCCACTTCCATTCCGACTCCGTTCACCAGTTCGCCCTCTCCAGTTCATTACAACCCTTATCACGTTCCGAATTCTCTTCAACCGACCGAGCCCTCGAGGGCCTTCTCTGTTCAGTAGACCCTCTCACTGACTCACAAACCCTGAACTGAACTGACCGAGGCTGATCCTTCTTCCATTCTCTTCTATTTCCTTCCATTGCTCCTCCATCGCGCGAAACTTCCTTGTTCTCGAGCTAGCCCACACTAACCTCCTTGTTCTTAAGCGCCCCGGTCCCGCTCAAACTTCCTTGCCCTAACGTTGACCCTCTTTTGCCGTTTGACCATGTGACCCACATCCATCGCTCAATTGGATAGAGAGAACAAGATCGAAACTGATCGCATCGAGTAATAATCTAATTTTTACCAGAGAATTCGATTACTTCCACATACGCGTGGCCACAAATGGAAAACCCCGTCGAAGAACGATAATTGAGAGACGATAACGTTTCGGTTTTATCTCTTTCAGAGCTTTTTACATCGAGATAAAAAACGAAATTAAATAATTTCCATCTTCTATTCGAAAATATTTATCCAAATATTTGGCCCGACCTCTTCTGACGAAATATCCAATTTTCTTATGTAGATTGCTGTAGAAAGTAAACCCTTGTGAAAATATGAATCCATTTTCCGTCCATACCATTCTTCAAATGGAATCCATTTAGAGAATTATTCCTTCGTATCTCGAAGAAGGGAAAAAAATTATTACCAACCGTAGTTGAGCAAGTTCAATATTGATCAGCAAAAGTGAATGAAACAGACGTGTTTTTTGATCGACAGTTGGCGGAGATTACGAAGAAAGTAAATCGTACGACGGCCTTTTCGAAAGTTGAAAAAAATCTATTCAACTCACTTTTCAATTCTTAACTTTTATCGAGAGTTGTATCTTTCATAATCTCGACTGACACAATCAAACGACTTGAACTGTTTTGTTTGTCTACTGGCAGCAAAGGAGATCTTTTGGATTTATTCTTCTTCGTAGGTTCGCTCAGAAAGATGAAAACTGTCAATGACTTGTCAGTTCTTTGAGCTTCAAACAACCCCGTCACAATCTTTTCGCACGATCTTTTCGATTTTACTACAAAGTCGCAGCTTTCTGAAGCTCTGAATGCCATTCGAACGAATTCATCAAATAAATCGTTCTGCAATCACGGGATTCCGTTATTTTTCGAAATTAAAATAATTGTAAATCGGTTAGTACTCCTTGTAGTTTACCTAATTTACCAAAGCTGAATCTTGTCATCGAGGATTTATGTAACAATAATTCGCTGGTTTTATCGTTGCATCAGCTTCGATCATATTTTTTTCATTTATTTCTTATTTTATTTTATGGACAGTCTGAACTTAACACTTGCATTTTATGGCGCATCTATAAAAATTGCTATCATTCTCGAAACGAATTATATCCTTACATCAGACGCTTCTCACAGTCGTTTACCTGGAAGCGATGCTTGGAATAGTAAGCGTGAAAAAATACTAGCCGCGTCAGTATGGGAATTATGTATTCCCCTTGAGGGAAATTTATGCGCTTGTCACGCACTGTCAGTTTTTTTTTTTTTTTTATTCTGTTTTTCCCTTGGCAGTTTTTCTCAAGGACTCTTTTTCTTGCCTATTCTTGAAGAAAACCGACGAGCATCTTCCTCTCGAGCTGAAGAAAGCGCTGGCCTTCTGCTATTAGGGGCAGCTATAATTCTTGATGCCCATTGACGTCAGCACATTAGCAGCAGGCAGTTTCGCAGCCTTTCTATGTACGATCTTCCTCCTACTTCAAACAACTCTCTTCCGCTCTTTTCCACTCATAGTTCACCAACACATCCGTCTATAGGTCTTTGCAAGATTACAAGGTTGAAGAAACTAGTGTGCACCAACGTCGTTACTCGGAGTATCATTTGTAGCCCTTCACTAAGCGAAGGTAAATAAGCGGTAAATCGACCGTAGAAGAAATTCAGTTTACAATTTATCATAGCAACAGCAATCGATTTAGCTTCGCTCAATTGGACCAATTCGTTCGTTTGTTCGACTCTAGTGTTGACCCTTGAGGTTCATTTTAGAATACGCGAGTTCGCGCTCACGACCGAGAGCGATGATGTACATAAATGATGGTGATATCTATCAATGTTTGCCGCTGAAAGCAAACTTATGTTTAGTTGAACGTGGCTGTCACCCCGTTTGAATGATCTGCGTTCGTTATAACTGCCTAGGGACGAGGATTGCCCTGTGAACCAGCTCAAACTATAATTAGACCGAACCAATTTGCAGGCGATCTGAGTGAAAACGTCCGCGGTCAATCGACCCTTAACAACTCCTGCGTTAAATAGGTTTACACTTATTAGACCAACACTTCGTTTCATTAGTGTGCTCTAATTCAGTGCCCGATCGTATTGAATTACAGGGACGCGAATGGACGTTTTGCAATTATTGGGCGCTCATGAAAATCGCATTTCTGCGGCTGCTCAATCGTTCGACTCGGTTGGAACTATTATCGCCATCCCATCGCTAAAGATTTCCCAGAAACGGACGGAAATGTAAAAGAGTAAGCGACAGATTGGCCGTAAAGCTGACATCGTAATGCTATCTGTTCAAGGCCAAGCCTGCCTCAAGCGATAACCGTGATTGCCAAGAAAAAACAACAGAGAGCAATTCCGAAGCAATTTTCTTTTTGAAGGGCCAACCCTTTATTGGGTTGGCATCCAATCGGAAAACGCAATCAAAATCGAGTGGGAAGACAGATTCCCTGGAGTGGTATGTTCTGGAACCGGAAGAATATTATTTAAATTGAATTCATAAAGAGCCATGTGCAGGTGAATTCATCACTTCGAAAAATCAGCTAAAATACAGCATATATTTCGTTACTGAGGCTCTTCTCGTGATTCATCCGGACTCAGCGATTTGCAATTGAACAAATGCCCGGATCCTTCCCTGTTCAATTGTACTTTTCTCTGCCATTAACCCACACTCACGCTCATGGACCCTCATCCAATTAAAACGTATTGCCGTAGAACCGTTAAGTGAATGAGAAAAGTATAGGATGGCCGTTTTAGGCAGAAAGGCAAAGAAAGAAGCGTCGGGCCACCTCTCGAGCTCTCCGCTGTCACATTTTATCTCCGGCAAGTCGAGACCGGAGCTTCTCCACCCAACATAAGCACCACAGTATCCTCCCAGCATCCCAGCTTCAGCCGCGGAAGGCCACCAACGCCGCCAGGAGTGGATAGGATAACCTTCAGAATAATGTTTTACCAGGATTAAACCTCGCTACCCTTCTCTACTCATCTTCCCTTTCTTGCCGACCTAACAACAACGCTTTCTTCCCATCCTTTTTGCACAAGCTTCCCTTGAAAAAATATCCAGTGTCGTTAAGAAAGATTTACTGTGTCGGACTCGGCCGCTTTAAACAAATACAAACCAACGGCTTCCTCCGCTCGACACTTCCTTACTTTCCGTTCCAGGTCTGTCCGAGTTAAAAACAGGTTTTGAATTTATGATGATAATTTCAGGCTCTAATTAATCTCAATAGAAGCCTAGACGGTTTCCAGGAAGTTCGTAAGAAGCTATCGTGCTAGCGTTATGGTATAATGCCATGCGTGTTTCTTACTGGCGACCACTGTCTCGGAAAAGAGAATTCTTGAGGAAAAACGAAGATCAATGGGAACGGAACGGCTTGCCATGGTATCATGAGTATATTGCTGCAAGATTTCATGCTTCGGATGCTTCTATGTATTTATTTACATTGACACGGGCTCGAGAACCCAAAATCACATAATATAAATAATTTAGCACTACAAGTTTTCAAATAACGGGAAAATTGAGGAGAGAGAGATGAAACTTTATTTTGTGAAAACATCGCAAAAAAAAAAGAAATACAATCCAAAAAGAAACACGCCTGGTGTTTGAATTTTGGAACAATTTGGCTCGTCAATAGGAAAACCCGTGTTGACGAGCCAAAGTCGCATTCAGGACTGCACCATACATATTCGCGATAGCCAAATCGTGCATGCGGACAATATCATTTTAAGAAAAATATAATAAAATAAAAAACAAGTAAAATTTGATAATTATTTGAAATAACATAAAATAAATACGATATAAAAACGATAAAAAAAAGATATACGATAAATACGTATATAAAAATGAAAAAGTAAAACTTAATGTTAACATTTTTGTAAGTAGAAAAATTTACAACAGAGACTACTGAAACAGTAGAGAAAGTGAGACAGAAGATACAAAAAAAGGAAAATTACATGCTAGTTTACCACGAGAATCATCACAACGCTTGAAAAATTATGTCATGTATATACTTTTGAGGTAAATTCCGCCTTCAAGGTAATCTTGCTTGATAAGCCAACTGTCACAAGAGCTGATTCACTTGTGAGCACGACCTTGAACCTCTATCTGCTTCACATTCTGCTTGAATTTCAAGCTTATTGAATATTAAAGACGTTGATCGAACAATTATTTTATTCCTTGCGGTCCCTAAAATAGTTATGCGGTCCTTACACTAATCGCTTTATCAATTTTCCACAGTGAATCATTCGTTGGGCTCCGTATAAACGAAGTAGCGATCGAAGTGAAAATATCTCGCCTCGCCGACTGAGCTGGTTGAATAATTGAAACGAAAGAGGGAGCCACTGTTATTCAAAGGAAATTACCTGATGCCATGAAGAACAATATGCGAAACGACAAAGCCAACAGGCTCAAAGATAACCGCGCACTAATGTCAGAGAAACAGCTCTCTTTCCCTGTCCCTTTCTGATTCTGAGGGCTTGGCGGCCACTTGGGCTGTGTTGAAACAACAGTATGAGATAAGAGGAAACCGATGAACAACGGTTCTAGAATAGAACGGAACAAAGACAAAACCTGGGACGCATGAGAGTTCAGCATTGCTTCTCCTGTCATCAATCTGACACATTCCCCGTTGTTTGTTGCGTGGCTTGTGCTGGGGCCTATGTCCTCGTAATTTTGTTACGAACATTCCCCTCACGAGGTTTTGTCCCAGGTAAACAATAACCTGCAAACGATCGGGATGATGTGAGTTTCATACTTGCCCTTTGTGGAGAATTATTTATCGACGTTGGTCAAAACAACACGACGCACGTATGATTAATTTAGCGATGAAAAGCGAGTTCTCCGAAATGATTATCGATACGCATCATATTGAATTTTCAAAGTAGCTTGAGAGCAGAAAATGTTAGAAAGCGCGTAACTTTATAATTCGCTTTTAATGATTTATAATTCATTAATAATAAATCCTTGTAATCGCCTTTTTTTTTCAAGCCCCCCTGTTAGCGCCGTCTTGAGACGGTTTCTCATCTGTTTCTAATCTTTAATCGAGGACCTACGGTATTGCTGAGCTGGCTCCGTTTTGAACAGGCAGCTTGGACCACTTGAGTGCGCATGTGTAGAAGCGATAAGCTTAGCCTCCCACTGTTCGTCAAGCCGTAATAAATCAGTCCGTAAGCCAGTCTCCCCGCTGTTAACCCGCCGTCTAATTTATTAGCCCAACGTTATAATCTTGCGTTACAATTTTTGCCTTTGAAATTTATCCTTATTTCTATTGAGTTCGGGTGTGCTGTACCCATAAGTTCCACAATTATTGCCTACCCCTATCGCACAAACAGTGGACTAGGCTGTAGATGGATGGTCCGACGTCCGAGCCAGCAGGATCTCCGTCAGGTGCCGCCCCCGGCCGGGGTAAGCTCTTTGTGGTCGACGACGCTGTAAGTACCGCATTTACGTTTTGTTTCATTGTTTGTGCCAGCCCCCTTCAATTCTAGTTTCCTCCCTCAAGAAAAGAAATTACTTCACACTCCCACCTCCCCCAGTCTGCCCGCCTCTCGTTTTCGTTGCTCATCTTAAAAACAGTTTGTTGAGGTGAAATTGGGAGAAGTAACTTCACAACATGGTCCTCCGGGCCGGATCGATTTAAAATGAAATTTATAGTTAATTTTAAACATTAAAAAAATAAAATAATAAATTTTGCCTTGTGTCACGTTGCTCCCTCTATTCGAATCGATCCGCTAAAATTCGTTGTTAATATTCTGTGGTCTGCACACCTGACTTAAACTCTATTTCGGACACATTTACTTGTAAATTTACTGCGTTACTATGTCCCACACACGTGGAGTCGACGTTACTGCCAAAGATAGTACTTTGGACACAGTCATGGATCCTGACCTTGTAGAGTTCGTGCAAAAACTTGAAGCGTACAAAATGAGACGGGAACATTGTTTTGCTCAACTTCAAACCACCTATGATATTGGTAAAGGAAATATAACTTCGGTTACTCAATTTCTTGAACGGTGCAAAGATGTTCATGCGATTCGCGAGTCGTTTCATTCACATCAAGATTGTATTATTGAATTAAATTCTCTTGTCACTGCTCAGTATAAAATTCCCGTCGAAGCGGCCAGTGCTGCGTTTGATGAGGTGTACTATGAAATTAAAGCGCTGGAAACTTCTTTACGTCCTAGAATGGAAAGAGCTGCCCCCTTACAACCCGAATTAAAACTGCCCCCAATGGCCATACCCAATTTTGATGGTGATTTGGCAACGTTTTCCAATTTTTGGGCGCTCTATAATCAAGCAGTTCACAATGGCCCGTACTCTAATGGTGTAAAGTTCTCTTACCTCCGCTCTTTTCTTCGCGGCGCTCCGCTCGATTTGATTTCCAACTTGGAAATCAATGACGCTAACTATGCGCTTGCATACGATCGTATCAAGTCGCAGTATGCCTCTCACCGCAATTTAGCCTCATTCTATTTAAATAAAATGTTTGAATTTAAGCCTATTGTTAATGAATCCTATGCTGAATTATTGTCCTTTCTTTCTATTTTTGATTCTACATATAAAGCATATCTCAACGTTGATATTAATAATCATGATAATTATTTCTTGTTTTTCTTCGCTGTTCGTTTGCTCCCCTCTAATTTACGATTATTATTTGAACGATCCCTGGGAAATGTTGATTCCGTTCCCACGTATGAGCAGCTGATTAAATTCGTCGATAGTCAATGTAAAATTAAAACGCTGACAGCGCCGTCAACTCCGGCTAGTAAATCCTCTGTAAAATCCGCAGTGTTGACACCGTCTCGATTTTCTCGTCGATCCACTACTTTGTTGGTCACTCCCTCAAGGCCTTCTATGTCTACACAGCAGTCCTCCTCTGCGCCGAAAACTTGCCCTTGTTGCTCTGACGCTCATAATTTGTATGGATGCTCCAAGTATAAGATGTTGACTGGTGAAGAAAAAATAGCTTTGATAAAGGCGCAAAATCGTTGTTTCCGTTGTCTAGGAACTCATTCACGTCTTTTGTGTAAATCTAATGGCAAATGTATGACCTGTTCTGACCCTCGCCACCATTCGTCGCTGCATCAAGCCTTCAATACATCGAGTTCGCCAAATTCCTCCACTGTTGCCTCTCTTCCTGTCGAGCCTGCTGTTGATTTGCGTGCGTCATCGTCTACAATGCCGTCGCGGAATTTGGCTGCAACCTCCCCAAACAGTTGCAACTCTGGTACACCCGCTACCTCCCACACCTTATTCACTGGTACCAATAAGGTTGACACTCCTGAACATTCTGTTCTATTGGCAACTGCACAAGCTCTCATTCGTGACAGGGATGGTGCTTGGAGCCCAATTCGTTTGGTGATAGACGCAGGTTCTCAAATTAACATCATCTCAGTTGATTGTGCGAGACGACTGGGACTTCGTGTTCTTCCTCGCCCTATGCAACTACAAGGTGCCATGAACCAATCTTTGGGTACTGCTCAGGGGATCGTTGAGTGTGTTCTGTCAAATCGCCAAACAGGCGGTCCTCAATGGTGTACTAGCGCAGTAGTTCTTCCTAAAGTTTGTGCTGATCTGCCCACTGTTCCACTTCCTCCAGATGTATACCAACGCTTCAATGGCCTGCCCCTTGCTGATGCCGCATACCACATCCGCTCTAAAGTCGATTTTCTCCTGGGTGCTGCTCTTTACCCGGACATTATTATACCTGGTGGCCAGATCATCCACGGTAATCCGGCAGCCATCGAGACAGCATTTGGCTGGGTTGTTATGGGATGTGTTCCTCCTGTTGCCGCCACTCCTGTGGACTCGCCTATTGCGCTCTGCATCACCGAGAAACGGTTGTTTGACGTAGTTAGTAGGTTCTGGGAGACCGAGGAAGTCGATTCAGTTGTCCATGCCGACCCTAACAACGCCGTTGCGGAGGCGCACTATGTAAGTACTCATTCCCGCTTGTCCTGTGGGCGCTACCAGGTGCGTTTACCTTTTCGTGCTGATAGCGACCTTCCGCCTTTTGGAAATAGTCGCACTCTAGCTGAACGGCGATGGTTTAACGTGGAGCAGAAACTGAGGCGGAACAAGGTCTTACGTGAAGCGTATCATGGATTTTTGAGAGAATTTCTAAATATGGGTCACATGTCTCCAGCTACCGAGCCAGGTGTGTTTGTCATCCCTCATTTCGCAATCCTTCGGGATTCCTCAACTTCGCCTGTTCGGGTGGTTTTTGACGGTTCATGTAGGGACACGTCGGGCCTGTCTATCAACGATCGCCTCCTTACAGGACCTCCACTTCAAAAGGATATTTCGGAGATTATTGCCCTATTTAGACTGCATCCTGTAGCGGTTACCTGTGACATTAAGATGATGTTTCGAATGATTGATCTCCATCCCGATGATCGCCGCTTCCAGCACATCCTCTGGCGTGAGTCGGAGCGGGAACCTCTTGTTGAATACGCTCTTAATACAGTAGTTTATGGTTTAAGTCCTTCCCCATACCTCGCTCATCGTACTGTTCAGCAGCTCGTCATGGATGAAGGATCGGCGTATCCACGTGCTTCTAAAGTCCTTCTAGAATCCTGCTATACTGACGACGTTTGTTTTTCCGCATCGACTGAGAGTGAAGCTCTACAAACAAAGCAGGAGGTAGTCACATTGTTGAGGTTGGGGGGATTCGAACTTAGAAAGTGGGCCTCCAACTCTCCCAAGGTTCTGGCGGATGTACCGGTGGAACATCAAGCCTCAGTTCTCACACTCAAGGACTCTACCCAGCCAACATTGCACATTCTCGGAGTTATTTGGGCTCCTGGTCAGGACCATTTCACCTACAAAATAGCTCAATCTGAAACGGCTACCACAAAACGCCAAATCCTCTCGCAAGTTGCATCAATTTACGACCCCCTAGGATGGATGGGACCAGTGGTTTTTTGGGCGAAATCATTTTTGCAGGAGCTCTGGACGCAGGGGTTGGACTGGGATACACCGCTTCCTCCTGCACTTCGCTCACGGTGGGCGGCCTTTGCGTCGCAACTGCCGTCCCTGGCCCAAGTTCGTATTCCACGTCATTGTGTGCTCCACGATGCTACTGCCTTTATGCTCATCGGAATGTGTGATGCCAGCGCCCGAGGATTCGCTGCCGTGATTTATCTGCGTTGTTCTTCCCCCCGCAACGTTTCGGTGTCCTTGATCAAAGCCAAATCAAAAGTGGCCCCGTTGAAGGTCCAAACAATTCCGCGGCTGGAGTTGAACGGCGCCGCCCTGTTAGCTAAACTCTTCAAATCTTTATCCTTTTTGGTGCAACGTTTGGAGATATCAACTACCATTCTATTTACAGATTCTCAAGTTGTCCTTTCATGGTTGTCTACGCCGCCTCATCTCTTGAAAACCTATGTTGCCAATAGGGTGGTATCCATTTTGGAGATGACCGAGGGGTGCCGGTGGTTGCATGTACCTTCTCAGCAGAATGCCGCCGACGTGGCCTCCCGAGGTCTTACAGCAAACGAGATTTTGGACCACACCCTTTGGTGGTCTGGACCTTTATTTCTGCAATCCCCAGTCCCAGAGTGGTCTGTCCGTTCATCAAGTCCTGTACCTGTCGAGTCCTTCCCGGAAGCCTTGTTGGAGGTGAAAACCTCATCTGTCACGATGGTCACTGTCTCGTCTATTCCTAACGCCCTCTATGATAGTATCTCTCACTACTCCTCCTTTTCGCGCTTACGCCGTATTACTGCTTGGGTTTTGAGATTTGTGAGTAATGTGCAAACCACCAACTCTATTGTTCGTCTGAAAGGACCACTCTCCAGCGAAGAATTGCGTAATGCTCTTCATCTTTTGGTCAAAATTACGCAACAGCATTTTTTCTCAGACGACATTCAGGCCCTCAAAGGAGAGAAGACTCCCTCGAAAACCATCCGTTCTCTCTCACCATTTATTGACCAGAGCGGGCTCGTTAGGGTGGGCGGTCGCCTCACATTTTCAGACTTGAGCTATGACGCCAAACACCCTTTGTTGTTACCAAAAGAAGCAAGCCTCTCCCTACTACTGTGTGATTATTATCACAAACTCACGCTCCATGGTGGCCCCCAAGCAACCCAGGCTCTATTACAGACTCAATTTTGGATTTTGTCGGTACGATCCTTGTTGCGACAACGCATACATAAATGTCTCACGTGTTACAGAGATAAAATGTCCCGTGCGCATCCGAAGATGGCGGACCTTCCTTCAGCACGTGTTTCTCCCAGCCGCCCATTTTCTCATGTGGGCGTAGATATGGCCGGACCACTGCAGATCAAAGAGAACACCAGCCGCCGCCCACGATTAGTTAAGGCATATATAGCCGTGTTTGTATGCATGTGCACCAAGGCCGTGCACATAGAACTTGTTGGTAATCTGTCCACAGCCTCCTTCCGGCTAGCACTGGATCGCTTTGTAGCACGTCGTGGTCTTAGTCGACGCATATACTGCGACCAAGGCCGTAATTTTGTCGGAGCGGCTCACGAGTTAAAAGAAATAATGGAGTTTCTTCGACACTCAGAGAACGAACTGGTGGACCATCTCGCGGAGCGTGGTATAGAATATTGCTTCAATCCCCCAGAGGCGCCTTGGATGGGAGGCCTCTGGGAGGCAGCAGTGAAGTCCGCAAAGACCCATCTACGTCGTATTGTCTCCAACCAACGGCTGAATTTTGAGGAAATGTCAACCTTTTTAGCTCGGATCGAAGCCGTGCTCAACAGCCGACCTCTCTGCCCTGCTTCTTCTGCTGATTTAGCTGGGGCCACAGCGTACCTCAGCCCCGGACATTTTCTTGTGGGAACACCGTTATTGAGCCCGATTGAGTTTGATCTTGTGGGAGTTCCGGACAACCATCTGGCTAATTGGCAGGCCGTGCAAAAGGCCGCGCAAATCTTTTGGCGCCGTTGGCACAAAGAATATTTGCACACCCTAATCCAGCGCAACAAGTGGACTGAACAACGGCAGCCTCTGGAAGTCGGCGAACCAGTTTTTGTCTATGGTCTCAACTCGCGCCCCCTGGATTGGCCACTGGCCATTGTGGAACGTCTTCTGCCGAGCGCCGATGGCATAGCCCGAGCTGCTGAAGTCCGTACCAAGAGCGGCAAGTACACTCGACCGGTGGCTGCGCTCATACCCATTCCCCGGTTGGATTAAATTGCTTCCCCCTACATTAATCTTAGTTATAAGTTCCTTTCTAACCTCGTTTTTCTTCTGTGTAGTTATTGTTGTTTCTTTGTTTGTTGCAAAATTGGCTATTTTGCGGTGGGCGGTGTTAGCGCCGTCTTGAGACGGTTTCTCATCTGTTTCTAATCTTTAATCGAGGACCTACGGTATTGCTGAGCTGGCTCCGTTTTGAACAGGCAGCTTGGACCACTTGAGTGCGCATGTGTAGAAGCGATAAGCTTAGCCTCCCACTGTTCGTCAAGCCGTAATAAATCAGTCCGTAAGCCAGTCTCCCCGCTGTTAACCCGCCGTCTAATTTATTAGCCCAACGTTATAATCTTGCGTTACAATTTTTGCCTTTGAAATTTATCCTTATTTCTATTGAGTTCGGGTGTGCTGTACCCATAAGTTCCACAATTATTGCCTACCCCTATCGCACAAACAGTGGACTAGGCTGTAGATGGATGGTCCGACGTCCGAGCCAGCAGGATCTCCGTCAGGTGCCGCCCCCGGCCGGGGTAAGCTCTTTGTGGTCGACGACGCTGTAAGTACCGCATTTACGTTTTGTTTCATTGTTTGTGCCAGCCCCCTTCAATTCTAGTTTCCTCCCTCAAGAAAAGAAATTACTTCACACTCCCACCTCCCCCAGTCTGCCCGCCTCTCGTTTTCGTTGCTCATCTTAAAAACAGTTTGTTGAGGTGAAATTGGGAGAAGTAACTTCACAACACCCCCTAAAACTTTGATTGTATTGTTTCAAGGTATGTAGAATTCGAATATCCAATGAAAAAATTCTCTCTGTCAGCCGTCAAAACTGAGAAATCTATAATTCTTGAAATGTTCACCAAAAATAATCTTGGTCTGAGAATGGCTCGATTTTCTAACCAAATGGCTACCGCGATTTTAAGGGTATTTTTTGGGGTTTTGAGGAGGAGAAAGTTCGTATTTTCCTATATTTTTCAGACAAAGGTGTATTTGGTATCGATTTCAATAGGTTTTTGAGGCGCAGAATCTCAAATCGATTTCTCGAGTTATCTACAGCCTTCTAGTAGAATTTTCGAGATTTTAAAAATTGGGCACCATAACTCAAAAATTTTTGGGGCTATAAAAATCGTATATACTAGTTTGAAAGGTGGTCAAATAATTTCTTAAGTTATACTATTAGGCGAATCATTTAAATTTTAATTAGATGTACAAGAAAAAGAAAATTAATTAAAATTACCATTGCTGTTAAGAAGTTATCCCTTCCAAGCGATCTGTTGTAAGGTGGAAACGTTTACAAATGTTTGTAATAGTTTCTAGCACAAAAATGCATTGTCTTTTTAAATCATAATTGGAGCAAAGGATCAATAAACCACTTTACAATCGTTTGCAGCGTTTTTCACCAGACCGTTTGATTTCCTCAAATCGCCGAACAGAATTCTGAACACATGAAGTTTATTATCAACAGACCGGTTGATTTCCTTAAGTCGCTGAAGAAAAGTCTGAACACGTGAATTTTATTACTACATATTATTATTTTTTTAATTATATTATTTTTAGCTGGTAAAAAGGCGGATTAATAATGATTACTCGTGGAGTAATTAATATTAGTTTAATCGTGATAATATGGTGACCTTGAGTTTGGGTATAAAATGTTTTTCATTTGGGGGACATTATCGTTCATTCCAAGGCTGCTTCCCAAGCCGGTCATGAAAGGGGATTGGCCGCTATCAATCGTCTTGAAAAATTGTTATTAAGCCTTCTTATATTGTTATGTGTCATTTTATAGTCATTTTAGTGCAAGCATCCCATCGAGCTTTCGAGCTGTCTAGTATTCGTATGATCGGGGAGTTATTTATTTCCTCGACGATCTTTGCAACTCTCTGTAGGAATTGGTGGAGTAGTTTTAGCTCCTAGGAGCATCAGTGATATCTGAATTTGCAGCTTTATTCTCTCGCATGAGCAGCTCATTGAGGAGCATTAATTGAAAGACCTCGGGTAATTACCTCAGGCTGGATTAATAATGTAAACCAATCGAGCCAATCTGATCAAAGCCATCCTTAGCACAATCTAGCAACAAATGCGCTATCTTGACCATAAAGGACATGGTCTTAGGTAATGCTATTAGGTAATTACATGAGCTATTGATCGAGATGAAGTGACCGCCGAGTCAGTGGCGGACCAGAAATCAACTGATCCCAACTCAAAGCCGTTATACAAATCAAACAACTTCCTCCACCTCTCGCCAGTTCATTTAACTTGTCATTTGTCGGCTTCCCAGCAATCTTCCAGGTATTTGTACTACTACTCTCCTCCTTCCTATCTTTGAGTCATGGCTATCTTTGCTAAGTTCACACTGCGATAAAGTAGAGCCGAAGGTAATGAATAAACCATCGGTAAATTGAGAACACCCAGGAGCTCACTGCGCCGCAAGAAGGAATTGGATTGAATAGGCTCTGACTCGCTCAATCTTCTCATTCAAACACGCTCGCAGGTTTGCTCACTCGGGCGATTTCGCTACATCCTTGTTCAATTTGTATCTCGCCAACTCTTAACGCTTCAATTAATGAATATTTCCATACCGAAAAGTGCCTAATAGTTCGAAAGCTCCAGTGGTGCACGTTAAATCACGAATAAACACCAAACCATCGAGCTTCATTACGCTCTACAGGAAATAAATCAGCAAAATTAAACCAGCGCTCGATCAAAATACGAAAAGTATAATGTCTTCGTTGATAGTTAACAAGGCACGTGGCAATACTCCGATTTATTAGACCAACTGTGAGCTTACAAACTCAGCGTGTTCCAAGTTGTCTCAAGACGAAGCCGAAAAGATAAAAGAGTAAAAAATACGCTGATGTTCGTGGGAAAGCTCGAGGCACACTAGGGGCACGCTTGTTTTTTGTCCGTCCGAAATATTGCCTAACATTATTCTCTTCCCAGCTCCGCTTTCCTTTCCAAACGCTGCACCTCAGTTCGGCCTTTCTGTTCTTTTATCTTCCCGTTTACATTTGTCCCGGTTCCCTTATCTTGGATTTAAATATTTCGCTACTTCCAGTAAACGAGCGCTAAGATCACTCGGAGATGGTTCGAGGAAGAAACAGACAGGCTGTTTATCATAGTTAAATGAAGCGTTTACAGTCGGAAAAGCAAATACTTCATCAGTCTCCACTTATATTTCAAATAACAACTCGGCCTTTGAACAATAAATCTAGATTTAGACTGTAGATTCGGGCCCCTGAATTCTGCACAAATGTGACATAAAAACGCTACGAATGATTGTACAGTGGTATATTATTCCTTTGCTTCAATTATTAAATAGAGGAAACTTGCGTAGCAACTACGAAAAAAATCCCTGTGCCCTTCAGGGGAGTTGTAACCTTACTTTCTGGATATCCCTCGTATCTTAATTTTAATTATTTTTCTTTTTCTTAATTATCGTATTGAAAGCTAAATTACTCGTCAAACGATGCAGCTTAAGAATTTATAATGAAGAGCATTTTTCAACGATTATTTCTTCAAAAGTTGGCCAAATTTCTCAAAACTCCAAATTAGCGATAACTCTATCTCATCAACCATTAAAGCTATCGACTTCGTTATCGTCTCGTTCCTCTCTCATTGTTATCCATTTACCATAAAAAATCTTAGAAATTGATACTAAAAACAACGTATTTTCTCCCCTCTAATCCCTCAACAGCACCTTTCAAAATGAGATAGCAAGTTGGCTAAAGAATTGAACCACTGTCTGGCCAAGATTGATTTTTGGTGCACATTTCAGATACGTAGTCTCATAGTTTCGCCAGAAAGCGTTGACGGCGAACGGACAGATTTTTTTATTCGATGGATTCTAAGTACTTGAAAATCTCAAACATATAATTTTTAGGGGGCTTCAGACTTTTTGTAATTAATTTTACGCGAGCGATTATTTTTGAATAGTAATCCGAAAGGAAGGCACGAATGCTTTTGCTAACAAGACCTGCCTGAATTCCCAAAAACCAAGGGAACTCTGGGGATCGACGCTTGAATCAGGCAAATCAACTGAATCGCCGAAAAAGAAGCGGATAGAAATAGTCGCCCTGATGAAATCCGAGAGGAATGGACCTCTAGTAGAAATAATGGTAGGAACGTGAGCAGAAATCGGTGTTCTTTGCGGAAATAGATGGAATGTATAACAACACGCCTGAAATTCAATGCGTCAGTAGATAAGATGTAGAGATTCTGATGTCCGGGGGTTGTGAGCCTGGCCGAGCACTTTCGCTCATTAGAGCATCCTCAGGGTGACGTGGAGCCATAGAGTCCACAGCCAAAAAATGCGACGAGAAGGAAAAAAAAAAGATTCTGTCTGCAGGTTGAGGGGGAGAATAACGAGACGACCTCTTCTCCTTTTTTTGGTTTATTATTCAATAATAAACCATTGTAATCGCCCAAGAAAAAAAATGTTATAACCCCCCTCAAAATTTGATGTTTTACGTTTCAAGGCATGTAGAATCCGAATATCCAATAAAAAAAATTCTGTCTGTCCGCCGTATGCCGTACGCCGTCAACACTTTTCCGGCCAAACCATAATAGCTAAATTCTTGAAATTTTCACCAAAAATCAATCTCGGTCCTACGACGGCCCAATTCTTGAACCAACTTGCTAGCTCAATTTTAAGGGTATTTTTGGGGGGTTTTGATGGGGAGAAAATTCATATTTTCCAAGGTTTTTCAGAAAAATGTGTACGTGGTATCACATTATATAGATTTTTGGACGCTGAATCGAATGAGACCATCGCGGGGTCGATAGCTTCATTGGTTCTCGAGTTATCACAGCTTTTGTGTCGAATTTGGGAGATTTTCAGAAATTTGACATGAGGGTATAACTCGAGAGTTCTTGGAGCTATAAAAATCGTTCTATACTCATTGGAATGGTCGTCAAACACTCTCTCCAGCTGTACCGTTAGGCAAAAAATTTAGTTTTTAATTAGGAAATTGAGAAAAATAAAATTGATTAAAATTACAATAGTTGCTACGGAGTTTTCCCCTATAGTTACCATCTGTTTTTCGGTGGGATTGTTCCGAAAGTTCGAAATAATTGCTATCACAAATGGATCGTCTTTCTAAATCAATATTGAAGCGAAATAATAATAAACCACTGTACAATCATTTGCAGCGTTCTCTTTTTTATTACGCCGAGTACTTTCGCCCGTTCGGGCTTCTTCAGGGCATTATAGGACCAATGGTACCTATGGCCCTATAATGCCCTGAAGAAGCCCGAACGGGCGAAAGTACTCGGCGTAATAAAAAAGAAAAAAATGGAGAAGAGGGCGTCTCGTTATTCTCCCCCTCAACCTGCAGAAAGAAGAAATACGACCACCTGGAGAAGATAAAGATCCTGGTTATGGAGTTTTATTCATATTTTTCAGCCAGGATTTGCTCAGTAATATATTCATTGCCAAACCATGATGGCAGAGAGTCTCTCGAGTGAGCGAAACCGAATGGAATTCAGCCATGTTGTACAGTGCAGTTGATATCGGAAAGTCTATCGGCTCATTCTGTCTGTAAAGGTTCAGGTAACTTTATTTCCCGCGTTAGAAGACAGATCGTGGACGGGGTGAGTTTCGATTTCATGCGCACTTCATCACTGCCTCTCTGTGACAGTGACCTACTAAAAACAAGAGACGCTCTCGCAAAAGTAGAGACTATTCCGTGGGATGGAGGAAAAAGGGAGCTATTCGAACTGGCAAGGCCTTGACTATACTACAAATGTTTTTGAATAACGGACGAGCTGTCGGAATGATGGATGCCCCTGCCCGTGGATTATCTGCAGGAGAACCCCTTCCATTTCAATAGTGGCTGGTGTTCTGGTGGGTGGAGTGGGCCAATCTCGCAGAGAAGAGCCGTTATGCATACGGGCAGAAGCCTTCTTCTGCCACTAGTGGAATTCCGATGGAAAACAGTCGGGAAACTGGATGGTGCGAGGATGAAAGCGAAACGCGGAGGGTGGAAAAGGGCATTTTCTTCTAGGAACAAGAAGGGGCAAAGGTAGCTGAGCGTGACGAGGCCTTCCGCGTAGAAAAATGGACTGTCAGGTCCTCTAGAAGCAGAACTTCCTTGTACCGCCCCTTTATCCTCTTCTCCGTCTGACAAATCATCAGTACTTCTAAAGCCTTCCAGCTATAGTCTGTAAACTACTTTCAAGCCTGAGGACTTCTGGCAATAGATGGCAGCAAAAAACGACAAAGCTTGAACAATGTTGCGTCGTCGGTCGACCGGGGAAAATTCGAGGAAATCGAATAATGAAACTGACGGGCTGAAACTGATACAAAAACGGGTTGCAGATTTTTCGTCCCAGGAAATTGACGGTTTTGCTGCGAAGTTCTTTTTGAAACGTCGTTTTACAAATGAAGTTTGAGATTTTTTGAAACAATATGGAATCATTCTTAATAAAAACCTGAACTATCGAAAAAAGCAATAATGAATCTTCGACTGGGAATGAAACCATTTGAAATCGAAACGTGAGCATGTGAAAGTTGAATTTTTTTTAAAAATATGGAACGCCAACAAAAGGGAAACTAAAGTTACCTACGAATTGACTCCTTCAACTGGAATTTGATCTACTAAAAATTGAATCGCATAAACGTTTATCCCGTGAAATTTGGAATTTTCTAACTGAACTCAAATGATAAATGATATTTTTTATTTAACAAGTTTCCCAACTGAACGATTTTCTGAATGATCCGGTGCCAAATTCAGCCGTAAAATAAACTTCGACTCGTGACATTCATTTGATGAATATTCGAATAATTTTTCAAAACTTTCGTCTTTTTTTGCTCCTGTAATTCTATTATAACGTTGAGCAATTCGACTGATGAGCAGACGAAAGCGCTTTCATGCGGGACGATTTTTGCAAAGCAATTCTCTCCTTTTTTCCCGTTGACGGCTAATTGAAAATGTACTCCGTACGTTTTAATGAGAAGGTGGTGGAAAATAAAACAGGAGACAAATGCCGAAAAAGAGGAGCTGCCGAAAAAATGGAGAATTTAATTAGGACTTGTTGACCTTCTCATGTCAAGACTGCTGGAGCAGGTTTGCTCGATCCAAACGAGAATTGAGACGCCACCGGGCTCGGAAGAAATTCATTCTACGCATGACTTCCCTCTTTGCAACGCTCAAATGAGTATAAATAGGTACCTAATAATTTTTTTTTTAAATTTTGTATTTCAATGATTTTTTAAAATCTCTATAGCGGAATCACGCTTTTTTAAATAGTATTGTGACCGATTGAAAAATCGAATTCGGAACGGAGGTAAATTCGGAAGAAATCTTCACACATACTACAATCAGAAACACTTTTTGAACCAGTGTCTGCGTGTCCGTTGCCCATCAGTCCGTTGGTCTGTGGTCAAAAATAAACTATATCTCTATAAAAATGAATTGAGTTGAATGTTTTTACAAGTGAATGTGGATAAACTGCTGCCTGATTTCGGGTAACACACAGCACTTCCGAGATATACGCGTTCCAAGTTTTTGTATTGTGATTTTACAGGTTATAAGAGACAATGTTTTTGAGCGGTTGTGTCCTTAAATGTTCGTTCTGGGAAGCGATTTTTTACATTTTTATGTCTTCGATATGGCACACAAACTTGAAAAGCGTTACGAAAAACCGTTATGAAAAAGCGTTAGAAAAATTTGTGATGATTTCCGCTTACAACAGTCGTTGCTAAAGAAGAGTGACTTTCGCATTTTCCATCCCACAAAAATCGTTCACCACTCGTTCGATAGTCCTGATGTTCATCTTCTCAAATCATAGTTGAAGCCAAGGAATATTACAATCGCAGTCATTAGTTCTAAAATGTATCTTCAGACTCACGATATCGTATTTTGATTTTTCGACGATAACGTATTTTGAATGCGTATTCATTTTTACATCATTCGGTTCTTTCTGTACCCAATGCCCTCCATTTTTATAATTTTTTTCGTTTTTCTTTTCATCAGGATTTAGAGAGATGGAACGAAATTATAGACGGTATAAAATTTAATGAAATCGACAAAAGTATTTTTCTATCGAACAATTATTCCGTCTCAAGTGTGTCATCATCGAAATTTTCTCAGGGTTATTTTTCTCTCTTTGAATGACGTCCGACTCGAACAGCTTCATTTAGTAAACAAGCCAAAAGCGCGAAAATGTAGAAATGGCTGCGGATATTCTTATAGCTGCTATCCGAGGACTTTTTCTGTGACAAATCTCCACTCTGCAGTGCGGTCTCCAAGTGCTTTTACAGACAATAAAATTCAGAGATAGCGGTCTGACTCGAATTACGGAGAGAGACATTCAGAAACGGTGAAAAATCAAAACGGAACTTCTCCCCATTGTTACTTCACGTTGGGTAAGTGAAAAGCGCGTTTTTCTTTCATCATTATTTTTATCAGACGTTCACGCAGAAAATAAAAATCGCGACCGTTTCACTTAGGTTGTGGATTCATCTAGAATCTACATCACAATGTAATTCTTATAAAGACGTCAAAAAGAAGCGAGATTCGAATTGACTACAACGAATGTACGGAAAAATGCGCGCACATATTTGCATGAAGCTGAATTGCAAATGTTGTCTATGCAGATGTGCGATATTATCAAAAGCTCTGTTTACGTTTGATGATCATTTCACTATTCGGATGGCAGGCTCTATTCTTCAGCGGCGCCAGCCCTAAACATTTACCTAAATGTTCTTTTCATGGAACGCTTTCAGCCGAAGAGACCGAACGGAATCTCACGCGTATTCTTACGGTATTACGTATTATTCGAGTCCAGAAAATATGACAAGGGTGTGTTCTTCTTCAGCGGATCCGCATGAAAAACCGGCCGCTGAAATTCATTCAACAGATGGAGCTATTGTTGAATAGAAATGCCACGGCACATTACTGCGGGAAAAGGGAAGAAAAGAAATAAGTTAAAGGAACCACTGACTCACCAAATACCACTGTTGAGGGTAGAGCGGGTCGGGGAACATTGGGCGAGTCAGCATTTGCTGTTGCTGCGACTGTTGCTGTGGACTAGACGTTGAAAGTTCGCTGGGTTGCCAGTCTCTCTTCGTCCTTTTCTTTACTTCCTGTTGCTTGACCCATTCAACCTGCAAGCACACAAACACAAAGCTCTTCACGTACGGATATAAATCGTTGCTTCTTTACAAGAGAGAAAAGGTGAGGATAAAACCGTCGAGGTCTAAGCGAGAAGGGCTGAAGTCAAGTTGATAGCTGATTAGGTTCATTGTTGCGCAGGTATTTTTTTTTGAGGCTAGAAAATTCTCAGCTCTCGTAACCAGCTGATCAAGATTGAAAATTGGCCCGACGAATGGTTTGAAAAGGAAATATTAAATTAAATCGCGTTCGTGAATAAACAATGTTCCAGATAATATGGTAAAGGAGGGATAGGGCTACCAATAGATAAGTATGTTGGAGATGAGTTTATAATAAAGGGAAAAAACTCTGCAAATGATTGTAGTGAGTCAAAATCTTTGAACAACAATTCTTGAAACTGGGTTTTAATTCTTGAATATGGAATTTTGAATCGGAGTTCTTCAATCTTGCATTTAAAATCTGAATTCTTGAATATTTTATTTTCACAAGTCTAGATTCTTGAATCTCGCGTCTAGATTTTTCATTCTTATACCAATATTTGAACCCAAAATCACCTTAGTTCACCCAAAAAAATTAGTTTATTATTCCTTTAGATCAATCATGGTTTGGAAATACCATCCACTTGATTATAGAAACTAATCCAAACTCTTGTGAACGTTTCCGCCTAAATTTTATTAGTAACTAAAGGCGAAGCCCTCGGCAACTATCGTAATTTTAAATATTTATACTTTCCTCAATTACTTGGTTTGAAATAAAATTGATTGCCTAACTACACAGTTAAAGAGCCTTTGAAGCGTTTAACAATGAGTATAGAATGATTTTTAATGCTCCACGAATAATCAAGTTAAACCAAAGTTGTACCCAAATATCTGAAAATGTCGAAAATTCACGCAAAAGCAGCGTTAACTGAGAACCAGTAAAGCTATTGACCTCGCTATAATCTCATTCGATTCAGGAAAAACCTATATAAATTCATATCAAACACACTTATGTTTAAAAACATGGAAAAATTCTAATTTTCTCCTCCTCAAAACCCTCTAAACTCCCTTCAAGTTGAGGTAGTCATTTGTCTAGAGAAGAGAGCCCTTTTTAGGCTTTTGATTGAGCTTTCTATTGATTTTTGGCGAGACTTCAAGTACCTATGTTGTTTTGTCAGAAAAGTGTAGACTTCGGACGCGGGACGGACAGAATTTTTTTTTGTATTTGGATTCTACTTACCTTGAAACGTAAAAAAATAAATTTTGAGGTGGGGGATCAGAAAAACTTCTTCTTAAGCGATTAAAATTGTTTATAATTGATAATAAACAAACAAAAAATTGAAGCATTTTCGACAATGGCGCATATTTCATACTTTAGGATATCTGAGGCGATTTTAATGAAAAAATGTTAATTTTATTTCTATAAGTGATTTGTAAATTGAAACACTGATTTGTCAGGATGTGATATAAATATTATTTTTTCAAAACTCTTCCCAGTTTTCCTTTTTTTTTTAAATTTATTGCGTTGTTTAATTTTTTTTATAATCGTGTTTGTGAACTAACTATTCTAATCATGTACAACCAAGAGGCAAAACTCGACGGTGAGGTAAATTCTTCCATAAGCTCGTAAATAGCGCCTTTGTTAGCATTGGCGTATTCCAGACATCTTCAACGACTTGAACGCGGACGTTCAAAAGACTAATTATAACCTTTAGAACGAAATAACCGTTAGGTGGAAGTTAATCAGTGAAAAACTGAATTAAGATTATTAGCACCGACGAAATCGGTCTCGGTTTGAAGGGACTGAGATGGAATACGTAAAAAGACCGGAGGTCGAAACGAGACTTGAATACTGACTTAAGGGGAGGGGGAGTCTTTCCGCTTTTATCCTCTCCCATTGGAATGCCCCTATTTAATTTTAATTCTCTGATTTGTATTCATAGAGTGGAAAATGGCTGGAGCTTTGCCAAGTATAATTGGGAGGTAGGCCCGAAAGTGAAGGCTTCTAGTAGCCCCATTAGCGCCTGCCTTTCCCAAGGGGCGGTCCTACGTACAAATACCACACAAACGGGGCTTCTGCATCCTCGTGCTTAATCCAATGTTCAACTCCGTCGCGTATGAGGTACGAAAAATACACGTTCGGCGAGATAAGCATTTCGATGCGTCGAACGGCAGGTCAAAATTGCTTGGAATTCATTCCAGTAGTATATAAAATGGCTCGATGTGACAATAACCTGATATTTTTGAATTGATTGAATTTTGAATTACATGATTTTTTTCGCAAGCTCATAAATCAGTATCAAATTTATTTATTTTTTTAAATTTCTTTATAGAGTTTCACATTTACGTATTTTAGATTCATTAAATCCACTGTCTTACTTTGAAGTTATATATTTTTTTCTTCATATTTATATGAGCTTCACAAATGATGGAATGGATAGGAATGCGTGGGACGCCTATTTACAACTATTTGAATCGCCAAATTTAGTGCAGATCGCCCTCCTATTCCAAATTTCAACTCCTTGAGACGATTCGTCGATGGAAATTGTTTTTGTTTTAGTCGAGACGATAACAGTTTGCGGTGTCGTTGAGTTTGACGCTTGTTATTTTACAAGACTCAAACGTCTCGTTAGTGTTCGAAGGCTGCGAGTGTAATATTACGCGTAGGTATAGCACTTAGCAATTTACCATGCCAATAATAACGTTTCGGGTTACAAAACGGTAGCTCAACTGAGAACCTCTCAAACGAACAATTTTCTCAGACTAAACCGCTCAGGAAGAACGGTACGAAATTGGTTCGGCGGAACCTGATACGGAAAGAAACATGACACGAAATGAGAGAACGCGAAAATCGAAATATTGTAGAACAACCGCAGCTGAGAGTCTTTTGGTTCCAGCATTCCAAAACTCAAATTGACATTTTTATGTCTTTGCTATGGCACCCAAACTCGAAAAGCGTTATAAAAACCGTTATGAAAATCGTTATAAAAAAGCGTAAGAAAAAATTTCCAATGATTTCCGGTCGTTGCTAAGGAAAAGTAACTTCCTCATTTTCCATGCCACAATGTTCACCACTCGTTTGAAAGCCCTGAATTAACTGCAAATTTTTATGTATTCACCTCACCAGTAACAATAACTGAGATTTAAGGTTATTCATATATGTATACAAACAATTTAGAGATCATCTTCGCATTCGTGTTGCCATAAACTTGAAACGAACGTTTGAAAAAAGCGGTACCTAGATGTGATTCAATTCAAATTATTAGGAGTTTAATCTAAACATTTATCCTTACTGATTTTCACAAAATTCTATATTGCAAAATAAATACAAATATTAGCTATTCTTTTATTTGACTACTAAAATATTTTGTCTTTCTCTTTTTCTTTTTATTCAATGTCGAGGCTCAACCATGTCGTCGTTTGGCTCGTATTTACCCCAACAAGACGATTTCAATAGAGAGTGGTTGTTGGTCCCGACCAACTAGGTACTTAGTTCTCCGGTACGCCGCTCTGATCGCTGCATGTACTGAACGGGTTGTCTCTTATACCTCCGTGCTCGGGAGATGTGAACGTACGCTAATATGCTAAGATCTATGATAGGAAATTATCATCGGTTCGGACAAACGGTCTTATGCACAGTAAATTATTGTTCTTAATTAACCCCTTCAGACCTGATGGGTTGTATACAACCCACAACTTCAACGAATTTTCCTGACGAAAGTATTTAACGTGTGTCGTTGCTGTGGTCGGGACTCAATCTAATAACATCCTGAGTGATAGGAAAATTTTTCTTATTAACGATCTTATCATTTGTTTACCTCCGAGATACAAATAGTTGAGCTAAGTCGTGAGGATGGTCGCAGTTGGTAAGACGATAAAAGTTTTTGCCATTTCTAAATTGTTGTTTATTTTTATGCGCCTCAATAATTTTTTTCCGATGATATTAGGCCCTGATGGTTCATTATATTCCATTATTTCCCCAAAAACCTCTTGTAAACGTCCGGAATCGACCAAAAATCGTGTGGGTTGTATACAACCCATTCCGACTGGAATGTTGTGCGAATGGGCTCTTGTGCGAATTGGGGAAAACCTGCTACTTTACCATTATCATTATAAATCATACTTTATTCGATGATTTTTTATAAATCTCATCATAAACTGTATCTTAGAAGTATTTACATGAAAATGATGAATGATGAAAATGAATGAAAATGATGAAAATGATTTTTTGTGCGAATTGGGGAAAACCTGCTACTTTACCATTATCATTATAAATCATACTTTATTCGATGATTTTTTTATAAATTCCAAATTTTCAATTGAAACATCTGGAATTATATCGAAAGAAATACCTTTGTGTGATAGGAAACTTCCAAGACGTAACCCAAAGAGATACCTTTGTATGATAGAGATATCGATGAGCCTATAAGTAATACCGGTAAGTAATAATGAAAAGTATGTTCCTATAACACATACTAGAAACATTAAAAAAATTTCCAATTTTTTTCTACATATTTTAGGCAATAAAAATATTACATTCGTTGGTTTTCATCTGTTTGGTAGAATAGAACTACCAATTACGCTTGAGAGAAATCTACAACTCTTGAGTCGGTTTGGGTTGTATACAACCCACTCCCCTAAAAACTATTTGGGAGGGGGGGATTTTTGTAAACAATATTTTTTGGCATACTTGAGGGTGTTGAATGTGAATGGAGCAAAGAAAAAATTTTTTTACCCACTGGAAATAATTCAGGACTGAAGGGGTTAAGACGGGAAAGAAATAGGAAGAAAATGGAGAAAAACCTCCATTTGTGAACAACACATCCGGGATAAACAAGTTCCAAGCGAAGGGCAAGTTGCACTTAAAAAGGGCGGAAGAAAATGATACGAACTTGTAGATAATGGCGTCGAGTGGAAGGGTACGTAGTTCTAATGTTACAGGGCTAAACTAGGTCAGCTAGTGGCAACTAAAATGTAATGCTCCTTCGCCCGGCGATACCCTTTTTCTGAAATGGAAAACTCTTCCGAACGACGGGAGGTCCTTCCGTTGACATTGACCTACAATCCGAAGTTCAGATTTCATCGCGATAAAAACCGGGAAAAATCACCCTCGGAAGAGGAATTTCCTTAGGGAAAAGTATCACTCCGTCGTCGAAGAATAATTTCGCCAACCGTTAAAACGGATTCATTTCACAGCGAATTTTCGAACGAAACTAGATCGCATCAGTTGCATTTCAAGTTCATTTCCGCCGTCTTCCGACCGCTATTGAGATTTAGGAGTAGTTATGAAAAGAAGTGCAACATTAAGTCCGCGAGTACGAATTGTGGAGTTATTTTTCATCACTGCGCTGTCGTAATAAATATTTTAGGATTAAAATAGTTTAATAGTAGTTACACGACGAGCGTAATAATATTTTTTAAAAAAGGCTTTAGTTGTAATATTAATAAAACTTATTTGTACAAGTGATATACAAGTGCTGCCGAGTAAATTACTGCAGTTTTCGGAATTATTAGTATATTGTGATTGTGAGTGATCTGTAGAAACGCATGAGCTGCTTCCGTTCCGTTTCATTTCTTCCCTTTCTTTCCTTTCTTCTTGCCGCCTTTAATTGATTTTTTCCCTTTCGATTTTTTCACCGATAAAATATTTTCATCGACGGCCTGAATTTCCCTGACAGTGGAACAGACATATTCAGGCGGTGGCCTCGGATCCGGTGAATACTGGATTGTCACGCACATTGTACCTGTTGAAAGACGAAAAATTTCGTTATTGCTTGCAATGGAACGTCGTACAACTTCAAACACTCGAGCAAGAATAGGTGATGGAATTACCATCTGTGCGTCGTCCAAGCTCAAGTGAATGCGGATCGTTGACACTCGGAGCTTGATCAGAGCCTCCATGGAAGGCTACCTGATGACGTCCTACACCGATGGTCCCTGGTGGCAGGCGGGAGCTCCACATGAGCAAGTTGGGATCGTGCATTCGTGGCGTCATCAGACTCTGTACAATCGGACATGGCTGGCCGGTGACAGGGTCTCGGCAAACGTGCCTAAAAATCAAACCATTGGTAAGTATAGATCACACCGTATTTGATAGAGTCGGTAGACAGATAAGCATTTATACAATCGAGAAACTCGTTCGAAGGCCGCGCTAAGTCAGTTCAATACGATACTGTTTCTAAACCAGTGGTGTACATAGTATACAAAACGCTGCAAATGATTGTACAGTGGTTTATTATTATTTCGCTTCAATATTGATTTAAGAAGACCATCCACTTGTCATTTCAAATATTCCGAACATTTGTGAACGTTCCCACCAAAAAACAGATGGTAAATATAGGGGAAAACTCCGTAGCAACTATTGTAATTTTAATCATTTTTATTTTTCTTAATTTCCTAATTAAAAGCTAAACCTATTGCCTAACGATACAGCTGGAGAGAGTGTTTGACGACCATTCCAATGAGTATAGAACGATTTTTATAGCTCCATGAACTCTCGAGTTATATCCACATGTCAAATTTCTGAAAATCTCCCAAATTTGGCACAAAAGGTGCGATAACTCGAGAACCAATGAAGCTATCGACCCGGCGATGGTCTCATTCGATTCAGCGTCCAAAAATCTATATAATTTGATACCACGTACACATTTTTCAGGAAAACCTTGGAAAATATGAATTGTCTCCCCCTCAAAACCCCCCCAAAATACCCTTAAAATTGAGCTAGCATGTTGGTTCAAGAATTGGGCCGTCGTAGGACCGAGATTGATTTTTGGTGAAAGTTTCAAATTTTTAGCTCTTACAGTTTGGCCGGAAAACTGCTAACGGCGTACGGCGGACGGACAGAAATTTTTTTATTGGATATTCGGATTCTACATGCCTTGAAACGTAAAACATCAAATTTTGAGGGGGGGGTTAGAAATTTTTTTTCTTGGGCGATTACAATGGTTTATTATTGTAATAAACCAAAATACTTCCATGTTTGAGCCACAGGAATAACCAATTATAAAATCAAGAAGCTCTAAGTAGGAGCGCAACGTTATTACTCCACAACAGTTATTGAAATCTTGTCGCCGACATTCTGCATTGGGAATTAGTAACAAACTTGTGCAATGATCAGACGATTTAATGTGCTTCCCCAAACATTATTCAATATGATACTGCAGTTGAAAAGATGAGTAACCTACCTCAGATCGATCCTGCAAGGGCATTTCTTCCATGCCTTCATCCTTTTCTTAAGTTCTTTTTCTCGAACTTTCGGACAAACAGGAGGGCAATCCAAGTCGACTCCAAACTGTTTCGCCACCTTTTTGACTGCTTCCAAATCCATTTGCTCGGCTAGGTGTTCGCAGACGATGAAGGAATCGTGAAGGTCACTGGTGGCAATCCGTCCAGTCTCAGCTCCAGTACGACTTACCACCGACATCGGCGAATTGCTATGCTCTGACATTCCCTCGCCATGAGTGCCATAGTCCGAATAAGCAGCTACGGTTTTTTTCGAAGGAGTTTTCTTTTCACCAGGTGAAACGGTGCGGATCTGGAATTATTACGGGAAACACTATATCTTTTAATCAGTCGAGGCTGTTACCATAGTTTATACTAATACAAATACGGAATGGTGCGTTGTTATCATAGTTTTTAATTGTCTCCTGCTGCTGATAATCACATGTGTACTTTTAAAATTAACTTCAGTATAGATTTTAGTTTCCAAAACGCTTCGGCTTCAATTTACGACCCGAAGAGACCAAAAACTAGTTAATAAGTGCATCATAAAACCCCTGCACGTTTGACATACTTTCGAACTAATTGTCATTCATAAGCTTATTTTACCTCCAAATGAGGGCCAGTCTTTTTCAGTGATTGGTTTTTAAGTCTTTTCTCCGTGTCACTTTTCTCGTGTTTCAATGTTTCACCTCCCATTTCGGGCTGATGAAGTTTGTTTTACCTGAATAATGCTCAAAAATAATGATTATGGTGGCTTGGCTTTGTAACGAACGAGGGATTTATGATTTGTGTATGGTTGCCTTATCCGTCGTCCGAGATAGTTTCCCAAGGTTTCACATTTTTCTGGAATGGTGCGATATATCATAGTTTTTGACGAACAGTTTCAATTAAAGTTTGGGTTTATATTTTTCGTGAGCTATGAGACGAATAAAAACGATGCTGATGAACACATATTTATATTGCATCTATTGCAGACGATAATCACGCATTTCTGTACAAGGAGCCAATTAATGTTTTTAGTCGTCAATAAAACACAGATGATTACAAGTGAATCAGGTACCTATGTGATACTGATTTCTACTTTTTTCTAATTTTAACTTCGTATTAAAAATTCTGGCAATCATTAGCATAGACGGTACTATTTAGGTAAATTCATGCAAGTATTTAGTTCATTTATACGTATGGAGTAATAATATTATGGACTCGAATATTATACACTCAGCTCAAATGAATCTGCGATTGCTTCTAAATTACAAAGATGGTCGAGGCAGCTATTTAACGAAGGCGCAAAAATGTTTATTATCATAATTTCATCCGATAAGGAAATTGAAATCTGAGGTTACATCATTTAGACCTCACTCTCACCTAGGTCGAAATAGGCTTCAAATATTTTCGAACACCGCCGTATTCAATTTGCGATTTTCTCATCTCTTGCATTGAGATGTTTTCATTTGACTTGATTATACATTAGGTGGGAATAATTCTTTAAACCTGGGATTCAGAATAAATTTTAAGCTGTCATTCGAAGTCAGCACACGCATAGATGATGACCAGATGTAAATCTTAAGAGTTGCATCACGTTCAGGGGCTGAGGGTCGACCCAAATCCACTTGTACCGTTTGAAGCGGCTCCAACAGGAGCAGTTTGTAGTAACTTGGGCTCAGTCTCAAACCTCATCCTCTCGCTCCAAGACCGGTTCTCTAGACCAGTCGTCTCCATCGAACGAACACTTCTTCATCTCTCCTTCAGGAACCACTCATCTCTTTCTTTCGATTTTTTTCCTCTTTTCGTCTTCCCTCATCTTCCCCGTTTCATCCTCGATATATATACTTTTTTTTGTGATTTCAGATCCAGGTTCACCTACGAACGTTTGAGCTATCGTTGACACATTTTGCAACGGTGATTCAATATCTTCTTCAATACGTTTACAAGACGGAATTTTACGCAGTATCTCCAAAGAATAATCCTTTGCTGTGCCGTTCTCCCATCTGCAATTTATTAATAAATATAAATAGTTCCTTTACGTCCTCTGGTCATCGCTACTTCGAGCATTGTCGGGACAGCAAAGGTCAATGGCGCGTTTTAAGAAGGTTCTAAAATGATACATTAACCAACAATAAACACTATAACTTTTCAGAGTTAGCTCAGGTTTAACTATAGGAGGTTTATTATAGGAGATGGTACCCTGCTATGATCGGATGCATAATGATGCTCAATAACCAAAAAATGGGCCATGCCTCGAAATTTTTCAATCTTTTTCTTCAGACTTAATTTTTTTAATTGGTAAAAAATATTATTGACCATCGTGGTGTGCCTCTCATGTCTAACATTAATAAGCTCCATAAACAGAAACATTTTGTTCTTCCAAAAGGTTCCTGTGTGACTGAACACGCTTGGCTCACCACTTCTAGGTGACACTCTTTTACAAGAGGTGTCCTACTTCGGGGCTGCTAAGTATTATCGTATCGCTCGTTAGCGGACCTGTGGGGAAAGATCGAAAGACGGAGAAGAGGTCTCCAGGCCCAGGCAGAACAGAAATAGACACGCATGTTGGAACATGAGCCGGGTCACTGAGCTTCGGTCTTCGCTGGTCGACGGGCTTCAGTCCCTCAACCACAGCACCATCCAGTCGCCTCCAGACCACGCCTTCTCATCCTTCTCATTTATCTTGCAACCCCGAAGCTTCTTTTTCCCGATCAAAACTCCAGGACTGGAGTGAAATGGTTTAGGTTCTTGGAAGGAACATTGTGAACGCCTACTAAAAGATAGAATTATGACAATAAAACGAAAACGATACGAAAATTTGGGTTAGTCATTGCCGATTAAATTGTGACGTTAGTGAATCACCGATTTGTTTTCTCTATGGAACACCGCGTACTTACATTCTTATAACAAATATTTCTGTATCTCGCAACGACAAAATAATTCATGAATAGAAATACTTAGTTTGTAGATCGAAATGGGGTAGGTACTAAATGTTTAAAATGAAATATTCGATTTTTTATCATTTTTTCATTATTTATAAGGACGATTTAAAAAAAAATTATTTTAAATTAATTTTATTTTATTTATTATTATTATTTTTTTTTTTTTGTTCTAATCTTCACAGGAAAAATCACAAGTTAATTTGTCTTCAATATGAATTGCACGAATTAGGAAAATATTAGTGCTGAGTACAGAAATTTTACACCTTCTCCTCAAGGTGAATATTATTTCGAATATTGGTCAGGACAACGGCTAGGAGACTACTCTTTGCAAAGCACGGGAGCGTGGCGAGCAAAAACAAACTTGAGTAGTACTCTCACGGAGTGAATAGTTTTATTTTCATTACATTTACATTTTATTTACATTTCGTTACAAGCTTTTGTTCGGACAAGCTTCTAATTTATTTTCTACATCGATATCAATCAATTTATTTTCGTATCATTGCATCATGCAGATTCACTCCATGGACGGATATTTTTGCGTTATTAATTGGACATCACGCACAATTTTTCATCGATTTGAAAAACAAAATCATTTTTATTGATTCAAATGAGTTGAAATGAGATGTTTTTTCGAGCTATTCTCATAGAAAGGTATTATTTTACAATTATTTCACAGGAATTAAATATCAGGTGCTGTCGCATTTTCTATTCTAGTACTTTAAAAGAGATGAAATACAACACGCCAACGAACCAATAGGATATTATTTTCTTCTTTTCAGTAAACTCGATTAAAAACATCTCAGATCGTGCCACCGTATTTCCTTAATGTCTTGGAGTCCTCGCGTCGGCTATTTATCAACACAAAGATACGACACGACCGTCCTACGATTAGAAGTCGTTTATCATCCAAACAGTAGCCACAACGTCTAAACCGCGAGGACAACTGTGCTCGGCCTAAGACGTATATTAATTTACGATTGTGCCCAATAATCAGGAGGACGATTTTGAATTGTAAGATTCGACATTACGATTACAAGTTGACATTGGTGGCGTGACCTCGTGAACGTGACTTTGCTTCATTGACGTACGCGGATTGACACCGGCTGTTGTTGCTCTGTGTCTATTAAAATCAATGTCAAGGATGATAAATCCTTAATTCTTAACTTCGGAATACTATGATGACTCTAGATCTGCCAGACGTTTCCGCTAGTTTCGCATCGTTCGTAAAGAGGAGTTTTCGAATAAAAAATCGCCACTTTTGCTACGCTGTTCACGGGAAAAAAATTTTGGTTCAATCTCCACTACATCTGTGAAACGTGATGTTTCATATGACACATCTTTAGTTCGCACTGAGTAGCGTCGGGCCCGTTAATGAACGTACAATAAGCCTATCAACTTTACTACCGCCTTATTACAAACAATTGCCACCAGTTCTCATGACACGTGGCTAGGTCGTTGGACGTTCGGCTTCTTCCTTATTTTGCAGATAGTTAACATATTGCTCGACCAAAATAAAATAAGTGGTGTGCATAGATCACACAGTACTTACATGTTTGAGTCGGTAACAGGTGGAACCATTTATAAAATCAAGAAACACATAAACAACATTAGGTTCATAATGCGAAAGTACTAGTGTCTTTTTCGTTCATTTTCACGGAAATTGACCAAATTGTCAATTGTCAATAATTGTCAATAATTGTCAATTTTGGCCACTGACGGACACTTATTCAGAAAGTATTTTTGAATTTGAAAAATATTTTTGAGTATTGTTCTGTGTAAATTTCTTCCGAATTCACCTCCATACCAAATTAGACTTTTCGGACGATCACAATACTTCCATTTACTACGTAAACACGCAAGTAAATTAGATCTAAATAATAGATGACGACCGTACATTGCAATCTTTTCGATTATGTTATATTTACATAGCCAAAAAATGTGTCAGTCAGTTTTCATAATTTCAGCTGAATAAAATATACTTTTCTCCATTCAAAAGTTAGATTCGTGGCAAGTCATAAATCGCTAATGAATTCTCGCCGAGAATACTTTTCATTTTAATAATGTATTAATTGTAGTACGGAGCTGTTCTTTAAGTCATCTTCCCACTTGGTTTAGTGCTGGATTTTCTTAGTTTAATATTCGAAATACAATCACTGAGACGAAATGTATGGATTACATACATCAGGGTTCATTTAACGATCTGGTTAAGCTGTAAGCGTTGTCATTCGTGGCTCAACGGACATAATAGGTAGCAAAATGGCTTCCACAAGGTATTCTGGTGCCATGCATTTTACCTACATCATTAGCCGTAAATCAGAAGCCATATTATAGTAAACCAACTCGGCCAACCATGAAGTCATAGGCGTTGACTCAGCAGACAATTGAGATGACAATGTAGAACGAATGCAATATCGTAGAGCCCTAAAATTATTTACAACTCATGTCAAAAAAGGAAACGGCCAATAACAGGATGTGTTGTATGCAATAGAGATAGGTCTCCGTTGGCCACCGCTTGAAAAGTCAGGTAAGGGTGAGTCACACAAACAGCAACAATAGAGTAGCTACCCGACGCACCCAACGTACGAATGACCTATATCCAAGAGTCAATTAGTCACTTTCCCTGGCAATGAGCAACTTGCGACGTCTATTTGTTGGGTGCGGTATAAATAGCAATAAGCGCGATACTAACCTTGGGAAAGGATTTGCCCTCGATTTGATAACAATCTTTGTGAACGCTCAGCCTGAGATTGGGGACAAATTAAATAACATCGTGACCATGCTTCATCTACTTTCCGGTCTCATCGTAGCTCGGTTGTGAAATAGTATTTTTGTTTTCGATATAATTGTAATGGGAGGTAGAACTGATTTAATTGAATTAATAAAAGAAAACAGTTCTCCTCATCGAGACAGGCACAAGTTCAGACATGATGTATTCATTGGTTCGGAAGCTTGTGTTCAATGTAGTGCATCACATCAGATAAATATCAGATATTTTTATTAAAGTATCAATATGATTATGACATGGTTTGTGAAACTAACGTGGAGAGAAAAATGAAACGTCGGAGTTAAAACCGTTCAAGGATACGAAGATTTTATTTTTTAACCATTATGAAAATATTACGGTAAATTACCAGCAAAGCAATTTATTTTACTGGCCTAGGTATTCCGATTTGACGGTGTAAAATATTCATTTATTATTGTTTTAAATGTTTTGAACGTCAGACGAACTGTTAACGCATAATAATTCATTAAGACGCAAAGCTCGATTGTCATCTGTCTACAGAGTTAAAAATTGGGTATTGAACGCTTTTTGTATAACAGGTTCGAACCTGTGCTCGCTTTGTCGAAAGAGTGAAGAACTATACCTGACCAGGCGAACCGAACCAGTCACTTGTTCCAATGGCCACGTCCGCAATCGCCATAAAGGAAAAAATCTCCTCACGAAACGCACAATGCTCTGAAAAGCGGGGGCCGGGGGGAAGCAGTTCGCCAAGAGAACAGAAGAGTAAGAGAATAGAACCGAGCTTGGCGGAGCTTGTTGTTGATAAACACCTGCGAAGGAAAGGCAAAAAAAGCAAAGAAGGTGAGTCATTGACTGGCACAAGAAGGTGGAGGTACCAGAGGCATCAGAGGCTCCTGACTCAGAGCGAGGACCCCGAACCCAGAACCAGTCTTTACTCGTCGACGAGAAGCGGACCTCCGTAATAATAATGGGACCATCTCGGGGAAAAAAGGAAAGAAAAACGTCCACTTACATAGAGCTCTTCCTCGCCTCTCTGTTCAATTGGGACTAGTTGTCTCTTCCCCTATTACTGCAATTATTTTCAACTGATTTCACTCCGTCGTCGAGTGTAATGAGATGAGTATGGTGATGAGTTATCGTTCGGAAATCACGCCCTGATTCCGTTTAATTGCAGTCGACGAGCAGTGGTAATATCGTGATTCGCATTGATTTCCCTTTGCTAATATCGTCCACTGCAAATGTCAAGTGCATTACTATCTATTGCATAATAAATAAGATTCGAATGATTTGACAACCTCTCCTTCATCCTCTTTTTTAAAATCATTTTCGAAGGCGACCTAATCTATTTTTCTACCGTGACCAAACGGGTGCTATTATCGTTTTCTAGCTTGGGAAGAGGAGTTCGAAAACTATTGTGATGTCGTCCGTGTATTTGTTTGCGAAAATGTGAAAGCGTCCGTGTGCGCACGAGGGAGGTGCTCAGGATATGAGAGGCTTTATTCTCACGTGAGGATGACGAAGGATTTACCTTCGGTACAGTTCACTAACACAAAAGATGACGAATACGTCGCGGTACATGACTCATCTCTCCCTCATGTGTTACAACAGAAGGAAAAATATTATCAGCGTCAAATGAAACTCTCGACTTGATCCGCTGCCCTCGGAGGTGTCGTCTTACGATTGAATCTGAGCCGTATCATTTAACAATTGAATCAGCATTTCAACTCCACGAATTGCGTAGGCGTTCAAAATAATAACCAAAAAGGCCTTAGGAGTTTTGCTGTAGAAAATACGGATTTATCCTTTATATTGTTGTAACTAGTTATTTTTGTAACTAAGTTACAATAACTAATTGTTTTTGATTCAAAAATAACTAGTTACAAAAATAACTAGTTACAAAAATAACTATTTTCAAAAATAACTAGTTACAAAAATAACTAGTTACAAAAATAACTGGTTACAAAAATAACTGGTTAGAAAAATAACTGGTTACAAAAATAACTGGTTACAAAAATAACTGGTTACAAAAATAACTGGTTACAAAAATAACTGGTTACAAAAATAACTGGTTACAAAAATAACTAGTTACAAAAATAACTAGTTACAAAAATAACTGGTTACAAAAATAACTGGTTACAAAAATAATTAGTTTCAAAAATAACTAGTTTCAAAAATAACTAGTTACAAAAATAACTAGTTACAAAAATAACTAGTTACAAAAATAACTAGTTACAAAAATAACTAGTTACAAAAATAACTATTTTCAAAAATAATTAGTTTCAAAAATAACTAGTTTCAAAAATAACTGATTACACAAATAACTAGTTACAAAAATAACTAGTTACAAAAATAACTAGTTACAAAAAATTATTAAATTAAAAATTAAAAATTAAATTGAACTTGAATTAAAATTTCATTGAAGAACATTATTTTATACTATTGTCTACTATTATATTATTTTATAACATTATTTTTATTAATATATAAAAAATGGGGAAGTCAAAAAAATTATATGAAAATGTTAAGCTCTGTTAGAATTGATTCAAACATGAATCTACTAAACAGCCTCGAGTGAAGGAATGAACAATACTGAAGTGATCGATAAATAAAGAAACTTATAAAACATCAATAAAAAATCATCTTACACTTGGCTGGGTTACTTTTTTTTATAGGTATAACATAAAACGGCGTCAATTCAGATTCAAATGTTGAAAATATGAGCCTTCAAACCTATATTGTCTACGTATTTCCCCTAATATTTGTAAAAATCTTGAACAGTACCTAAATCAGTTATTCCAATCATCAATAGTAATAAAGTGCTCGAATATAATATTCTGTCCAATCTTATTAATATCTAGCTGCCTAATTTTGCTTTCAAAACTTTCCACAGAAATTCGATAGTTCAAAAAATATAAAATATTACACATTGGGCTTTGCTGCATCGACACTTTTTTTTCTTCCTATGAAAAACTACGAAGAGTTGGTTTTATTGAGTGATGTCTCGATACGATAGTTTATCGATGGCGAAAGTCTGCAGTGCTGACAAAAACTCCATCAGTCGAACAACTAGTATCGCCTATTGCCAGATAGTCCACTCTCACGTATCAGCCTTTTATCGCTACTATAACTCGTGTTTCTCCGTACACACACAATGTCAACTTCCAGTCGTCTACTTAAACTGATAAACGAGCGATAATCCGCGCATTTGTTGAGCTTCTATTTTCTATTTTTAGGCTGATGGTCCTTTATTTTTCAATCGCTCTTTTCCTCATCAGTTCTTCAAGCGTTAAAGAGTAAAATATTACATTCGTCCGGAAAATATCCGGCTTCGGACAATGATATGATACAATTTTGTAATTCATTGAATTCACTGGGTAGGGAGTATTTAAATCTCTTCAAGTTCACTATGCTACCTTTCTGCATCCAAATTTTTCAAGTTATTTTACCTTGAATCTATTAGGTTAGAACAAAATAGGAGGCATTCGCAGGAAAATAAGGGTATTTAATTTTAGCGAATTTTCTCCAATCGCAATATCATAAACGGCTTCGAGGTTTTTTCATAACAGCGAAATCACTAAAAGAAGTCCACATTTGCGAGTACCGAAAACTCCCGCATAATTTCTCCATTTCCACCGATTTCGGATCTGTGTGAACCTAGTGCGTTATCTGACTGCACGTTTCAGTAGCCTTACCACCTATTCTTTCCTCGAAGGATATGACCACACCACAAAAGGCGTACGTTTCACCTCAAAACGCGAGCCACACGTAAATACTCGGGCCTCTCGTTCGACAGCTATTTCCAGTCAAATTACTTCTTCAACCTTCGGAAAGATTACCGTTAAACCTAACAAATCCATTTGCCCTCCGACGCCCAATTAGAGCAACTGGTGTGTCGACTTTCGAAATGGATTCCTAATGGAGCCCCTATGCGACTCAATAACAAAACATCGCTAACCGCGGAAATAATGATATTCAATCCTATAGAACAAAGAGGACTCTCCTGTAGCCAATTTTCATTGGGGCATTTGACCAGCAGACGCTTTCGATCGTCAACGGATACAAGGAAATTCCATCACTGATTCGGTGCGCCGAAAATTGGCGTTTCAAAAAAGACGACAAACCTTCCGACACGATTTCTACATTGATTTCGCTTCTAATGGGTGCATCCTTTCACTGTTCGTTAATTGGTTTTTATTTATTCGAATTTATTCAAATGTTTCAACTGACCAAAAACGGTTTTCCAAACCAAATACAATGAAACATGATCCTTCTGATCATAAGTTTGACTCAAATCAAACCCCACAAGGATCTCCCATGATTTAGTTCTGCCGTTTCACAGAGTCTGCTGCACGAAATTCGGCCAACTGGTGGGCCATTAAATTCTTCAATTCTCTTCCGACTAATGTGCGTCACCTCCATTTGAATGACTTCAAAACGGCTGTATGTAGACTAATATTTCTCACCGCCACTTATAGTTTTGATGATTCTTTAATGAAGCGAAATCACACATGTATTAGTTTAGTTGCACTCACTTTTTTGTATTATCGTAAAACTCACCGCTTGCCAAAAAATGTTTTTTTTTTTTTTTTTTTTTTTGGTTTTTTCGATCACACTATTTTTTAGGTTTTATAGAAGTACTCTAGCTTATAAATTTTGGTCTTCATACAGTGATATTTTAACTTTCTGCCTGTTTTGTGTTCGTTGCTATGCATTTTTGTTAAGGCAAATAAAATTATCTATCTATCTATCAAAGGTAAACCATAAATCAATGTTACCAGTTCTCAAAAATGCATATACGTACTAAGAACGACAACGAACTCTCAATTGTCAAAAGCGTTTCGACCGCTGCAATTTCCACAGTCGAATTTCCAACGACCGCTGAGGATTCGTTCGAATAATAATTTCGGAGAACGAGTGTTGAAAAAGAAACACATCCGGCGATTAATTTAATTCGTCCATCTCGTTCCACATCTCGGGTCGAATCTCCGTTGTCCATAAACAGCAAATTCGTTGCATTGGCATCGTCAATAGGCGGTTCCTCGTCAGAAGGTTCCTATCATCTTGGCGATCTTTTCGTACCGTTCTGCGCATATTGAAGAGTCAACTGGATCCAAAGCTACGTGATTCAGGGGTGTGTTAGCGAATGACTCATTTGTCGAGCGAAGGCTTAGAGAAAAGACGCAGTTCGTCTAGAATAGTCGGTCAATATTCGTTGAATATTGAAACGCCCAAACCGAGATCATCTTTTGACTTCATACCAACGTAAATGTTCGTAATGTGATGTAAGTTGTTTTGGTGAAGTAATATGTGAATTAATACTACCTAAATTTGGTTTCTTCAATTACGATTACTTATAAATTGTTTCGGAATTTTCCAAGGTGAGAGTTTCTTTACTTAATTCATCTTTCAAGTCTAAAATTAAGCTAATAATCCATTAAAAAATTATTACTTATTTTATTTCGAGAGCTATAATTGCTGGGAAAACTTGTACATACCTCGGGGTACGGTAATTACTTGTAAACGATACGACATCAACATATTCGCATCGATTCGCACAGATTTTATTTTGTGGAAAATGGAGAACCGTTTTTAGAAATAGGATATCAGCGGCCTCAGCTAATTAAAAAGAATAACAACGGTAATAACGTATTTGCTAGAACCGAAAAATTGTTTTCCTTCCAATCTCCCGCAATTTGAACGGTTGTTAAAAACCGCAGAAGGGAGTCTTAGTTTCCTTGTCAGTTCGCAGAATACGATTGCGGTGGTTTGTCTGTTTCTTAACGCAGGCGACTAATGGCCCGTGAAATGCGCGCGCACACCTTGTGCTGTTGTAGTCCGTCCGCGCAAGTGCACAACGACAAAACGAAATGCCCGACAAACTAAATCTGTTTTCTTCTTCACATCCCGACTCTAGTTACCTAATTGTGTATTTATTGTCGTGAGAATTTTTTTTCTGCCAACTCAACAGGACCACTTACAACCCTCGAAAATCCGTTGATTTCTATCGGCACTTCCCCCTTTTAAAATCGAATCGTTATGACGAACTCATACTTGCCATCCGGAGTCCCTGCTCGAACTTTACGTGCCATTAACCTGTGTGAGAAGGGTTGTCTGTTTAATTTGAACACCGCGAATGGAAACTATTGACGCATTCGAATAGGAAAACCTTACGTTCAAAACGGAAGGGTTCGATTATCTTTCCCTCTCATTTAGCCCTATCAGAGCCAGAAAAGTAATAACAGTAACTCACTTTTGTATGTTTTCCGCGCTCACAGAACTTGACAATTGACAATTACCGGTTCATTACGGGCTAACAGGAAGCCATTCAATTCGGTGGTGAAGTTATACTCGTCGGTTTCACTTTATGAGTGTTAGGCTTTCAGCTTGAGGTTGAGAAAAATTTATAAATAACGTTATCGGGCGCAGGTGATTAATCGCTTGGTAAATTCAGCCATCTATAAAAAGGGTTGGAACGGTTGTTAGCGAAGATAAAAGGGCGAATTTCATTTCTTGTTTGAGGCTTTAAGACCTGACGTACTTATATAGAAGAAACTTCGTATTGCGAAGAGCTGAATAATTGCCAAATATAATTCTAAATAATGTTTCACTTAAATAAAAGTTATATCAATACAATGATATACTTATTTCAACTTTGGCGAACTTTACCTCGAGTACCTACTTACCAATTAAATATATGCATAATTATTTTCCTTCGAGCATCAAAAGCATTGAACTTAATTTTTTCATTCTGCCAAATTCCTTCAAAAGTTGAATTTTGTTTAATATTGATGAAATAATTTTTAGATGGTTTTGATGAACTCACGAACTATTTCTGATCCATGTAGCCCGAGAAGGCTCGAACATTCGTCGTCACGTAAATAAATAATAGTGGGCATTCGTAGTTGTAATAATTCATAGTCAAATGACATGGTTCTGTAATTTCAAAGCACGTCCAAGTAGCAAATGGATAGCGTGCACGACGATATGACGTAATCATAATAATAACAGTTGCAGAAGCAAATGGCACCTAAGTGGAAGTACCCTCTTCCGCAAAACAGGCAAGGTGAACGATCTTGAAGGAGAGAAGCACTACGGGCTCTTTGTAATACAATCACTTTGGCGGCACATAGGTTCAACAGACGCCAACGTGCAACTGGCATCCTCAACTAACAGTTTCACCAGGTGTACCTAACACAAAACAAACATCTTGAATTTTTCCGCCGAAGAAACTCGAGTTTAAACCGTAGTAATTTTATCCAATTGCTCGTCCTATAATATGAATGAAGGAACGGCCGATTTCGCGATGACAATTTTTTCACACGATTCTCGTACGATCATTTCCTGCTCAATAAATTAACGGCGAATGTTCAACGAACTCAGGCACTCGTTAAAATGCGGGTATTGTACACATCAGTAAAAAAAAAAGTATTCAAACAGACCCTTATGCTATCCAGCAGCTGCATTATTCACAGTTACTTCTGTTAAGTGGCAGATTGTTGAAGAAATACGTAGTCCAGGAGAAAGGTCCGACGGCGCGTGGTGCAACGTCCTTACACAAGAAACGCGCGGAAGCAGGTGCTGGGCAAGAAGGCATCGACATCGGCAAACGCCTTACCTTACCCTGCTCCAGCTTGCCCTAGGTTAGTGACCCGCGACGTCACCGAATATCGTTATGCCAATAGCCAACAGGTGCGACAGTTCACCTGGAAACTGTCAGTTTCATCGTAGTTTATCGCAGCCGATTATATTCGCACGAATTAAGCTTTATACGATATTTAAGTAGTGTCCCTTTCTTGGAAGGTGACTTAAATTATCAAACTACATAGGACTATAATTAACTGACATCAAATAACTCTAGCATAGCCAAAAGCCCTGACGGAAATGGAAATTTTCTTTCGAAAATCTATAGAAAATTCTTCCGTGGGAATTTTTTTTCGCGCTGACGAAAATATATGGTAAATTACTGCTTCTCTTCGCAATGGAATTATGAACGTGGGACCTCGTTTTAATACATCTCATTGCTACGTTTAAAATGTCGCTTTTTGTAAACATTCAATCTGTGTGGGTACTAACTCAATAATCTACATCCTCCTACTCACCGATACGTGTAATCGTGTCGCAGCTAGCGAAGCAATTGAAAACGTCGAATGTTTAATCGAATTATCGCGCAAGGGTGTCATCATGTTGTTGTCCACTAGACATCCGCTTAGCAAACCAACTTGATCCTTTCGTTCCCACATTCGAAACGTACAATTTTCCAGTGAACGATTTCTCCCAAGACTTCGAGTCAACGTCTTCATATTATAGGTGTCTCATGATCAATAAATCATACGTATGTAGCCTAATTGAAGAGTGTGCCTAGACGTTACTGATACCCGGCATTAAATTCGTCAAGCGCCTTCCGTCTATTTTCGAACAAAAATCTCATGTAATATCCATCATGAGAGACAGTTCACAAAGGTACCTGTTTTCTTTCCCACGATATTTTTTTGTGCTCTCATTTAAAAAAAGAACCTAAAAACGCTGCAAATGATTTATTATTATTAATTTTCTTCAATTAAGATCAAAGAAAACCATCCACCTGAAATAGTAAATTCGAAGACCGATTACGAACGTTTCTACCAAACAACATGTTGGTAACTATATAAGGGCAAATAAATAATAAAATAAATAAATAAACCATGGACGAAAAACATCGATTCCAGCTGCTGGAACAGAGGTTCCCATGTTCATCCCTACGAACAGGCAGAGTCGACCACCACTAACAATCTCTATTAACCTCTAAGTGCCCCTCGGACTTCCCCCACTCAATCTCCGTCCGGCGGAATTTCCATTTTCAATTAACCAATATTGAGCACTTTCCGAGCTTCTCTATTTGCAATTCAATAGAAGTGGACATTCTGCTCGTGGCTGAGGCTTCGTCCAGCGAACAACGCCTTCCCCTTGCTCTAATTATTCATTCATCGCGTTGATGATAAAAAAGCGCAGGCTTTCACCTAAATCAAACAGGCTCACGGTCGGAATACTAATTTACCGTTAGCTTTTGTTATCGAGTTCTCCACTATAGACAAATTGAATGCGATTGATTTTGAGTACAACTAACTGGCTCGAAGTTAACAATGGAGAGCACTCAGGAAATCGGTCAGTGGTTTGTATTGATCGGATTTATAGAGCATTTACATATAAATAGTTTCGTTTAAGAGTCCATCATTTGACCGTATGGTATATCAGGATGAAATCGTTATCATTGGACTAGCTTGAAAGTAATTATTTTGTTTTAAGCACCCATTCATTCCTTGACACAAATTATGCAATCGATTAAGAAGCGAGTTTTATTATAAATCGAGTGTCTACTATTAACGAACTTTACGGATAAAATTCATCGACTCTTCTGTCACTGATGTCTTATGAAATGACCCCTCAGTAAATAAAATAATCATAAACAGCTTCGAGCTACGTGATGTACTATAGTTATGAGGGTTAAGTAACAGAGCTCAGTCTAACTGTCGAAAGATGTAGGCGAGGCAGTCGAATTATCTAGCAGACTAATCTCGCTGGTTTGATGATCCCAATACGGACCTCGTAGATTTTTAACGAAGGAAAGAAGAGTCTCCGATGATAGTAGGCATTACCGGGCGGAGAGAAAAAAACTGCAGGTATAGGCTGCTGCTCGATCAAGTCTGGAGATAGTAAAAAACCGACAGGACGATAATGGCAGCATCCGAACTAGCAGAACAACTTCTATCTACCTACTGATCACCGTACGAACCTTGATCTCGAAAAACTATTAGGCATCGAGATTGGGCAGGTTCTACGGGCCAGCTTTCCTCGGCCTACCCGTACGATTGAATATCCACTCAAGCCTACCCAGAGCCTCCATATCCAATGAAGAAGTGGATTGTCTAGTAGCGAAATTACACGTTCAACACGCAGGACCAATTCCAGTAGCTCCGAAGATGAGTATGCTGAGAGGCCGAGGATCTACCATGAAATGGCTACCAAGGGAGGGCCTGGTAGTTCCTCAGTAGCATCGAACGAGAGATTAAGCGATCACGATTCGTATCATCAGACCTTTGCCTACTATTCTTGGACGAGATCGAAGCGAAAGGAACTACGAAGACGACCAAAGATGAAAATGGACTCTTCAGCGAGTGTAAAACTGCCCATGACCAGGTCCGAATTCATAGAAGTGTAAAATACGAACTTTATAGGTGCAGTAAAAGTAATGGCACGATACGAAATTCATTGGTTAGTGAATCATAAAACCGCGATCGTAAGCTTTTTAAGTAGTGCTCGTTACGAAGCTCAACGTAAGTTACACAAACTTCATAGACGGCCAATCTATTGTAGTATTTTGAAATATTTCTCCGCTTTCTACTTTCCTAGCGTAAATTTATTGGATATGATTATACTAATTTTTTTTTATTACTAAATCACTCGCGATGAGATTGTGGAATCCCTTTCACAAACATAGGAGACGACAAGATAGTCACGAATTCTACTGATTTTAAATTATTGTTATGCCGATTTCGGCGTTCGAGCCGTCATAGGTAACAAACTGTAAGATCAGTGGTGAGATTGTTACTGCTGATAGCCTAAACAATGAAATCTTTTTGTTGTCAATGATCAGGATAGAGGTCAAAGCTAAGCCAAATATCTCCTTTGCCGAGCTTTCGAAATTGAAATATATGTAACAACTAATAACTCATCTAAATTAATGAAATTCGTAACAATGTGTTCGTCTCTATCCTAATGGTTATACCAACGTTCTTAAATCAGCAATCGTTACGCATTTTTAGCAACAATATGCTCTGGCAGTGGATCTCCGAAAAGGCCGCAAACTTACCCACCTATGCTTTCGTTTTCAGTAAACGAGATTGAACATCCGGTTTAGACTCGCATGCTCATCTCGCTCGAAAAAGTAAAGTAGTTGGCATAATTTTCCCATTTGTATAAATTAATTTAAAAAAAGGACGCGTCTTCGAAAAATACCCGACCAAAGTTAAAGAGATTAGGGAAACTCGGAAGTTCGCTTCAACTGAAAGCATTGGTTTCACTGTGGAACAAACTAGAATCAATCTCACGGATACGGAAACGGTGGGAAAAGGTTTTCGCGGGTGGAAGAACAAGCGCTAACCCCCGAGCGTGCACTAACCAGACAACCTTATTAAGGCCCTGCAGTATGAAGTCATCCCTTCACGCTTCTTTTCAGCCTTGCATGGAATTACATTTGAAAGAAGAACCAATCAACTCGATGGAGCGCGACAGAACCAATCCAATTTGAGGAATATGCCTCCCTCGAGTCTGCAACTGTCGAACCTGGAGCTCTTTACGGGAAAACGGGATTTCGAACCTGAAAAAAGGCGTCAACTTTCGGAAAAACGCAGGACTGTGCCGATGGAGAGATTTACTAACTTAATATGGATCCAGTACATTTGTACAGAGTCAGAGAGCCGCTCGAGTCGTTTAAAAATGGAAACTATCCCCTGAAAAAAGTTAAAACGTTGCAAATGATTCTACAGTGGTTTAATATTCCTTTGCTTCAAATATAATTAGAAGCAAGACTACCCCGAAAAATCGATACTTTCCTATCCCGAATATTTGTGAAAGTTCCCAGCTGAAAACAAAGTGGCAATCCAAAGGTAAGACTTCTTAGCAACTATGTTAATAATAAGTATTTCTATTTTTCCTAATTATTTCCTATGTTTCTTAATTATTTCCTATTTTTCCTTTTTTCCTAATTATTTCCTATTTTCCCTAATTATTTTCTTATTTTCCTAATTATTTCCATTTTTCCTAATTATCTAGTTAAAATTGAAATTATCCACTAAACGATACAGCTTGAGAGGGTATTTGACATGCGTTCCAGCGAGTAACAAACGATTTTTATGGCTCCTTTGATTCTCGAGCTATATCATCATGCCAAATTCGAGAAAATCTCAAAACTTCAGCTTCATTTTCAAAATAGAAGCTAAATTATTCGTCTAATGTTAATGCTGAAGAGCCTTTTAACGACCATTCGACGAGTATAGAATGATTTTTGTATGCTCAGAAAATTATCGAGTTCTCCCCTCATCCCAAATATTTGAAAATTTCGAAAATTCTTCAGAAAAGCTGTACCAATAAAACTATGGTCTCATTCTAACCCTGCAATGATCTCATTCGATTCAGCGGCCAAAAATTTGTAGTAATTAGTACCAATTACCCCTTTGTCAGAAAAGAATTGGATAATATGAATCCCCAAAAAGTACCCTTAAAATTATGGTGGTGATTTGGTTGAGGAATCGAGCCATTTTCGGACCAAGATTGATTTTTAGTGAACATTTCTAGAATTTAGTTTTTATAGTTCCGTCAGAAAAGGTTTAACGGCGAACGGAGAACGGCGAACGGATAGGTAAAAATTTTGTTATTGGATACTCAGATTCTACATACCTTTAAACATAAAAAATCAAATTTTGAGCGGGTTCAAAACACTTTTTTTGAGCGATGACGATATTATTTAGTAGTAAACAAAATTTAAAAATGCACATACTAATATATAATATTTCCTATATTTATTTAATTTGGAAAAATAAGAAACATCTTTACGATCTGAAACTAAAAAGAATCCTTTTCTTCGATCATTGGGTTCCCAGGATTCAGAGGGTGGTCACCCTAAACGCCTTGCTGATTCTCTCGGTAATAATTGACGAGAGAACCGGACGCAGGAAGTGACATAACTGACGGTCCCTAGACAAAGGACACTCGCTTGTAACAATCAGCACTCGCTGTTGCCGCCAAATGAAACGTCACGCTCTCGAAGCTCCCGACTGCGTATTTATCGTATGAAAATTTAATGTGGATCCGCCCTGATTTGTTCGACTTTCCTCAGGGAAAATCGACGAGGAAAGTCATCTCTGTGTACTAACTGTACCGCTGAATATTTGATCTTCACGCCCTTTTGGATGGCTATAAAACCGTGAGAAAACTATCTGTTCGCGTTTCGATTTTTCTCTGCTTCGCTGATTATTACGGGATCAATGTACAACTTATAACTGATATATAACATCTCCTGGAGATCAATTGTTCGGAGAGTGATAATCACAGTTGTGTAATGGACACCCGATAATTTTCCTACGAATCCGTCATCAATCATTGTTGAATTCCAATAAAAAAAGGAGGGGTGTCTATTGTGAGAGAAATTAATTTTTTATACCGTTTTTAGATTACTTGTACGGTTTATTCTCCAGTCGCAATACGATGTAAGCCCTGTGCCCACCGTAACCCACCATTGATTATTTTCGTATTGTATCATCATGAACGGACGCCTCGGCGACTGTTGTTGAATAAGTAATTGGACAACACTGGCGCACAATAGTCTGGAGACAACTTATTTCACTCCTCGCGTACGTATACTTCGACAGAGCATACTCGGATGACTATAAATTGATAATAATCACCGTATACTATTCGAATGCATTTTTTGACCCCGTCTGGGCTTGGGCAGTGTAGCATAGGCCGTTGTAGAAAAAATAGTTTGCTACGAATGTATTCGATGAGTCAATTTATGTACGAGGATGTTAACGAGCAAAACTCCATCCGCCAATTGCAAAATATAATTTATATATTATTATATCCCAGTCTTGGAAAAATATAGAAAGAAGAGGAAGAAATAAATATTTTATCAGTTTCCATGTCCATATGTATGAGAGCTCGGCGGTTGGAGCCGATAAATCATTGTACGGACGGTATCTACATCGTGTGCAGTGTCCACCCCGAAAGTAATGATCTCCCATTTGTTACTGGTTCTATTTTTTGTATATAAATTCACTATGCCCTCGGGAAAAGGCCGTCTGCAGTTCACCGTAGTGGATAGCTTCTCTTCTTTATATCCTTCCTCTTTTTCTTCGAGATTATTCCGTTGTTTCCAGGTCATTTTTTTCGACTTTCGGGATCCGTTTCACGATAAGATCTCCCTCGGAAGAACGTTGTCTCAACATTATTTACCTATATTTTTCTCATGGGCATTTTATCTCGATTCGCTGCGTACGAATGTTTTCGTAGCGAATTTTGTCTTAGAAAATGGGTAGTATAGATCCTTTTTAAAGATCGATTTTCGTTGTGTTTCATCCGATGGGAATCGTGAACTAGGCTCCCAAAATTATATCTACCGAGAAATCATCATAAACCTAGTTTGCATTGCAGTTTGGTTACAAATCTAACAAACATAAATGCGAGAGCCAAAAAACAGTTGATAAATTGTATAAACACAAAAATAAATATGAGCGCTTCCTATTGAAAACGCGCAGGCGTATTTTGATAGTTTTGGTTTATTATTCAATAATAAACCATTGTAATCGCCCAAGAAAAAAATTTTTATAACCCCCCCTCAAAATTTGATGTTTTACGTTTCAAGGCATGTAGAATCCGAATATTCAATAAAAAAAATTCTGTCTGTCCGCCGTACGCCGTACGCCGTACGCCGTACGCCGTCAACACTTTTCCGGCCAAACCATAATAGCTAAATTCTTGAAATTTTCACCAAAAATCAATCTCGGTCCTACGACGGCCCAATTTTCGAACCAACTTGCTAGCTCAATTTTAAGGGTGTTTTTGGGGGGTTTTGAGGGGGAGAAAATTCATATTTTCCAAGGTTTTTCAGAAAAATGTGTACGTGGTATCAAATTCTATAAATTTTTGGACGCTGAATCGAATGAGACCATCGCCGGGTCGGTAGCTTTATTGGTTCTCGAGTTATCGCAGCTTTTGTGCCGAATTTGGGAGATTTTCAGAAATTTGACATGAGGGTATTTAACTCGAGAGTTCTTGGAGCTATAAAAATCGTTCTATACTCATTGGAATGGTCGTGAAACGCTCTCTCCAGCTATACCGTTAGGCAAAAAATTTAGTTTTTAATTAGGAAATTAAGAAAAATAAAATTGAATGAAATTACAATAGTTGCTACGGAGTTTTCCTCTATAGTTACAATCTGGTTTTCGGTGGGATTGTTCCGAAATGTTCGAAATAATTACTATCACAAATGGATAGTCTTTCTAAATCAATATTGAAGCGAAGGAATAATAAACCACTGTACAATCATTTGCAGCGTTTTTAACTTTAAAACCAAATTTTTCGTAAGCAAGATCAACAGAATCGACCTCGTCTTGTTTCCCATAGAATGTTTTTTTAAAAACCTTGGAAAAATAATAGAACGAATTCCCGTTAAAGAACGGCAGGCCTAGTGAAAACAGGTGTTCCTGCTGACAATTGTTGTCGTGGATTGGTCAATCTCACTGCTTCAATTAACTGTTCAGGTCGTAAAGTGTTCCAATTTAACAGATAATACAGTAGCAAGCGCGCTCGACTTTTTCCCACGTAGTCGGCAGGTGCGTCAGCCGTTGTTTTCGAGTGAAAAATCTGTACTAAGCGGTAAAAAATTGTTGCGATGCTTGTGTGCAATCTTCCCACACGCGCAGGTGTTTGCTTAAAACAAGAGAATGTTAACTGGTCGTAAAGGTCAGGTCAAAGACGGACGTCCTAGAAACGATCGGACGACTCATCGGGAAGTACTCAATGATTGAAGCCAAGTTCGCATTTGAGGGCTATACTTGAACTTAGGTTGTGAATCTGAGAAGGAATCACGCGCCAAAACGTAAATCGTAACAGATATTCCCCTTTTCCATCCACCATGGAATATTCAAAAATAGTAGTGAGAATGAACAAAAGAACGTAGAAATAAAATATAATCTGTTTTTTTTTTTTTAAATTTTTTTTTTGTGGTGTAAAAATTTATCTCACAAGAGCAATACAGTGACTGAAAGCAGTCGTGCGACGTAAAAGAAGAAAGTAAAATAAACATTATTCAAGCCCGTATCTATTTATGACTTAAGAGAGTTTGTTATGCTATCGAATAATAATTGGCCTAGTTTTTTTTTTAGATATCGCTCTCGAGTTCCGTATTCGTAAATTTGTCTTGTTTTATGTTGCATAATACACGTGGCTCCAGTCTCACTTGTTTCTCGCTTTTTTTTTTTTTTTTTTTTTTGTGAAGTAAAAACGATTGAAAGGAAAAAGTACAAACAAATTATTTTCGCGCATATTGGAAAGAGACATTTGTGTACCGGCCTACTCTATAATAATTGCGCTACCGCTAGAATATTAATATATTAAGGCGTTGGGTATCGGACAATCGTCACACAGAAATCAGTTTAACAATTTCCGAACGTCTTATTTGCTCGCGCTCCTTATAGACTCGCAGTTGACTACTCAACGGCGTCGGAAAATGTTCACAATTTCTCGATATTAACTGGTTGTAAAGAAAGTTTGGATGTGAGTCATGCAAGAATTGTCAATCGATCGTAAATAGTTTTGCACAATGTCACCCACCTTCCGAAGGCGATTAGTCACTCGCCAACTCATCAGCTGCTAACCTCAGTTGAGAACAGCTTAAGCATATTGGCTACGAATATAGCGATCATGCAAGCGCGCTCCGACGGAATAATAGGTTACGGACAAATTATTGGGCTGACCCGTGCAAAATTAATTGGTGAATTACAAAGCTAGCGTCTCGCTGTATTGACTTTTCCGAATGAGAATCTTTTCACTGACGAGCAAATATCAACACAAACGAAATACGAAAATATTAAATAGGCACCTACCTAAAAATTCCGAACAGAAGTAAAAAACTTTTTTGCTCCATGATTTATAAAACGCTGCAAATGATTGTACAGTGGTTTATTATTCTTTCGCTTCAATATTGATTTATGAAGACTATCCATTTGTGATAGTAACTATTCAGAACATTTGTGAATGTTCTCAACGAAAAACAGATGGTAACTATAGAGGAAAAATCCGTAGCAACTATTGTAATTTTAATCATTTTTATTTTTCTTAATTTCCTAATTAAAAACTAAATTTTTTGCCTAACGGTACAGCTGGATAGAGTGTTTGACGACCATTCCAATGAGTATAGAACGATTTTTATAGCTCCAAGAACTCTCGAGTTATGCCCTCATGTCAAATTTCTGAAAATCTCCAAAGTTCGGCACAAAAGCTGCGATAACTCGAGAACCAATAAAGCTATCGACCCCGCGATGGTCTCATTCGATTCAGCGTCCAAAAATCTATATAATTTGATACCACGTACACATTTTTCTGAAAAACCTTGGAAAATATGAATTTTCTCCCCCTCAAAACCCCCCAAAAATACCCTTAAAATTGAGCTAGCAAGTTGGTTCAAGAATTGGGCCGTCGTAGGACCGAGATTGATTTTTGGTGAAAATTTCAAGAATTTAGCTATTATGGTTTGGCCGGAAAAGTGTTGACGGCGTACGGCGTACGGCGTACGGCGTACGGCGGACAGACAGAATTTTTTTTATTGGATATTCGGATTCTACATGCCTTGAAACGTAAAACATCAAATTTTGAGGGGGGGTTATAAAATTTTTTTTCTTGGGCGATTACAATGGTTTATTATTGAATAATAAACCAAAAATAAATTGTAGAACCACCCAAGAGAAATATTTTCAGATCTACCCAAATGTGAGGATTTACATTTCAAAGCACGTAGAATAAAATGTTTCAAATTAAAATAATTATAAATTATCAACAAGAAATTGAAATAATTAAAAATCATAAAAAAAAATTCAAATAATTCAGATAATTCAAATTCAGAAAAATTAAAATAATTCAGATAGGTAATTCAAATTCAGAAAAATTAAAATAATTCAGATAATTCAAATTCAGAAAAATTCAAATAATTCAGAAATATTCAGGAATAAAACTTCAAAGGCATTCAATATACGTATACTTCTTGAATTCAATGAAGAAAATGACAGATTTGCAGTTTCAGGGTGCATTATAATTATTATTTAATAATTTATAAATAATTTCGCAAAGCCAGTAGGTTACTAAACTGAATGCCAGAAAAACCAAGTAAGGTGAATGCCTCGCGCCTATAGTAACTTCACCGTGGCATTATTTGAAACATTCCTCAAGCGTTGTAATCATGTTGACATCTTTTTATTTCCTCTTGCCCTTCTTCTTTTTCTTCGCGGCTTCCGGCCAAGGGAATCCTCGTATCTTCAGGACGTCCATCACATTGTGACATGTATAGTAAGCGTTCTCGACTGCGTGCTCGTTGAATATATCAACCTGAAAAAGAAACCGAGGTGAGAGTTACGGCCTATCACTGTCACAACAAACGACTTCTCTCGTTGATTGCAGAGGATGCATGTCCGACGGTTGTCGGGCTGAATGAATAAATTTGAGATAAACTGATCCGAATCAAATGGTCCCCAAAAAGTTCCGCGGTTTAATTCAACGATGATTATAATGCAATAGGAAACACACGATGATAAGTTGAAAACGATCATTTCAGATAGCAGTTGTAAATTTCTTTCCTTTCAACGAAGGACGGCTCGAATAAAAATTCAACAAGATTTTTTAAACTACTGAACTACTTCAAAGGTGATGTGGCAAGCAGATGACGTTAGATTTTAGCTGGTTATACATTTTGGGTGTCATTGCAACAAAAATGATTCCATTTTACAAAACCTGGCTTGCATCTTTCGGCTCACTTCCGCATAATAAATTAACGTAATTCCTGTTTTTTTTTTTTTTTTTTTTTTTTTTTTTGAGAACTAACATTGAGGCTTTTTTGTATTAGTTTTTGATTTTATAAACATTGTGTGATTTATGCAAAACACTGTTTTTTTTCTTTTTAATTCATATTGAATAGTATCGTCTGGTGTTTTGACACAGTTTTCAGCCCCTACCGACAAGTCATCCATCATTGACCATGGTCACCACAATCCTAACACAGAGGGGGAAAATTGCGACTAACCTGTACTCTTGATTTTGAACGCCCTTCCTTTCTCGACCCAGTCCGAGGTCCTGCTGCTCTTTTCGCTCCTTTCTTCTTTTTCTCACCATTTTTCGCCTCCTTCTTTTTCCCTTTCGTTGGCATTCTAGACCATTTTTATCGACACAGAAATTAAACTGAACTGTTTTCGAAGACAACCCAGCAGAGTAAGGTTCACCTGTTTGATCGATATCAAGTTCCTATGGGAGACGGATAAACAATGACTTCAGCCTCGATTGGCATTGTCCAGTAAATCTGATCGATCGACGAGTTACCGAACTTCATAAATCATTGATATGATTACCATGAACATACCATGAACCGGGAGCTTTTCAATAACAAAATTCTTCGAGAGAGTTTTCTTTGCAGTGCCATTGTCAAATAGTGTAAATTTTACCTTGATTTTGTCCTCGGATTTCTGATAATCAGAACGAAAATTCAAGACAAAAATCAGTTCTTTATACTCAAGCGATTTAGCGAAATAGAGATATTCATTTTTAATGAGCTATAGAATAATTACAACAGGTGAAGATTCGTCTCAAATGACATTTGAGCCGTGCTTATATAGATGACGACAATTTCCAATCCCTTCCACTCGCATGCCACGTGCCCATTTACGAGATGCATTTAGTACCTCGATTCCTATTAGAGGTTGGACTTGATTTCAAAATAATAAGAGGCTTTACAGCTTGTAAGTACCAGTTTCTTGCAGCTAAAGAAGAAACCAGCGTCAGGTCTCTAAACGTGAATTTCTCAACGCACGAGACTGCGCATTGGCGAGACAAATGTGAGGATCTCTAATTCGACGGTAACGAGACTATCATGACGCATTTACCACTTCTCACTGAAGTGGAAGAAACTCCATCAAATGAAGCCAAGACGATGACAAGATGACTCCCTGCCATGAAAATACAGCTCCCAGTTTTTAAAACCCGGAGAAGACGTAATATTCGTGATTTCGGGAACGTTCGTCGCATTTCGCAGTCCTCAACAGTTGCCTAAATTCAAGTACTTCATGAACTGATTGATATCAAGCTGACTGATCCTATGTTTATGTAGGTATGCACTCCGTTATTATAAAAACGGCACGTTTCTTAATCGAATCTTTATTTTAAATATCTAAGAACAGTGAGAGGCCAGCGGGTTTTTCAAACTTAATTCAAGGGATAAACTAGGCGATTCAATCTCCAAATTTTGCAATCGCCCTCAAACTCCTTTTCTAGCTCCCCTCAAAATGACAACATGTTAAGTTTCAAGGCATGTAGAATCCGAATATCTAACAAACAAAAAAAATCTTCGTTTGGTTGTCGTCGTATTTGTTGTAGTAGAGGGGTTGTGAAAAACCACTCGGCGAACCGCGAAAAGAGCTCGGCCAGCCATTAAAAATCTGGAGAATAAGTCGCCTGGTTTTTCTCCCCCTCACAACCCCTCTACTAAAAAAAAAATCTGTTTGTCCAAAATACGCCGTATTCCAATGTTCCGGATAGTTACTAACACAAGTGTATGGCAAAGTGATAATAAACCACTGTGAAATTATTTTGCAGCTTTTTTCGTGAGCATGAAATACTTACGTTTTCTGAATGCTTATTTTAATCGCGAAGATTTTTCTTGCTAGGATGGAAAGTGTCCGTGCGAGTAATATTTAGCGAACACGAGTACAATTTATGTACTAAAGAGGCCATTAAGCGTTAATTTAGGCTTTAGCATCCGTCGGGATGAGGTCGTCCGCGGTTTTGTTAATTACCCCTCGTACGGAACCCTCCTTATTGACTCGCTGTATCGTTCGGATTCTAGTATGTACTATCTTGCACAGCCAGCAGGTTAGATGGATGCACTGGCCCTTCGGAATGCATTGCATCGTATATTAACACCTGAAACCGCTAATTGTGGCTGAGGTCCCGAGTGGCATATTGCCAGCCGATTAATTGGACGTCTTCCGTACGTAGGGCGCTTAATCCTCTTCATAAACTACGTCCCTCGCGTGCATTTAATCCAAGTAAATCGCCTCGCTCCTTAATGTTGATCAGATTGATAGGAAACTTCACTGAAACGAAGACTGCTTTGAATTAACTTGAAACTGCAAAAGTAAGTACGTTTTAATTAATTGGTCGCCTCGAGTGTCGTTCCGGGTAAGTTTTGATTACTTTGAGTGAGAAAGAGGAAATCGTTCCTTTCCTGCTATTTATTTGTGCGAGTCGAGATAACACAGATTATCTTCAGGGGTGTGATGGGGGAAAACTCCGATTCTTTGTTTGCTGACCGAGCACTTTCGCCCGTTCGGGCATCCTCAGGACGATGTGGAGCCATAGGGCCCACAGCCTGGACCCTAGGGCGCCATAGTGGCTGTAGGAATGAGTCACCTGGTTTTTCTCCCCTCACACATGGACATAAAAAATGCGACGACAAGGAAAATAATAGATTATCTTTAGCAATCATTATTGGTTCGAAGCTATCCTCACTTACACGAACTACAACCTTTTTATGGTCACTCGAGAATTTACGCATTCCTCAAAAGGAACGCCGAAATGAACCGAAATCTTGTGCAACTTCAATTTGATGGTACGAAAGAAAAACTCGGAGCAGCTTCATAGCAACTAAGTATTTCAAGCACGTACGGCCATCATTTAATGTTCATGCGAGTTGAGCAGTAAACACGTGCGGAGTACTTTGACACTGGAGCTTCCTTCGGGGACTTATATCCAACTTAATGGCTCACTTTTGTAGCGGGACCCGTGCCCATAAAATGGTCTCAAGGCAGACCCAAGCTACATTTTTATTTTCTAATGATCCTCGCCGGTTTATCTTCATTATTCGCCCTAATCAGATTCAAGAAATTTCACCTGAAAAATAGACGTAATTTGAATCACGGAGTCTCTAAATAGCGCGCGAGTTTGAGATTGTTGTACTGCTCGAGTTTTGAGCTGCTTTGTCGAAAAATATACTGACGAACTCGTGGTATACGCGTTATAAAATTATAATTTCTCTTACTCCAATTTAATAGAACTGTGATAGAGACCGTGTGAGTTTCTTCGATGAACCAGAAAGCGAATCCTAGCGAGAATTCCGACTAATCGAACAAAACGTATCTTTTTCGTCTTCAATCTCCTCCGTTTCTATTCCTTTTTAGCGTGATCTTCTGTCTTTGGTCGTGTTCGCCATTAACGCGCTCGATGAAGCAACCTGAAGTTTTAACTTTCTATCTCTTCCACATCACGACTCGGCTCGTCACTCAGAACGAGAATCAGAAGCGGACAGATACGAATTCTATTTCACTCTAATCGCATCGTGCACTTTACCGAAAGATCAAATAGCGGAAACTTTTAGCCACTCGACAAAGGCTTCGGGTTTTGAGAGTGGAACAGCTCCTGAAGAAATCATTGGCTTAGTTTTCGGCTTGATTTAGAAAAAGAACGTTGACACACGCAGCAGACTGGTGACGAAAATATTATTTCAAAAATTATCTTCTATTAATTATTGTTAAAAAAAATACACCCTATCCGTTAAACACAAAAAAAAAAAAACCATCGACCGAAATAGTTGAAAAATCGATAACTCATGCAAAACCGCGTGTAGAAAAATTTCCACGAGCGTGATCAAGTGCAACTTTCGAACCTCAATTCAAATACTGATAAAACATCGTCTATTATTGACCGTGTTTATTTTGCCGGCCCGTGTAAAAACGTGACGATACCGATCGGTGGGACGTACGTCATTTGTATCATATTAATGTCGGTTTCGAGCTACTTTTGAACCGATTATGGCTTTTTAATGAGAACACGATGGAACAATGGCCCAGAGAAGAGCAAACAGTGATTAAGATTTCGTGTTCAGTGTAACCGAGAGGTCACCTCCCCCTAAAGACTAGCGGCCTAATCGAGACTCAATGCTACGCGCACTTGATACGATCCAACGATAAAATTCACCTCTGATAATAAATATTGAGCGCACTTTCGAAAGTAAGCAGTTTCCATTCGAATTATGTTCGATACGCTTATTGAGTTCAACGATTTCGTAGACGAGTAAACAAAGTGGAAGTAAACAGCCGGCTTTTTATTATGAGAATGACGGACCTTTGCAGTGACGGATTCCGCTCGAGCAGAATTACATAATTTTATAACGGTAAACGCGATCCAAATATTGACCACAGGCTGTTGGTTTACCGTAAATAGTTTAATGTCAGATGTGTTCCGCATAATGATAGTCCCGCGCAATGAATTTCAAGTTACATTTTACAAAACATTTTGACATTGATATTACAAAACATGATACATCTACCTTGAGTAATATACCATTCTTTTTAGTTTATTTAACAATAAACCATTATAACCACTCAAGTCCGCCCACAAAATGCGATTTTTTACATTTCGAAGCATGTAGAATTAAAAAAAAAAATGCTCGTCTGTCGTACGTCATTATTATTTCGAAAATAAATAAAATCCGAAAATTTTCTTGAAAAATCATTCATGAGCTAACGATGGCTTGATTCTTTAGCCAAATAGCTCCTTCAATTCGAGGGGGAATTACTATTTCCAAGTTTATTTTTTTAATTTTTTTTATCAATAATAATTGCTAATGATATTCAAATTTATGAATATATTCAAATTTTGATTGTTGAATCGAATGAGACCAGGGGTCTGTAAGCCTTGATGGTGATTGAGTTATACCAGGAACTTTCGAGATTCGGTAAGCAGGTAACTCGATCATTTGTAGAGCAGTAAAATTATCGTTCTATGCTCATCCGAATGTGCTCGTCAAAGACTCCTCAGCTGTATTGTTAGCAATTAATGTGACTTTGAATTATTAAATAAAAATAGTCATTAAAACAATATTTGCCAAACAGTTTGCCATTAGTCCCCGATGTGTAGTAAAGTGGAAACGTTCACAAGAGTTTGGATTGAAGCGAAAGAATAATAAACCTCTTAAACATCGTTTGCAGCGTTGTTTTCTTTTTCAAATTAAAAAAAAAAAAATTAAGGTACATTATTACCAGCATCTTCAAAACTTATACGCTAATCTTCCTATGCATATCTAGGAGCTTTCTATCAGGAGATTACTATCATACTCGAGGAAATTTCGAGTGTTCGAGAAGCTCCGCGTTTTTTGTCATCTTAGCCATCCAAATAAGCGTGAGTTCGTTTTCTTCATTCCTCTTTTCCACAACAGTCATTAATCAAAGGAAGTAGGTACGTAGGAGATCTATGCAATGATGTGTGTACAGTATAGCACACCGTGAAGATGAAATCGTCGCACGAATGCTGAGACTTCAGTTCGACCGTTGACGCCTAGAATGACGTACGTCAATCCTTTTCCAAAGATCTCTGACGCCGTCTACTATTCAACAAAAAAGAACTCTTACATATTATAATAGTTGCAAATTCTTCACACGCATCCGTCAAACAGTTCCAACGGAACGCGAGCTAGTCATGAGTCTTTTTAATTGTGTCCGTTCTATTAGGCCATAAATTGACCCCGATATTTCAATATAGCGGTGACAACTTGGAAAATGAATCGCGCCTGATAGAAAAGGTGGCGAAAACCAAACACTTTTCATGCCGAAGAAAAGACTGTCGCCGCACGGTAAAGACTTCTTGAATGGGCTGAATAGTTGTGTGATATATCAATATGATATTGCTCCACAAAGAGGGCGCCTCTTGACAAATGGATAGGACCTTTGTGACCGTTGCTATACATCTGGGGAGAGCTAGACGAAGACGCTAACCCTTCATAAGTTCCACCTGCCAAGGGAACAAAGTCTAGTAACAATGGGGGAGGATTTTCTGATGAGAGGGTCCAGTTCAATAGAGAGGACTATGCGGCTAGTTCCCACCCACTGCTAACAATTCGCCAAAAGTAGTGCGATTTCGTTTGGCTCGACTCTTAGGGCTGATCCTGAGAACATACTCGCATCAATGAAAGCTGATAGGTACTTTCTTAGACGAGAGATCGTAAATCATCGCGTAATATGGTCAGGTGGTCTAGGCTTAGGGGCGAGTAAACTAACAACCGTTTCGTAATTGTGTGACCTCATTGCGAAATTGGTTTGATCCTACATTGTGAGAGTGTAACTTAAGACTATTCCTGCCGATGAAAATGTCATTTTGGCGCCAAAAGATCCTTCCAGCCTGCCCTAGCCTGAAGCATTCTCAGGGCGAAAGTATTCAGCCAGTCAAGAAACGCTTGGAAACAATTCGCCTGGTTTTTCTCCCCTCGCAACACCGATATAAAAAGAAATACGACATCGGGACCTAGAATGACGGAAGAATATTTCCGTATCAATTTTTCTTCATTTTCTTGTGCGTGCTAATTTTACAAAGAAATTAAATCCACTCACGACTTGGAAAGGGAGTTCAAGATTGTGAACAGTTATTGCACATAATTTACTCTATTTACAGCTATTCCGTCTTCAGCTTGGGTTCGTCTTTGCCGATGTTACAGCTTTAACAATGGTCCGTTTCCAAATCAGATACTCTGCTTGATACGAGTTGAGGTGTCATAATAGACGAGTACCCCGCACGTTCTTCACGTCCACTGTATTGAACAGGTTGCGTTTCGCAATCCGCAGTTGCTTCGGCAGTATCGAATTTTGCTCTCTGTTGTGGTTGAGCACAAAATGAGTATTTCACCGTTCCTGTCTCTCACGGTTGTCTCTGTGGGGGAGCATTTGTTGCCTTATAAGATTAAACGTTCCTCCTCGCTAAGCTTATTCATTGACCCAGTTGGTAGTGGTAATACGAATCATTTGAATGCATCATGGCCCTCGTCCGATTCAGCAGTAAGCTGTTCTTCCGCAGGTGATACTCACACAATGTGCTTGCTCGCTGAATATCCAGTTTGAACTGCCAAAAAATATAGAATACCATAGATCGAGTTATACGCAAGGTTTGAGCTCTGTTCCGCGCTTATTCTGCAGCAAACAATAATCCTTTGAAGTGCTGACAGGGCTGTATTATACAGCCCATTTATGCAGACCGCTTCCCTAACTGTTAGAAAATCTAAAAATAATAAATAAAAAAAGCTATACGGCTCTAATGTGAACTAATCGGGCAGAAATTGTTTTTATGAGTTATATGATGGATGTGATTTTTGGTTTATTATTACATAATAATGATTCAAATTATTCTAATCGCCCAAGAAAAAAAACTTCCAACCACCCTCAAAAATTGATGTTTTACGTTTCAATGCACGTAGAATTCGAATATCCAATAAAAAAAAATTTCTCCGTCCGCCGTCAACATTATTTGAAGAAACTATCTAAATTCATGACACTTTCACCAACAATCTGTCTTGGGCTCAGAACAATCACTTCTTTTCAATACTTTTTCGAGATTTTGAAAAACTTGCCATGATGGTAACACTCGAGAATTATTTGAACTATAAATATTGTTCTATGCTTGATGGAATACCCATAAAACACTCTCTTGACCGAGGCACATAATCGTTAGGCAAATAATTCAATTCTTAACTATATAATTAATAAAAAATAATTTAAATTTCGATAGTTACTAAGGATGGAGCCCTTACACGTACCGATCTATTGTTAGATGGAAACGTTCACGACTGTTCGGAATAGTTACCATCAGAAGTGGCTTGGTCTTCTTAAAAATCACATATGAGGCCAAGGAATAATAGACCACTGTACAAATATTAACAGCTTTTTTTCACTTTGTTAAAATGACAATCGATTTGAGAGCTACCTGTAAAGAATTGATTCCACTCGTAATATATATTCATGTTACCTGATTTTACGCATCAAAATTTAATAATATAGTAATTTAAATGTAACATACCTAATATTTTCAACAGTCATAATAATACGGAATAATTTCATATTTTTACCAAATAGCTGCTACTCGGTTTCTATCAGTTCCTGTACGTTAGTTGCATAGTAACATGCTGGTTATCCAGTGTTTAAGAAAAATTCGGTGATTTTTATTTTTCCAGTATGAAAATATTCACTTATTACCATAAAATATTCTTCTACGTATCCCTTAGTTGCACAAATTAACGGATTAGCCTTCATGAGTTGAATATAAGAATGGTCTTTCCATTTCACGTGCACTGCTCTTTATTCGACGTGACGGATTTCAAAATTCGAAACGGCTGCTCCCGATCTTGCGCCTCCGGTCAGCGATCAATTCTTTCGGTTGACAGCACCCGCGCACCGATTTCGATGGAAATGGAGAGAAATAAAACGAAATCTGTTAAGAAACGTCTGCCTTGGAACTAAGTCGGAATCGACGTTACAGTAGCTCGTGGTTCGTGACGAGGTCCTATTGTCAACGATCTGGGCCGAGAGTGCAACTCGACGCCTGTTACACACGTACTAAGAAAAATAATGTCACCTTGAAAAGAGGAAAACATTGTCCGAGGTGAATAAAATGAATTTCGGTTCAGAATCGTTCATCAAATATTAAATCGAAGCACTTATTTTGGAGGGATAAGATTCATCGCAAATCGGTACACTAGAAAAAAAAAAAAAGAAAAAATAGAAATACTAGGTACTCTATTCGTGTGGAAAAAGAATTAATTCTCGTTATACGTTTTTCTGGTTTCGTAAAATCATGATTCATAGTGTTTACTCTGTTCCATTATTTCTGCATTTCTTCAAATACGATTTATACGAATTCAAATCGTTTCAAACATTTGCTACAACCTCAAGTTGTAGAAACGGCGGAAGAGAATGAAAAAGACTCTCATAAAACGTTCTCAACTTCGTACTTGTGATCGAAACTAAACAGAGAAGAACCTCTTCAGTCCGTCGATTCTCATTACCTTAGTATAATCTTACAAGAAAGGCACATCTCGAGAAACCACCGAAGAAATCTCCGTTCACTCTATGAAAAAAAGCGGCCCACGTGAATAATCAATCGAAATTTTCTATTCCACCTTCGACCGGACTCGTCAGACAAGTGATCTCTGGTAAATGTGTTTTTGATCAAGCTCGAAGTGTGGACCAAAGAAGTGGATGAAGAAAGCTAATCTGAGAGGTAAATTGATAGGGGCTTGTGCTCTGGCCATCCTGTGACGAATCCATCCGATCCGCTGACCGTAGGGCAATCTAAACTAACAATCCGATCAGACCCTTCGGCCGTTCAAACTCAAAAATGATCGTTCATCCGATCGGAACATTCTCCCGGCTAAAATGGTCTCTTTTTCAAAACAATTGTTGACCTTTAAGCATCCTTCATTTACACCTGATTATAAACCGAATATTCCTAATATTCAGTCCGTTTTCCCCCAATAATTTTCGAACCTATATTTCTAAATTAATAAAAAAACAAAGAGCCGCATTCTAATTTTCTGATTGTAAAAATATCGATTGCCAAGATCCTATTAGGTGATCAAGCTCGAACCTTTTTCCATTCGGCCGTTTTCGCTTCTTATAATCGGATTACGAGGTTATCTCCGTTTTACATAAAAATATTTTTACACCTTGTCTGTACCAGCGCGTGTGGTAATGACGGTACTAAATAATTTCAGAACAGTATCCGTCAAGGGAGACCGCAAAAGCTCGTATCATAACTAACTACGAGTCTCGATCTTTGTCAGTGAATATCCAAAGTTATGACGCAATCCACCGTCAACCATTAGAAAGTAACGCGGCGTTGTCATGAAACTTTTTACACGCAAAAATCTAAGTTATCCCCGCCGCTAGTTCATTGGCATTCTAGATAATGGAAATATATTGTCTTCTAGAGCTAAAATATTCCTTTTGTCAGTCACCTGGCCTGCTCAACTAATTGGATTCTTTCTCGACCTTTCCGAAACAATTGTACTTGGAAAATTCTTCACTTTCGAACGAGAGATGACAGCGAGATTAACGCTCACGCTCTTAGTGCGAAGTTTCACAAAAGCCCCCCTCGACTCGGTGAAATAAAAATCCCCAAGGAGGGAGGAAAAAATGAAAAGAACAAGCGATGGTATGGCGAGTTCAATGCAACAGATTCCCCTGTGTAATTAGAAATTAGGAGGGTTGTATTTGCATCTGAAAGTAATTAGAAAGAGCGTTCAACCCTAACGCCTGAGGTCGACCCTTCGTCTTTTTTATTATTAACTGATCCTCTTCTTCCTCCTGAAGAATAGGAGACCTTTATCTGCAAATTATTGCCAGATTATGGCGGTCCTGCCTTGCTCCTTAATACCTCTCGGCCAAAGCCGTTAGTTTCTATTTCGACATAAGTTATTTCAGGGTAATACTGTTAATTCTAGTAAATTACAGACATTCGCACTAATTCGAGTCCTTTATTATATAGTCCCCTTCACTATATAGGTATACGTATACAACCATTTGGCGAAGGAAAATTAACGGATTAAACGGTACATCACGGAATGGTAGTCATTATCCGTCTGGAACATTATTATCGACGATTATACATTTTACTGATCAAGGTCAATGTTCAACCATAACGTTCGTAAAACTCTTTCTTTCTTTTCATCATTAATTGCAAACTTTATTTTAGATGTTAATGCGCTATAGCAACTAGTAATTTATATTTTTTTTCCACTTCCCGACAAACCACGAGCTATCGAGTAGCTCCCATTTGAGTAAATTACTGCATTATAGCGACTCGCTTTGAACCTTCAATCCTTTGTCTTAAAAAACAGGATCTGTAAAACAAAATCCCAATAACGTCCCTGAGGTCTTTCCGAGTCAGCGGCCTCTTGTTTTTGCCATCGTTCGACTCAATTTTATGGCTGGCCTTCCAGTTAAAACTTTCATGAGAAACCAAGTGTGCTGCTGATAGATCATAGTCACTTAGTCTAGACCGTCAGCCAACGCTTTGACTGGAATAAGTTTTATATTTCAAGCACTATCTGTTTTAATTAACCTTCTTCAGATCGTCCTTCTCGAGAACAATTAAATACGAAAAATACGGCGCCCGAGATGAAATTGTCAAACAATTCCAACTCCTTGTTTTTACACCGATTTGATTCATGGGAGGGCTGCGTCCAGTCTGAAAGGTTAACTGGTTGCCTGGCGATATATCATCCAGCCGGGCCATATTTTCTGTTACACGTGCGTCCCAAGAACCGTAGTTTGATTGCGGAAGGGTGAGAAATTAACTTGGTCAAAGCACAATTTGTTTATAAATAGCTCCCCCCTCCTGGTTGGACATATTGAATTATTCAAAACGAACAGCTCTCGCTCGAGCGTTTAGGGAAAATAAAAATAAGAGATCGTCGACAGAGAATATGCATGCAAATCGACTCGAATGGATGAGGGCCCAAGTCTAATATCTTGTATGCAAATCGGCATCTGTCAAATGCAAGTCCTTCTACTCCTTTATGAAAATTTGCATCCCGATTGTGCGAGGAGAGTTCTGTGAAGAGTTCAACTCTCGATTCCGTGTAATGAGCGTTTCAATGTTGACAATAACCTGACCAAGCTCGTGCCAATTATTATTATTCGCCCACTCTCAGAGTCAGTTGAAGAAAATTTTTTCCGTCGCAAGACGTTTAACGGCGTGATGTTGCCACGGTTGTATCATTATCTGCTCTAAAATAACCGCATTATTGTTTCAAGTTGGCGTCTTGATGAAATAAATTACCAGAATAGTTGCACATTTTATTCCGTAACTTATTCAGTATAGATATATCAGCAAAAATATTAAATCAAAACCAATTCCTTATAAAAACTGTGGATGTTTCGAAATCAGTTTCATCTCTAGTTGAACAAATTAGAATAGATGCTTGCTTGAAAGCAGAAGAATTTTTACTGCCTCTGTGCCGAGCGATTTATGCTGACAATCAATCTCGCCATTCATTTACAATGCAGCAACCTTCCTCAAGTGTTGAAATCATATAGCATTACGGTATTTTGTTTCTAGTCTCTCTCGTTTGGTCTTGGAAAACCAGTCTGCTGTTATTATTTCAAGGCTAGTGCACGCATCAATCCTGGTCATAATATCGAACGGACTTGAGGTTTTTTTTAATAAAGGCGGGAAATATTTTACTGCGCAGCATTTTACTATAGGAGAATAAAAATGCATGTGCGTATAAATTATCGGTAAATAGGGTATAATTTATTCATCGTTTAGCTCTAAAGGCGCTCGTAACTCAGGTTTCTATAATGCCGTAGGATTTGAGAGCGCGATTTTTTCATCTGGCGATTAGTTGGTTAACATAGTTGGAAGCTTTATTTGTATTCGCCACCTATTGGAGCTAGCGGGCCTTTTATATTTTTCATTGATAGAATGAGCCTAGTATAAGTGTGTACTCCAATAATGATGTGAGTTTTAATTTCCTTATTGTGTTAGATTTTGCAACGTTATCCTGCATTCAAATAGCCAAAAATTTTCGAATTAATAATAAAACTTCGCCGAAATATGCAGACCTGCTGGATGAAACTTTTCTCCCTTCAGTGTTTCGAGAAGATGAAATTTTTCCACCATTTTCAACGACTAGAAGACAAAATACAGTTTGAACAGCGTTTGGGTCGTAAGAAACATCAAATTCATCTGAGTCCCAATACAAATTACGACACTCCCATTTACTACGTAAACATGGAAGCAGAAAGGAAAAAAGTCGATTTAGTCAATAGAGTAGTTTGGTTCTCTCCACTGTTTCTATTGTGTTGTCGAGCCGGGGGAGAAAGAAGATGCGCCTATGAAGTAGCCAACTCATGATGAGTCCACTGCACAAGGCAATGCCATCTAACAACTAGAAGAGATGTCAGTGCGAGTCAGAAAAGCCCATTAGCTACCACTTGGCCTTTCGTTTCAAACCATTTCCAGTATCTCAGGAATATGAAGGTTAGAAGAAAGGGCTCAGGTGGGCAACGAGAGTAATCACAATCAGTGAAAGGAAGTTACTTCTGTTGGGATAGGCTTCGATCACACTCGGAGGGTAAATTTGGTCCTGCAGGAAAACCGACTAGCGAGTTAGTTATTGGGATATCATTATGAATAACAATGTGAGGCATTATAATAATCAAATGAGGATTAATATAGTTATCGGGTGTTTGTCGGATATCATTGACCTACACTCGTTGCCTATTATAATAAGTACCTTGATTAAAAGTGACTTTGAAAAAAAAAAATTATGCATAGTAAAAAATATACAGTGTCTCATTTGGTTTATTAGCCTGACAACTTTTTAGCCATAATGCGACCTCAATTAGAAGGGTGTTTGGGGGGGTTTAAGGGAGAACTCGCATTTACGACGGTTTTCTGGACAAAAGTATGTTTGGTGTGATTTTTGGACGATGAATCGAATGAGACCATTACAGGGTCAATAGCTTTATTAGTTTTGAAGCTATCGCAGCTTTTTTGTGGCATATTCAACATTTTGAGAAATGGGCCATGTGATGGTGTAACTCAAGACTTTCTAGAGCTATGAAAAACGTTCTATACTCGTTGGAACGCTTGTCAAACGCTCTCTTGAGCTATACAGTTTGACGAATGATTCAATTTTTAATTCGATACCTAAATAGGAATAATGAAAATAATTAAAATTACCAAAGTTGTTGAGGAGTTTCCACTTGTAGTTACCAATATGTTGTTTGATGGAAACGTTTGAAAATGTTCGGGATAATTACTATTACAAGTGCTTGGTTTCCTTAAATCATAATTGAAGCAAAGGAACAATAAACCGCTGTACAATCATTGGCAGCGTTTTTCTAAACACGAGACAACTCTGATTGATTTTTTCATGTCGGGTTTTCATTAATTTCCCTGCAGCAGACTTTCATATGTAAGATCACTTCGTACTTGTGAATCTGGCAAGAACTAGGAACACGGTAAACAATACAATAAATAGGGCTCTTGGGCGTCGGAGAGACCGTCGCTCGCCGGCAATGGAAAAATAAATATGGAAGCGCTTCTAAGCGCTGAGGGCTCATGTTGCCACAGTATTCTATGTTTGAGTTCATTTCACAATATCAGGCCCATTGTTTGGTTTAGGTGCGTTTACCGTCGAGAAGATTGCTCGCGCTGACCATTACAGCGAGGCCGACTCCCACCTGCGTTGAGTCGATTTCCTGCCCCAAGTGTTGGTTTAGTTATGCAAATACATCCATCACCCCTTCGTATTACAATCGGATTTTTATGCTATTCGAAAATATCGGAAACGTTTGACTTTTCATCGAAAACAACTCGTGTCCATTAGTTGCACTTCGTTTGAACGTAATATAATGTGCTGACCTATGTATGACTTCACGTCAACAACAATTATCGGGGTTATTGTTAGAACCGTGATTGAAAAAATACTGAAGGCAGAGATGAATTCATGCACTATGAAATAAAGTTTCCGTAATACCATGAATTTCTTTAATACCTATTTTTAAATATTACTTTCTTGATTCAATATACGAAAACCGATCTTATTTTAACCACAACGGTTAATTCTTTCTATCTCTAATGTAAGGTGACATTCTTTAATTGGCCGATGACCTCGAGAAAATTCATTAGATATGCTCGAAATTCATTAGATCTGCTCAAAATTCATTAGATCTGCTCAAATATCTTATTATATTTCCGTAGCTATTGTCAAAGAGGAGAACAAAAACAATTACGAAAGAGGCGTTCCAGAGAGCTTGAAAGAGATCAAGCGACGCAAGAGAATTTTATTTCTCTTCCTTTTCATCTTCCCTTTATTTTTTCCAATATTTCCCGAAGATCACTAATCGGATATGGAGTGGAAAAGAAGTGAAGCTTCGCTTGCGATTGATGGCAGACTCCTCAGCATTTGTTACTTCCACGAAGAGCGTGAAGGGATCGGGGAGTATCAGTTATCAGAGCAATATGGAACTGTGCTGCAACTGGGACCCTTCTTAGTGCTCTTCCTTGTCACCATCATCACCACTACTGCAAGGAAGATCATAAACACAGGCAAGGTAGAAAAGGGACGTGTGCGTCTTTTGGGGGTATTGTACAACAGCGATACCCAAACGATAGAACCGAGGAATCTCCTGGTCGTAAAAACGAATGGGCCCCACCGAGATCATGATGCGACTCCTTCTTCGCCCTAAATTCTTCATCCTCCTGATCAGCCCCAGCCGAAATCATCACCACTGCTGAGCTATAGAACCGACTCAGCTCAGTTCTCTATTAATCCGCACACACCCGACCACGAACTTCTATATCACTTTCGTTCACTCATACCACCAAAGGCACGGGCCGAATGTTGAAAGGTTTTCTCCTTTTCCCGTTTTAACCGGTTTTGGGAAAATGTTCGGTAGAAAAAAAAACTCATCCTACTAGGTATATTATCTTCCATCCATTTATTTTCGACAGCTTTGTTAAACGATACATTTTTCTATCGAGTGAGACTCATAAATCGCATTATAAAAATTACTTTCAATTCAAGGAAAATACTGGCCGTGTTTTGAGTTTATTTGTTTTGAATGTTATTTCCCCTCTTTTCTTTTTTCTCTGAAATTAGTTCCAGTTCGCAATGTGATTTCCAGTTCAATCCCCTTCATTTCATTTACTTCATTACTAAAATCTAAATCGCAATAGATATTTTCTTTAATTTGCAGACGATACCTATTTCTGGCGATAAAGGTCATCCGGTGGTCAATGTCTATAGCCATCGGCTCAAGTGTGGTCCATTTTCAAGTTTTTCAGATAAGTTATCTGAAAGGCCTTCAGATATAAACGGTTCTAACCGAAGGCTGGAAATAACGCGCAGTTGCGGTATCGTCAAATTAGCGAGATCGTTTCAGGAAGTGTAACGATAAAGAAGAGCTAATGAAGAAACCATAGAGTCTTTCCCAACTCAGACCTCAGATAAGAATTTGCATAGTGTTGCGCGATCTAAGCAGTATTAATTCGCGTTTTCTTTCGCAATGGTTCCAATTGAATACCTTCTACAGCTCGTCGAAAAATCGCATCATGAGCGACTAAATTCGATTTACTCACGATATTTATTTTGATATTTTACGCTAATTTGAAACAGAAATGTAAACATCTCGCGTTGTATTTTATCGAAAGAAGAACTACCAATAAAGTAAATGTTTTATGTATTGTAGATAGTGAATACAGACCACAGATTTTTCAATTTCTTCGCGTAAAAATATTCTGCACAAAAATTCTTGTTAACGACTCGTATGAAAAATTTGAGTAGAAAAACAATTTTCTGACTAGGTACCTATCAATTTTTTTTTTTTTAATTGAAACCTCAATATGAAAACAATATGAAAAATTTGAGTAGAAAAACAATTTTCTGACTATCATTTTTTTTTTTTTTTTTTTTAAATTGAAAACGTATTTAAACTGAGACGAGCGGGTCTTTTCCTTTGAAATGGTAAATGACCGGCCGTGCGATTCGTCTAGGTCTGGACCGAGGGAGAACAATAATTGCGTCGGTTTCCCAGTTGCAAAACGCAGCCAAGTTCATGTCAGTTGGCGAGTGACAGTTCTGAGGCTAATAGGCTACAACTACTCAGCTCACTTCCCTTTGTTCCATGTGACAACAAGTTTTCCTTGGACTAGAGCCAGTTTCATTGGGCGGTGAAAGAGCGAGGGGGCATTGAAGGCGTTGATCTGACCTTCGTGCAAAAATAATTGTCAAGCAACGGTAGAAACTCAATGTCCGAGCGAGTTGTGGAACCTTCAGAGAAATAGAAACAAATAAACGCAAAATCATTATTCAACTTGATGCTCTCGCGCGTTGACCCCTCGAGATAAATTATTGTTGATCGGTGATATTCGTCAATTATCAACACAAGTATTGAAATTAAATCGAAATAGTTTTTTGCGATGATTATTACAATTTGGATGTATACGCAGCAAAATAATTCTTGTGCGAAGTCCAAACTAGCTTGCTGTCACCCGAATTTTTCTGAACACCAGAACTACCTTCTATATAATTTATCTTCTTGGTTTTGCGGGGGAGAAAAACTGGGCGACTCGTTCTCCATTTTCTTTATTGCCCGCCGAGCACTTTCGCCCCTTCGGGCATCATCAGGGCTTTTTAGCACCATTGGTAGCTACGGGTTTTCTCCACCGCAAACTTCAAAACCAAGAAGATATGAAGCGACTACCCAAAAACGAAGTACATTATTTATGTTATCCATAAGAATTCACCCACCGAAATAAAAAATCCATTTGCCTCCTCTCGACAAAAAAAAAATAAATAAATAAATAAATAAATAATAATAATGGGCTGGTAAATTAGGGTACGAGCGTGTTGATTCACTCTTCAAAGCATTTTATGTTTACTTTATTTTATTTTTATTTATTTTCAATGAACGATTTTTGTATTACATTTAAGCGCAGTGAAGTAGCTATATAGCAACTCTTGTCCAACAACACAGGCTTGGCCTAAGGTTAGACAATATATTTAGGTGTACTTTCTTTTGAAAATTTTTGTATGATATATAATGTATTAATAAATAAAATAGAATAAATAAATTCAGAAGCGGGGAAAATATGTAGTTTGACGACTTCACGCGAGCTATTGATTTCACAATATACTGGAAGTTGAATCAAATGACAGAGTTATGGAGACGTTAAAAATACTTCCATTTACAACGTAAACATGGAAGTAAAATTCGTTCAAAATGCACTATAACAATCGGCTGCTCAAAAGCATCGAACTGAGACGCTAAATAATATCTGATATTTTATGTTAATGTTTTACAAGGTACGACATGTAAATTTTCCATTTGAGCCCCCTTCAAAGCGTGGGTGAATTTCGTGCAGCTTGTAATCTGGCCTAAACAAGCAGCGGAGCTGCTTACCTATAAAATATCGCATTCGAGCGAGTTCCAGCGCTGGCCTCTGGCCTCCTATTGTTTGGATATTCAAAACGTTGGCTGACGTTCGAGATGGACCCGTGCGCATCAGCTGGCACGAGTTGGACCATCCCATTTAATCTCGCGGTGCATATCGTGTACCCCGAAGGTGATTTCATTACCATAGCTCCAGGCCACCAGAGCAAAGTTCGAACACCACTTTATTCGAGGGAGGGTGTTCAATTTCGGTGGATAGTTTCCCAGTACAAAAGCCTTGATATTTAATCAATCTACGTTGTCAGAAATGAAATGTGAAATCCCACCCACTATTAGAATCAAACGTTCAGAGGACATGCAAACTGTAATGTTTACGAAGCATAGTATAAGATTTCTTTGGAACTGTAAGAAGACAAGTAATTTTTAGAAGGTGATACACCAGTGATAATAATAATTTTGAACTAACAATTGCACATAATCTCGTCTCCGCCTTCTCCACACTATTTACCACATCCGAATAGAAATTACAGTTAACGGCAATAGGCTGAGACATAAAATAGAATACTGGAGCGAGCACTGTGAAGGCTAACCAGTAATAATATTTTATCGCCGGCCTCGAGTCAACGCTATAAACAGTATTTATCATGAAGGTTCACCACTGCGTTCAGTAACGCTAGACGATTCAATGAATGTTGACTTTTCACCTTCATTTGAACTTTTTAAGAAACCCAATTATCGTTATGATTCGACTTGGAGTTGAGGTACTTAGAGGCATTAGTGGCGACGTTATCTCATATTGCATTTCTGTATTTCTAGCGCTTTCGCCGCTCTGGGCCTCTTCAGGAAACATCTTCTATATAAAAGATTTTTTTTTAAATTATAGGTCCTGTAATAGCTCCGCAAGGCTGGGATTGTCATGAATTGGGGATTTTCTGAAACACGTCCGCTTTTTGAACCTAGAGTCTAATAAACTAAAATAAATAGGGGACTAGATATGTATATTTTAATTTATTAGACTCTAGGTTCAAAAAGCGGACGTGTTTTAGAAAATTCCCAATTCATGACAATCCCAAACGTATAATTAAAAAAAAACCTTTTATACAGAAGATGTTTCCTGAAGAGGCCCAGAGCGGCGAAAGCGCTAGAAATATAGAAATGCAATATGAGATAACGTCGCCATTAATGTCTCTACCTCAACCCCCCCATGTCGAATCAAATGGATACGCGACAAATCACAACAAATTATCGTTATGACTTTTTAATCAGATGTGTATTTTGGATGAACGAGAAAATGTCTGTAACGATCGCTGGGTAGAACTATTCATTCCACGGATTCATGAGATTTCGCCGTTATGAGACTCATCAGAAGTTGAAATTTGGACACGTTTAGTCTCTACAAGCGTTTCTGCAGGGCTGCTAAACGCGTCTCTGTCGCCCGTGGATTCGTCAATTTTACCATAATGAAACCGCTTTGGGCGAAAGCGCTTGTATGCACAAGAAAAAGCGCTATGGCGAAATGGAGTTGTTCCCTCGCCCTCAGTCAGAACCGTTCATGAGAAGAGCGACAAATTCAACGCACCAGTCGTTCATTCAAACATTTCATTAGAGCTATGGTGAAATTGCCCAGTTCGTGAACTAACGCTCGCATTGCTCGTTAATAGACTCTCCGGGGGACGAAAATTAGGAATTGGCAAACTTGAGGGGTCGCTTGAAAGCTACTCTCATTCCCATATCGGTTGTCAATGGGGGATGAGCTGCCCTGGAGGCACCATTGTTACAGAATCCGTCCTGGATTAGAAACTTAACTCGATTTCTTCCTGCGCGGGGAAAAAACAATATGCGAACCGAGCCGGACATCAGCTCGAGCACTACCGGTCAAATCTACTTCCTCCGCCCAATCTGCAAAAACAGAAACGTCCCTCCGTGATCCTTATCGATCAGGCCTCCTCACATAAATTCGAAAGATATTGGTACCTATTTTAATTGATGACATTTTCTATTACCTAAGATCTGAAGAACATTTTTGGTTTTAAATCAGTAAACATTTTAGGTAAATCTTTCGTCATTTTTTAAAATATTCAGATAGGGTCTTTCGTCGTTTCGGTACCATCCACCTCCCCCTTTTAGCTGGAGCTTCTGCCACTCCAAGCCCTCACGATTTTTTATGCCTAACATTAATTGAACCGGATACGTGAATTGTTCTGATGGACAAGAGTTTCACCCTTCTGATGGATATCGATTGTCGAAAAAAACTTAATCTACCGTCTGCAAATGAACTTAGCCTTTTCTCATTTTCGGACCATGAGCTTTTCGATTTCAATTAACTTCGGATTGGAAAGGACGACTTTGAGTTTATGTTAGAAGCGCCTTCCGCTCGAATGGGCTTAAGAGCTATTTTATTAGACACCAAACCGGTATAATACGCAAGCAAAATCTGGCAAGAAGAAAAAGTTTTTATTAAACATGAAAATTCAAGGAATTTACCTTTTGTGAGTACTCGCAATTCCTTACAAGTTTTACATCCGAATCGCTAGCTTTTTTTTCGCAATTTTTACCTTCAGTTCGCAGTTGATGTTTGAAGTTTTACTATCAACTGTTCATTTTTCTTCATGAACCTGTGTTGTTTCGAAACGGGATGCGAAACTGAGGGGTAAAATTTATGTAAACACCCTTACGGTAAATTTATTTCTCCCAAAACTCAAAAAAGTCCCAGAGACTAGCATGTGAGGCGTTAACACAGAAATATAACCCGCCATGAATATTGAATTAGCTAGAGGTAGAGCCGGAGAGCTACGTTGTGCTGGAAGAAGGCAAGCACGTGACTCTAGAGGCCCAGGGGCATAAGGAAGAAGATGGGAAGGTAGATGAAAAAAGTTGCACTAACCAGATCATTAGCCGAAGAAGAAGAAGAAGGAAAAGAGAGAGGCTCGTCGAGTGGCAGGCCGGTTTTCTCCGCCTCCTACGATACAAATGACCCAAGACGGAGCCTACCAATAACCACGGCCACTGCCAACCAGTCGGAATTATACCGTGAATATCAGCTCCTAGATGCCTAATAGCTACTCTAGGTACTATAGCTAGAAGAGAGGAAGATAGTAATATAATAGTATTCACGTTGGACATTCAGAGTAATTAGACTTGCATTATATCAGAGGGAAGTATAATAATATTCGTGTAGAAATTCTCAAAATATTTTTTACACTACCATCATTCATTATGAATGAGTAAAGAACCGATTTTACTCATCTGCTTATTACTTCAAAATCTCGAGAAAAGAAAATAGTATTCTATTTTTCCTTAGTTTCTCAGAAGTGCTCTACATGTGTGCTCCTCGACATGTGTACAAGTTTCACAACGCAAAATCCTTGAAAATGTTTCTTTCAATCGCGGGAAAGAAAGGTTCGTTCTCCTTTTCACTTCAACTATTTATTGAACGTTTCTCCAAAACTTATAGTTGGCCTCATCAGCCTTCCGAATCGAACACCATTTTCTCTACATCAATCTCGCCATCGATTTAATCCTCTCATTATTTCAGTTCATAATTTGCATGATAAGATTCGGGCAATTCCGTTATTTAGATTAAAGCTAGTACATTTTATTACAAAATTTTCCGACTAGTCACTAGTTAAAACTCCAATTTAAATATAAAAATAAAATCCCTTCAAATACCAATAATCAGATAATTTTTTTTTACATGAGAGAACTTCATATTAATCTCAGTTTTCATTGGAAACTTTCGTTACGGAGAAAGTTTAGTTAAGTATTTATTAGTGTCCCAATTCGGGAAAAAAACTCTTGATCGTTAGATGTTCATTCTAGAGGTTACTTTTAGTTAGATTAGTGTGCCTCTTCCAGCTTGACGATTGCGTCTCCGACTACTGTTTTCGCCGAAGGCTTTTCATCTCTCTCATCTTGATACCCTGACAAACAACAATGTTCGTTCGAAATTACAGGTTCTGACTTGGGCCTAAGATGATCCTATCTCTTACTCTGCTCGGCCCCTCAAAAAAAAAAAGATTTTCAAACACGGACGAAACGGGAGCTAACCTGGTAACTGACAAGTAATGCATCGACTTCCTATATTACCTTTTGGCTTCGATTCCTCCGTCCTTTTCAAGATATCGTGTTCTATGAGCTCCTATCGCTTTCAATGATGTTCGTATAAACTCAATCGCAATCTATATCCTCTTGAATTACAGATGCTATATATTATATCAATTGATGGCTAGAATTAGTTTTTGATTAATTTTCTTAACTCAGACGGCTTTGTTATTTTCGCATGATGCAATTTAGGCCATTTGTAGGTGGTGTATAATTATTTCAAGCGATCACTTCTTTAATACTTTTTACTGAGTTTAGGGAAAAATTCTAGTAAGGCGTTTTAAAGATAAACTGCTGCACCGTTGGAAGACTGTGCGATTTAGGTAACTGTTCATACTATTAAGGCGTTATTGCTTTTAGCAGGGGGTTTCCCGCGGTGGCTGTGGGGAGTTTCGGTTACTTTGTAAAATCATAGGTCTTTATTAGAAACCACAGTTCACTGCCCATTTGACGGTAACCATTAGATGCGTATGATTTTACGAAACAACCAATACTCCCAACGGCCACCGTGGAAAAACACCTCAAACTCCCTATTTCCTATTTTTTTTTTGCGCCGGAAAAATTATGTGCCACAAATTTACAATCAGGATTTTTTCAAACCAGTTTTTCAGATATTGGATATGAAACGGACGGGTCGAGGTTAATCGCCGAAAATTCTCACAAGTCTTAGCGGGAAAGACGATTATGCATGGTCGCTGGAAAAGACACTCAATTCCTAGCGAAGGGCGTGCCAGATGAGCAGAGGGAACAGCTCGTGACGTCACATCACGCCGTACCTTGCACATGCAGCTGCACCGTCGTGACGTAGGAGGAGAGAATACGGAGAGATGAGATGAGTTAGGGAGAAGGGAGGTTGGAAAGGTCCAATGACCTCTACTTCTCCTGCTCACGCGTCTCCCCGCCGATGTTGTGTTGTTGTCTCTTTCCTAAGTTGTGCGAGTAAGTTCAGGGCCAAGGAATACAAATAGGAACCTTCGGATATACGGACAACTGTCAATATGAAATGAGAAAACGCCCTTAAATATAATATAATATGAGGGTTAATTGCGATAGTGATGATGATATTTTCAGAACCGCTTAGGGAAAAAATAAAGAAATTACAAGGAAAAGAGGGGAGAAACTGTGGGGAATACTTATGGTCCAACCTACGGAATAAAAAATAGCCAGTTGATAGGAACGTTGCAGAAATGTGGTCGATTTGTGTAAACTTAAGTTATATTAAACTATTCGTTGTTTTTGCAGGCATTAAATTCTTATTTCAAAAAAGGCACTTACGTGAAGTAAGTATGGGAAAATATATTCAAATGAGTACAAAGCGAAAATAAAATACGGACGACCGTTCCTTTCCATTCTGTCGGACAAAAAGATTCCTTCCAAAATCATGGGAGAAGGAAATGTCGAAAAATTAATTAAAGGCACGATAAAAGACCCGAAAGAGGGAATTGAAAGAAAGAGACAGAAGAGAGAATAGGAATCGAACCAACGATCCATGCAACCTTAGGTCATGTAATTGTAATGAACAGGGATCCAGGCCAGAAGGCAGACACCCTCGCGATTCTGCGTTCAGGTTATTCTGCATTTGAGCGATTCTTCGGATCAGTTGTTCACTGAAGATATCCTCCACCATAACCCTCTTCTCCGCGGTAATCATTGTTCGTCGGCAATTACTTCTCGCTAATGATGCGGGTAAAAACGTCCCTTCGTTTCAGAAATATTTTCCACCCGTGTTAGCCGCGTTTTTCTTCACAAATCGTAATCACACGTACGGAATTCATTTTGTCCTACGAACAGAAGACGAGACTGGGAATGTAGTAGAGGACATTAGGGAGGATGGTATTATTAGGGTAGCATGTGATTTGCATTGCGTTCGGTTTCAAAGTAAAAAGCTTAGGGAACACAGATTTTTTGGATAAATATTGATCAACTCTCATTTAAAATTTCCACCCATCAAAAAAAAAAAAAAAAAAAAAAAAAAAATACGGCTGATACATTTTGAAACAGTTAATGGGTTCAATTGAGAATGAAAAACCTGGCGAATTATGAAAAAGCGAATCGCCAGTTTTTATATATTTATTTTATTTGTTTACTGTGTACCAGATCTGTTGTAATTTATGAACTACAAGCAATTTTTGTATTAATTTTATCTTTTTTCTCTGGTACGGACCCTACTTTTTCATTCTATACAATCCCCTCCAAATCATCTGTTTTTATATAATGGCATTTTGACGTTAGAATGCCATTTTTTCACATGCTCTCTAGGACAAATACATATCTCCGTCAATGTGATCTACAGTAGTCTTCTCTATTCACTGAAGGAATTTTTCAACCGAGTTCTGTTCTGGCAATGAAATTCGCAAAGCCTCCAGGCTCTGCTGCTGGTCCGTCATTTCTGCTCGGTGAGGAGGGTCGCCGTCGTTGAAATTCGCTCGCCCGTAAACTCTTTTTCACGTTCCATCGCCAACAACCCTCTCTCGCCTGGTTTCTCGATGATCCATACCCCCGACACAACGTACTTCAACTCCGACGTCCCACGATAGCATCATTGCAAGTCTTCGTTAAAACTTTTAATAAAACTCCACGTTTTTTTCTGGTCAAAACTTTTTTGTCTTGTTACCGGAGCGACTCTGGGTTTGTTCAAGTTACGAATAAGAAATTAAAAACCGTACGCATAGCAGTTTAGTAGATTCTTCGTCTTTTCCTCTGCCGGGCCGGGAGAAAAGACGGAAAACCTTTTTATTTTCAAATTTTGGTCCATGAGTTTTTGAATGGTGTATAGTTCTCGTTCAAGGATAAAATGTTCAGAGCCCCGCAAAATTGGATGGTTTACTTTTGAACGTATGTACCAAGAAAAATTACTATTTGTATGTACTATAAAATCACTACAATGGAAGAAAATCAATAGAAATATTCTGTCCTCCTGCCGTTCGCGATTTTTAAGGAATCAGTGTCATCTACAAAATTTAGAGTCGTTCTAGGTAATTAGAGGAAATTCCAGCATCAAACCGAGAGAGTTATTTCCGTGACTACAACAAATTAAGAAAATGCATGCGATAATTTTACATTTCTCATATTGCCTCCTTCGAACGAGCGAGCGGCTTTTTTTCTTTTTTTTGTAGAGGGGTAAGTTTTACGGCTCACAAGGTCTCGCACGTCTCTGTCGGATACCTCAAAGTGAGAAACTTCTGGTAGAAAAAGAATGTGAAATAAAGAAGGAATGTCTCGTTATGGTGAAAGATCGCAAACTCGACAATAAACTGAAATCGAAGACAACACTGAAGAATTTTCGCTCATAGATCAAAAGCGTAGCCACAAGCTCCTCCTACCTATTACTTTTGGACGTTCATCACACACTTCAACTAATGGACCATACAAAATGTTATTACCAGGCCTTCGTTTTCGCTTTGTCTTCAGTTTACCGCGAGTAAAAAAATTCGAAATTGCCGAGGAACAATGTGGGTTTCTTAATTGTCATTTATACTGTTTCCTCCCTCTTCTCATCAAGTTAGATTCGATCTATCAGTAATATAACAGCGATGGCAGCATTCCATCTGTAAGTTATCTCTTCAAAGTAATCATACTACACTGCGCTTTTAATCAACTGTAAGGCGACTCGTTGTAAATCACAACTTATGTATTGCCGTTTAATTACAAACCTTCGAGTGGAAAAAAGCAGAAAAGCAGAGATGGTTAAATTCTATATTGGGTGGACAAAAAAAAAAATTACAGATAGTCAGTGGTGTGTGTAGATCACGCAGTACGTCCGTGTTTGAGTCGGTAATAAGAATAACCAATTATAAAATCGTAATTAGGACGCAACGCTATTACACTACAAACTGTTATTGAAAAACTAGCTAGGAGAAGCCAAAATTAGAAAAACGCGTAATTAGGTTAATAATACGGAAGCGCAGTATGTGAGCCTAACATAACAATACAAGCCAAGTATTGTAAAACGGGATAACATTTATGAACCTCCAGCGTCAAAGATTTGATTTTTCTGCTGTCTGTAAAAATTGTAACAGCGAAAAAATGGCATACTGGGGAAGTACGGTGTGTGATTCAATCAATACAAAACAAGTTTTTGAAATGGAATCATTCGTATAGCAAGGAAACCCTAATTATACAATAGTGCACAAATAAAATAACTGAAAATGTAAATTACGAGGAAGTACTGCGTGCGACACCAATAATAAGAATGAAGCGATATTCAGCTGTCATATACAGAAATTTAAAGTCCCCCAGCGTTCGAATGTATTCATTTTTGCGGTCTGTAAAAATCAAAATATCCTCAATATGCGAATGACGCGGAAGCACTTGATAAAAATCACGCATCATTCAATCGCCGTTCCAAACATTTCAAGACCTTGAACGTTCGACGATCGCAATACTTCCATTTACTACTAAAATGGGAGTAAAAACTCTTGAAAGAAGCTCAGTGAAATTTCTTATTATCGTAAACGCCACTTTTAACGGGCTTAATTTGAAAATTAATTAACATTTGGTGCCATAAATGGCATTCTTTGGCGGAACAACATTGCACGCTATAGAAGCCACAAAAACTTGGACTGACCTCCAAAACGAGGCAATAAAAATATTATGGTGATACGGATTTTTTGTTCGTCTAGGAACATGCAATCAAACCCTTTCTACGGCACGGTTGACCTCCAACACCCTCTGCATAGAATTTCTGTTCACTTATGGTGGATTTCATCACTTCAGATTGAGATTCGAGTTACCGGTAATTCGAAGGATAGGCAAAAAGTGAGTGTCACCACTCTGAGTTAGTCTCAATACTCGGATTACTGGAGAAGCTAACCCGCAGAATTGAACCCCGATCGAGGTATCAATCGCTAAACCCAAGTGTTGAGGCTTGAGCTGTTTGGCTGATCCTTCCACTTCCAGGTATTCACTTTCTCCTTCCTCATCATAGCGTCGGTTTATTTATTTTTCGGAAATAAAAGTTTGATAAACGTCTGATGAACTTATATGAAAATAATCCGAGTACCTATATAATAAAAATTGGGTCCGTCCAACGTCAACACACTTTTCTCAAGATACTAAACCCACACATACGAAACTTTACTTGAAAAATAATATTCGCCTAATGACTCGATTCTTTAGCCTAATTGCTATATGCTATTTCTCAAGCTATCGCAGCTTTTGAAAGCTGGTTTGGAAAACTCAAGAAATTCGTCCTGATGATACAACTTGAAACTTATTACTGCTGTTAATAAAGATCTTATATAGGTGGAATGTATCCAGCAGTATCGTTATGCGATTGATCTGACTTCAAATTGAGGAATTAAAAACAAAAAAATACTTTAAAGTCGTACCCAAGAGTTTGGGTTAGCTACTATTTCATGCTGATGATCTTCTCAATTTATGTTTGAAACGAAGGAATAACTAATCACTGTATGATCTTTTTCGCCATTTTTATTTTCTGGAACATCCTTCCTTTGCATCCATTTCGCTGTTTCCATGAGAAGCACTTCTTTGACTTGAAAGTGTTGGTTCCGATTTTCTTTTTGTCTCTCCCGCCCAACTCAAAAATAATCAAAACCAAAAATCGACTCTGATGAATGACTCTGGATGCCTCTGAACCAGATAGAATAATGACAACGACCAAAAATAAAATCTAATTACAGTGTCTGGTTTCCTATCTCCCTGATATCAAATCTGCATTTTTGACCAGTTGTGATGGGTAATAAAAAAAAGAAACAAGTACAGACTTGCAACATTTTTATGAACCAGTTCCTTCCACTGTAATTTTTCACAGTCATTACAGAGATTTTTCAGCGGGCACTCAACGAAAAACTTCAATTTGAATTTTATTTATTAAAAACTAAAACACGAGGTACAGAAAATTGTGAAACATAAAAAATTCTGACAATTTAATGCTGTCGAAAATATTTCATTGTTTCGACTCGCGTTTCGAATTCAGCGTTGAATATTTATCCATTAAGATATGTTTTCATGATTCGTTGAAAACAGTATTGTATGCTTACTTCGATTTAACGTAGGTTAACGCACTACATTAAGCCCTAAATGTACAAATGCCGTGCTTAGTTTATTTGATCGATTAATTTCCATTGTTTGCTGCAAGTGATTCATCAATATGATCGCCTTATTCCAAGCACCATCCTCCCTCCAGGGCGAATATGCACTTCGAAGAATTGTGTGTGATCTCGATATCTCTATCCCGGCAACAGCCCGAGACTGTATTCTCCCTTCTCTCTAGCGCACACTTGTTTCCACTACCACTATGACTACTTATACAGCTACTTACTGCCAACTACCACCAACACACAAACTCGTCTCAGGCACAGGGTCATCACCCTGTTTACTCAGACGGGCCCCACTTCTTGTACTCCGCTTGTCCTGCTGCTGCGTAGTAGTCTCCGTAGTAGCCAGACCGGTCCTAACATCAGCTGATACCCCTTCCTTCCTTCTACCACAGTTTAGATCGTCTTATTTTTGCCTCTGCCACAACCGATAGCTTTTCCCTGCCTCGCGCCATCCTCCGACGCCTTCTCGAATCACCCTCCAGATTTGTCTCATTTGTATTTATAAGTCTTACCCAACTCGAAATACATGAAATCTCCGGCGTTAAAGAGGGAAAACGGTTATTTTACATGTTCTCCTATGGTTCGGTGATGCATAAAAAACCGTACAATCGAGGATGAAATTTGGAGTCACTTGAATAATTGTACTATTTGTTTCAGGAACGAGTGCCAATAGTACCTTCATCACACATTACACCGAGGATTTTCACCAATTAAAAACTCCCAATTTTTCCGAAACAGAAATCTTTTAAACCGCAAGAATCAAACATTTTCTGCCACCGAGAGAAGTTCCCCTACGAATGTTTACGAAATCCCAAACCCCTTCGATCAACACCTCCCTTCTCTTTCCAAAGAAGTCACTGTTGATTCAGTTGTCTCTTCTCTTTCACGTAGGCTCTTCAGAAAAGTGTTATGCCAAACATACAGCTCAAGAGTGCCATGTCAATTGTTCCACACTAGCTCGATTAATGTGTGATATCAACAGCTATATAGCTCCGAAATTTTGTGCCTTTCTCGATAGTACTTCAATGGTGGTGACTGTACAGGAGCGATTTCCGCAGAAAAACAACGGTTTACGTTATTAGCGTCTCGACAATTTTTTTTTTCAAAATCTGAGTGTTGTGAAATCTTGACGTGCCTACGCTATATTTCTAATTAGTAATTGATTCTTGTCAGCATGTCAGAGGGCTGATGACTGCTGTAGTTTTGTTGATTAGATCCGGCAACAGCGCATTAGAGAGAAGATGCTCATCCTTGGGGTGGTTGACCAGCTTGCGCTTCCCGCCAGGACTGGCCCCTTGTACCCGTCCCAACAAGACGAGGGACACCAAGCATCCCCCACTCTAGTAACGAGTCCTCCTACACACACGTTCACACAAACGTTGATCTATTAGCTATAATACCAATTCAACATTTTAGCTATATTGCGAGAAGTGCAATAATTCTTACTTTTTTTAAACAAGTTATGAATAGCAATTGAATAATAAACATATAGCATTGCTACGGTTTTTGGGAAGATAAACCACTTCCAATAAAACATTGGAGCAAAAATACTCATCCTCCGAAACCATCCGAAATCAGGATGAAACTATTAATTGTTTTAATACATTGAAATCTCACAATTTTCCGCAGTAGATAATCCGTAGCTTAATCAATATATTGACAATATTAAAGAGTTTGATTGTTAGTGCTGAAAATATAAATATACACTTTGACTCATTATTTTCCGCTGTTTTCAAACGTATCACATTTTTGGGAAAGATACCCAAAGTTTTATCCCTCAATAACTCTATATTTTTATGCGTAAATAGTAAATTAAATTATATCATTGAATACTACCGTAAATTGTATAAAAATCGGCGAAAATAAGTGTAAAACATATATTAATCAATTAATGCGACAAACAAAAGAAATCGCTTTTTATGTAAAATTGGGCGTAAAATTCGATAATGAAGTTAGAGGAATAGTGGAAACAATGACGAGCGCTAGCTACTCACAAGCAGAGTTGTGTACAAGTTGTTTTTATTTTAAATACAAGTTGTTTTTATTCGACTATGGAAGGGGTGTGGAGTTGTAATAAATAAATTATGGTTTTGATTCGATTTTTTTTTTTTTTTAATGAATCGAAGTATTTAATCAAACATATTACTTTATTCTCAAGCATCTCATGTTCAAGAAGTGTGAAACCCGTGCTAACACTCCATTACACGCGCGTCATCTCACAGATGCCCAGTTCAGCGTTTTTGTCACAGGTTTTGTGGGGGGAGGGGAACCAAGTTACCGGCCCTTCTATTCCTCAAGGTCCTGTAGGACAACCGATCAGTTGCCTTCGTGGGCGAGTAGCGTGCTGTAGGTTGATGTTTTCCTCAAAAGCATCTCGTGGATGCAGCGCGTGTAAAAATGTAAGTATAGCCAAATTTTCAATTTTAGGTGTTTCATAATATATTGCGTTCACGTGATTGTTCTTGTTTACTTTTCCCAGACGTCTCCAGGAATTAGCCAGGTGAAGGAAAAAGTTCAGGAGGTTCAACCTCGCTTGGTACGGCTTAGAGGACAAGTGGACGGCCAAGTTAGAACGTGAAGCTAGAGCAAATCTGACCCTGACAATTTTGGACTGAAACTGTGTTTTCTTCTTCATAGATTCAATATAGATGGAAAAAACGCTTCGATCTCAACAAACCTAATGACATTCGCGAAATTCATCAAATTCTACTTGACGGCTGTGAGGTGAGTGATGATGAACTGCTATCTGAAGATGACCCTAGACCTTCAGCTTCCGGGCCCCCAAAGCTCATTGCTGAGTTGCCTGAAGAGGACCTCGACACCGATGCAGAAGAAGAAATTGAAACGAATATGATTGAAGACTGATTGTTTGTGTACCTAATAGGTTTACTAGTCGATTTACTTTTTACCGACAAGCAATAAGGAATGATACCTATTGAAACGAATAAGTGTTATTAAATTTAAGATTTTGAAGATTTACATTTTTTAAAAATACATTTATTAACATTTACGAACTTCTTTATTTATCTGCCCATCATTACTCCTGCAAAATTGCGAAAAACAATTTTTTTTCGCTAATAACTAGTCGGGCATCTGACAGATGCCGCGCGTGTATCAGTGTTTCACCAGGGGGCGCGTGTAATGGAGTGTTAAGAACTAAGAAACTGTGATAATCGGGCTACTCTCAAATAAGAAAAAACACTCCTTCCCGTTCTTGCATTAATAGCTATCGCTACGCACTATTTTTTCCTCTCAGTTGAATTAAAATTACAGGTTGCCGCGTAAATGACTCGCATCTCGCTGCAGCCGTGTCGCATGTTCACCGAATGGCGATATTATAGATTGATTTCTAGATTTCCAAGGTTGGCAACGTAAGGGAGAGAAACGGGTTTTAGTCGAGAAGAACTGGGATGGTGAAGAAGAGCCGTATGAAGATGAAGTGAGTTGCAGAGGGCAGCGGGTGACTCGGCAACAGCGCTCACACCTGTGCACTTGAGCCAGCCCCCAGCGACTTCCCCACCCGCTGCTCACAAGATTCGTTCCTTCTCAAGCTCATCGGCTATCGGTATCGTATGAAACCTGAAAAAAATTGCGAATTTATTTTATAGCTCCCATTCCCACTACACCACAGTCTTCACCGTATATTGGTTTTTCATAAGGTTAATTCGGCAGTAGTGGTTTTCTGTAATATTGTGTAAAGCAAAGTCAGCATTGAGTCTTAGTTTGAACGAACAGAGGATTATCTTTGCTCTATTATTTGTTTACCGCGATTTACGATTCTCATTTTTTTTTTTTTTTTCTTTACGCTGGATTAGGAGTTTTTCTTATTGGCCCTTTGAGGGACCAGATTCGATTTACATCTGGAAAATGCTGTATGAGCTGAAGGAAACTATCTGCGCACCAATTAGTGGCTTAGAAAAAAATCTTTACAGGTGATGAAAATATTGGAAAGGAATTACTTCTTGACCAATTGGAATGGTCAGATTTTAAATCATAAAACAGAAGCCAACTCGTTGAACGCAATAGTTATAGTGATGTCAAAAGATTTTTTCTAAAAAAAAAAAAAAAAAAAAAAAAAAAAAAAAAAAAAAAAAAAAAAGCCACACAAAATCTTGCAAATGAGTCCCTTAGAGCGGCTGTAAATGCCGGATAACTTGAACGCATTTTCAGTCTCAATTTGCTTACAAAAAGGATAATGTTGATTTGCGCTATGTTGCGAAAGCAGTGTGGGCACGCTCGAGCAAGAAGGCGTATCAAGGAAAATGAGCACGAAGGAAGGAAAGCGGGACCTATAATTGCCTGTTTACGTTAGAAGAACCAGTTCGAAGCTGGGAGCATGGTCTGGCCCTTCTATTTCAGTCTTGGGACACCCAACGGAAGACCTGTACAAGAAGAAGACATTATAGTTGCCTTCTTACACTTCAATCTACTTCGCAATCTGGGCAATAATCGATTTTGACAAAATTTCATATAATATTTTTCACAACTCCCGAATGATTCATTTCTGTCGGTTAATAATTGATTTATTTTCAAATTGCGAAGTCCATTCTTGGTATTATGTTTTCCCACCTCCAGCCAATTATTCTTAAGAGTTGAGCTTCAATATTGAGGTCATGGTTGTGCCAGTTTGCGACTGTTTACAATTCCAACTTGTTCTATAGAGCTCTTCGGATAAGAGTCATATTTTCATGAGAATTGCCAACTGTTGAGTCTTGCATTGCCATTTTATTCGGTGAGGTACTTGAATACGTTGGTTCCGCGGGTATCCACATGACCATCTCAATTCTATACTCCAGGCCTTGAGATAGGCACGAGTCAGGAGAGGGTCTCTTTGGCAGGATCACCTTCATGAGGTTGGTCACGACTCTGTTGTCGTTAGTCGATTAAACGGAAAGGCAAATCAAAGGGAACTAACGTCTCGCTTCTTCAACGTTCGAGCTATCAACACGAGCACGCGCAGTTTTCGAAACAGCGATTACAGGCGAAATCAGTGCTTCTCTCGTTAACAAAGGACGCCCACTCAAGTCGAAGTTTATTGCAAGTCTGGCAAATTGAACGCTGCCGAAACCGTTGAAAGGGTAATTTCCAGGGTTTTTGGTTTATAAATTACTACAATCCTCGCCGACAGGCAGGGATGGAGGATTTCGGGAGTGATGGTGCGCGGTGAGGGAACAGAGCGGAAAGGGAGCACGCGATGCGTTCGTCGTATAGTTATGCAAGAGAGCCAAACAGACGCTCTACGTCAGACAAGCAGTGCGCAGGCGCACGGACCACGTGTTACTACAGAGCCAAGGACACTTTTACTAGAGCCTCATCCCCTTCCACCGCTAACGTTCATCTCACGGCGAGAGGTTTACGTCGGAGTTCGAAGGAGATACAATTTCTGCGTTATCATTATTTTTATGTAGGTACACTCTCTTGTTCCTATAGGAAGATGAAAATATTAGGCGCAAACGCTTTGAAACTTTGCAGATTTGCAGGAAAAGGAGAATTTTGAATATGGTTACCATTTTATTCAGATCAGTTTCTGTAAAAGTAGCTTCAGCAGCAAATCAGTTTATATACGTCAGTAAGTATCACCCGGCGACATGAAAAAATTTAAATGTCGAAAACCAATATGCATTAAAAGAGATTGCGATCCTGACTGTATTTCCAATGTCTGCTTTAATGCTATACTTTGTGAAGAACAAGGAATATTTCCGTATAAATAAATAAAAATATTGTGACAGTGGAACTGCGATTCAAGGAAAAGCAAAATGAAGCAGCAACTCAGACTTGAAGTTCATTTAAAAACAATTTTAAATTATCTAAATTTTACTGCACGCACTAAGGATAATGACCTTTGAATATGCGCACGCGATGAGTGCGAGTAGGTGTGAATTGTCATGCAACCCGTTTCGAAGGATGTAGGAATCTGGAATTATTACATTACTCCGAAAATGGTCGCTCAAGATTTCTGTACCGCTCATTATCGTCATTCTGGCAATTTTACATGAAACGAAGCCTCTTTATTGAAATGATGAGAGTAAAAAATCGTGTTAGGAGCGTTAAAGCAAGAGCGTTGGGTTTTATTTCGTGATTCTAAATGAGTTTCTACGAGTAATAACTTTTTCTCTGATTCAGGAGCGAACATTACCTAATTTGTAGGCCAACATTCCATTTTTAGCAGTCAGGAAAATTCGATTTCAGCAGAGCATTTCAAGTTTAAAATTAATATATACTACCTATGACAATTTGTTTCTTGCTCGGAAGGTTTTGTCTAGAAGCATAGCAAAGACGCACAGCTGAAAGTGCCCGTAATAATAACCTATTTGTAATAAACATTACAACCAACAACGTCTAAAGGTTCGCTTACAACTTAAGGGGCAAAATTAAATTCCTACAGAAAGACGTTGTAATGTACCTATGTGCAACACTGCACTATAATGATGTTAATGTGAATGTTCAACTATCAGGTCAGCAGTTCAGTTCAATTGTTCAATAAAACAGTCAAGTGAAATCTCAAGTTCTTTACTTTTCCTTTAATTCGAATTTCTACTATATTCCTCAATCCATGTATGGTTCAAACACGATATATATTTATATGATTCAAGTTTTCTCCTGCAACTAGATCCTGGTACCCTATCGGAAAATAACGCTTGGAATTATCCCGAAACTACGACTTTACTCGAACAGATCAAACTCAAGTAAGCCTGCTTGTTTAAGCAAATAATGGCAGCAGTGTACGAGTTCAGTATTACACCACAACCGACGATCCACTATAATTATTTAGACTAGGTATGACCTTAAAATAATTGGCCCACTCAAAGAGGGAGGAGCAAGAGGCTTGCAACAGTATAAAATCTGATGTCCTTGAAGCAGTAGTGCACCCGGAAGAGCTCGCCGACCGTGTAATAAACGACTCCAACTCATCTTCCCCCGCGTGTCTGCATTTGGAACAACGCTAATATTGATGGAAATGGACTTGAAAAAAATTAATAGACTATGACGCATGATTGGCAAATGAATATAAAAATCAAGGTTTTACACTGCAAATTATGCAAAGAACCGATTGCCATTGATTTGTACATTTTTTCATACACGGTCATCGGTATCGTGACGTCAATTCATTTTGACTTCACATTTTCCTATTATTATATTTAATTTTTCCAATGCATTTTGGTTTATTATTCAATAATAAACCATTGTAATCGCCCAAGAAAAAAAATTTTCTAACCCCCCCTCAAAATTTGATGTTTTACGTTTCAAGGCATGTAGAATCCGAATATCCAATAAAAAAAATTCTGTCTGTCCGCCGTACGCCGTACGCCGTACGCCGTACGCCGTACGCCGTACGCCGTACGCCGTACGCCGTACGCCGTTAGCAGTTTTCCGGCCAAACTATAATAGCTAAATTCTTGAAATTTTCACCAAAAATCAATCTCGGTCCTACGACGGCACAGTTATTGAACCAACTTGCTAGCTCAATTTTAAGGGTTTTTTGGGGGGTTTTGAGGGGGAGAAAATTCATATTTTCCAGGGTGTTTCAGAAAAATGTGTATGTGGTATCAATTTATATAGATTTTTGGACGCTGAATCGAATGAGACCATCGCCAGGTCGATAGCTTTATTGGTTCTCGAGTTATCGCAGCTTTTTGTGCCGAATTCGGGAGATTTTCAGAAATTTGGCATTAGGGTATAACTCGAGAGTTCTTGGCCCTATAAAAATCGTTCTATACTCATTGGAATGGTCGTCAAACACTCTCTCCAGCTGTATCGTTAGGCAATAAGTTTAGCTTTTAATTAGGAAATTAAGAAAAATAAAAATGATTAAAATTACAATAGTTGCTACGGAGTTTTCTCTTATCGTTACCATCTGTTTTCCGGTGGGAACGTTCACAAATGTTCGGAATATTCAAAATCACAAATGGATAGTATTTTTAAATCAATATTGAAGCGAAATAATAATAAACCACTGTTTCAATTGTGGCTGCTGGTAACAGATGAACCTTGAATAAATTTTGGAAATAACTAGACGCTTGATTACTTCAACCTTATTGCTTTGTTTCGAGAGTTCCAAGGGATTAGAACCATAAATATTCAACTAAATGCGTTTCTTCTACATGGCATTTGGTAGAGGAAACAAGCACTGAACGTGAAGGCAATGCTCCAAACTCTATCGTATGGTTTGAATTTCATCGATTATACTCATTCTCAATTTTGGGCCAAAACTTGAGAATTTTAAATTTTTTAAATAACTAGAACTATTTGTGGGGTTTTAGTAATTTGGATGCAGTATCTCCTTGGAAGTAGAAAATTACTTTTTGGGTTTTCAGTGCAACTTAGGGCTTGAATATCTGAAATTTCCGAACTGGAGGATCAAGAGTGGCCACGTAATGAGAGCATTGTATTGTTAGAACAGTGGTTTGACCAAATTATAGGCAATAAAGTTGCCTTCACGATCTCGCCAAAATTTTTGTCAAAATTGCCAAACTCTAAACAAATCACGAGGCTTTCCAGTCGTAAACAGCGATTTCAGTTTTCCAGTGTTCTCCTTGGAAATTAACGTTCTCTCGAATCACCCTTCGCAAACGCTAGTGCTGGTGAATGTCAAGGTTTTTCACTGTAAGTCAGCGTTGCATCTGAGTCTAGTGCAGTCGAGTGCAGAACATGCAAGGAGAGGTGTTTGGGGGACTCTTGGGCCCCTACCGTTGCACCATCACCCTGCCGACTCCTGCTCTGGGGCACGCTCGAACACCTGGGCTCCAGCTACTGCACCGCGGCCAACTTTTATTATTTGCCTGGAGTCAAGTCGTATTTAAGTTTGAATCACACGTGCGATGTTGCTCCTCTGTCTGTTGGATATAAGTCGGCCAAAATATAAGAAGAGAGAACTAAACTTTTCCAAATGGACTGACCTGAGTTAGGGAAATTTTAGGAATCCTGTAATTTGTAGATAAAGTAAGACAGCAGCATGTACGCTGCTAAGAATTATTATGTAAGAATTGGTATGTTTGCAGTTGCTTATTGAAGTGTGTATTGTAAATATACTTGCAAACTGTTCTTGGTAAACTTGAAGAAATAAAAAGTCTAACTGCTCTAGGAACTAAATATTACTGAAATCTTACTGTAGAGGTCATCGCCCTTATTCAAATACAAAACTTATGGCAAGCATAATGGTTTACCAGTAGATAGCGCTGGAGAAACGTTATGCGAAGGCTGGAGTCTTGGCTCTATCACAATTAGTCACGGAGCTAGATATCCTTGAAGCCACTGGTCTTTGAAAATTAATTTCCCAATAAAAAATATGCCAAATAAAGATTCGGCAACAAGAGCGAATCAAAACAAACGCGACAGCAAAAAAATGTCGACTAGAATTTTCCAAAATTAACTTTCTTTGTTGTCACATTGCTTGGTGGTTGCCAAACTTAAACAGCCCTTTTATGTAGCCACAAGTGAACAAATCATTCCTAAAAATATACATACGCTTAGCATGACGTGTAGCAAAAAAAAAAAAAACTGTACGATAAATTCGAAAAATTTAAAAAAATTTCTGTACGATTGATCCGTATGTGTGAATGGACTGAGACCTTGACAGGCTTGTCCTGTGTTAAGAGACCTTGGCCAAGTGTTAATAATCCTCACGCCATCCGCTGCAATATTCATCGTCCTGACAGCTGCATTTAAACTTTATAACGACAACCACCTCACGAACTTCGGATTGTGTATACCTGTAAATCTCCAGAACGGTCACCTCAAGTTGCACTATTCGACAACGCAATTTCAAATGTAAACTAAAGATTGCCTCACTCGACTGAGACGTTCCATTTCTCGATCTATTTTGCATTGAAAGAGACATTTCAACAGATATCTATTTCATTCTGTGGGTGTGTAGCCCGAGTCACCTAAATTATGGCTTCCAAAAATATAGCAATATTGGTCCTGAATTGTCAACCTTTTCCGATACAAGGGAGATGCGCTCCATTAAAATGAAATTAACGTTGACATAATAATTAACATTGAACATAATTAACTTTGAAATAATTACTGAAATTATAACTTTCTGGACGGCTGAATCGAATTTGATTAAACCGGCCCTAAAACTGAAACCGTTAATGCCCGTAGTCTGCCACAATAATTTTTCTTTATTCGTTAACCACCTTTTTTCCAATCCTTGTATAACTGACTTCATCATTGCGTCTTCCGAAGTTGACGTGGACGGGAAATTTGATCGATCTGAAGCGACCAAAGTATTGTTTTTACTTTTTATTATCGTCGTTTCGATAAAACCTACGGTTGGAAAAGTTCGAAGTTGTTAGGGTTGAGGAATAATTGTTTTTCTACCTCGAGCCGGCAAATGGGGTGATTACGGAGATCCAATTACTCTCGGCATCCACAAATAGTCTGGCGACTTTTTACCACTTCCATCAACACTGGACATCAATTATTGCCCGGGTTCCATTTCATCCTGTGGAATCATCCACCTTATCAAATGCGCTGCTGTTCCCTCGGGGACCGTAGGTTGAAATGTATGAACGTTAATGACCCATTAGAAGTAACTGCTACCTTCAATTGCAAAGTTGACGATTGTTCTAAAAGGGTTGAAAAAAAAAAATGTATAAGGGAACAAAAAGGGGATCGGAGAGTTAGAAATAAAAGGTTGCTACCGCATTTATAGCATACACTAAAACCATTTTTTTTGGGATTTTTGAGATTAATTTCATTTTGAAACTCGATTTGAAGATTCTATGGGAATGGAAAAAATTAACAAATAACTCCAGCTTGAACAGCTTGCGAGTGTTAAGACTATGTAGGTAGATAGTTTGGAGCTGCCGTTCTTATAAAGTGGGTAAAATTTATGGGTAATTAGTACAGCTAGCTCTCTGCTGCGCACAAATCTAAGGTGATGGAATCGGGACACTGGGGTACTCGGAACATCAATATCTGAGAAAACAAGAATTATTCAGTGGTCCTACCAATGTTGCACCTTTGGTGCTTAGGGGGAAAAAACGGTGACGCTTCTGATTTACAGCTGATATAATTATGGGGTTTTGATCAATCCAATATTAAACTTAAATATTCTCCCGACGACTCAGTTTTTCAAAGCGCCTTCTGACTCGAGCACTATGCACTCCCGAATGTACGTTCAAGCGCTGCGATCTTGCATCACGTTATGCCCCTTTCGCTGAAGAACGATTTGCTCGCCGTGCTGTTTGATTCCGAGTTGAGTGCGTATTCAAATAATTTTTGGATTTCATCCACTTCGACAACTAAAACTACCAATTTATTCGCAGACCTATAATTAATTTATTGGCTTACTTGAGAGTGAGGAATAACGAAGCAGAATTAAATTCTATCGAACTGTGAGCCCTGTTGGCATTTTAACATCAAAGGGATTATAAACATACATTAGTGGATTAATGCCGGAAGGCACGGAACCGGATTTCTTGGGAATTATTAATGCGGCTTTTAAGACGTTGGAGCCCCCGGGCGCTAAGTACACAAAGCGCGCGTCAACTTGATTAACTCTGGTTGAGTTACTGAGTAATACTCTTTAATGGAAAGATACGTACTCCACATAATCCACACAGGTAGAACACAGGCGATAAAATATTCGCCAAAGACATAATGAGGTTATTATCTACTTTTAACTCAAGTCTCCGCTCCGTGTGAATGGTTTATTCACAGTGAATTTTCAACGTGTGGATGATGAGAAGGTTAGCGGAGTTGGTGCGTACGTAAGAGCTTATCTGATGAAACTCAATTCTGCCATGCCTTTTCAGGTATCTATTCACATCTACAGCAGTTGAAACGATGTGGTGAAATCGAATAAAAACGTACTGAAATCCGCCATAAAACCTTCGAACTTCGACTTCTTAAGCCGCGACTACACTAGACCAGAAGGCAGTCCACTTGGCAGTCACCAGTCAACTAGCGTAGGCTTAAATCATAATTGACGCAAAGGAATACCCGATAAATTATTGGGCGTTCATTTGCAGCATTTTCCGTTTAGAACAATTCTCTGATGTAACCCGTATAATCAATTTTCTCGTCCACTCTTTTCAGCAAACGTTTCCTCTTGTAGCACTTCACAAAATTCAAACACAAATTCATGGAGCAAAAATAGTGCCTCGATGGCCCAATCGCTCTCATCCTTTTTGTTCTACTGGAGCCTGTTGAATGGCTTCCAGCTCGCCCGATTTGACTGGCGCCAGTCAACTGGACTGCCTACTGGCCTCGACCATGAAAATTATTATGGCCCTCGAATCCAAAACTATTTTGGGCTCTATAGATCTTATTATTTCCAGTGGTTCAATTCGCAAACTTTCTTCGTCCAACTTGCGTGTTCCAATTTGAGCATGGCGGGTAATATTACAGTTTGACACGGGATTAAAAAATGTTTATTGAAAGTGAACCATTTTCATAGAGACATTCACATGCTGCCAGGAACCTTTAAAAAAAAATAATAAAAATTGTGACGTAGATCTTGAAGCGAGTTTTGCAGATTCGAATGTCTTTTTTCGGTCATCGTTGGTGAATCTGCTTATGGAGCTATTTATAGTGGTTTAATTTCATGAACAACTATGATCATTAGCCTGTCTATTTTTTGTTGGACGCCTTCACCAACCACGAAACGAAATTCGAAAAGTATTTGGTGAATTATCTATGTACTGTTTGCAAAACATGGAAAATTGCTGTTTATCAGAGCGCGCTCTAAATTGCAGGGGCCTATTCGTCATTATTTTGGTAAGCAGTTTCGTACAAAAGCTGGCACATTTTCATCCGGTAAAGCAGTTTCTTCTTCAAATCCATCGTCTTCAGATATGGAAGAAAACTAATGAGGAAATTATAATCGTCGTCCTTAGGGAAATCTTCAGCAGCGAGGGAGTTTGAGCCGTGGACAAAGGCATAATGAGCTGGAGGTGCGTCATCGTCAGAGACGTAGCGACGTCGTCGTTTCACACCCCGAGGCCTTGTATTACTGTCAGGCTGAGCAATTGGCGTGTTATTCAACTCAGCTGACGCACTTGCACCTTCGTCCGAACTTGATGCATCTTTGTCTTTTGGATTCGGGTCTACACCTAAACAACCAAAGTTATTATTCGATCAATGAAGGAATTTTGGTGGACTCGTGTTATATAATATGGTGAACTCTGGCCGTTTGATGATGAAATTATGATTCCATTTGTAATAATATTTTCAATTGAAACTACAGAAAATATGTACCTTTCTAGTACGATATCAAATACAAGGGTGCTCACCTAAAAGTGAATGTCTCAAAATGTAACCGTTCGGAGCAGCGAAATTCGAGTCGTCCTCGACGTCTTCGTCGACTTCGATCATTTCGGTTTTGAAAAGCGTTTCAATCGGTAAAGGCAGCTCTCGCACGTTGCTGCTCATCTGATCTTTCATGAATTCCATATCGGCAAAATGTGACCACGAAGAGGGCGATTTCGTTGCGCTCGTTTTCTTCATTTCTTTTCGGAACACGTCCTTCAGGCCTTTCCATTTTTTCTTGACGACGTGATCTATAAAAGAGAAAAAAAATCGCTTGCATTTTCTGTTGAAATGAGCCTTTTAGTTGATCTGGAAATATCGGTGAAATTTACAAATCACAACTTTGGTTTATCTTCTAAGTGAAGAGCGACGATGAGGAAAAATGTGAATTTCATTTTGGTGCCTACTGGTTCCTACTATTTTTTCTCTCTTATTGAGTTGAGTTGTGTGTAAAAATAATGTGGACGGATAAATAAATTCATATAAAACGAAGCGTTCATTTCAAAACACTAATTGACAGTGAAAACTCAAGGTAATTGAGGTAACTGAGGTCGAACTCATGGTAATTTTAATGGAAGTTGAGGGAAAAACCTATTTCTCTTATCTCAACCAGCAGAAAAATATTGACTCAATTTTTATCAACTTCGTTAAATTCGAGAGGGGCAAATTAATTTCACTTACAAGACGAGCCCATTTCTTCGGCGACTTCGAGCCAATGCTTGTGCATGAGGTCCCTGTTGAAATGATTTTTGTCAGCCACGTTCCAAAGACAAGACCTTTGGCGAATCGTCTGGATTAACTGATGAACGTCCATTGCGCCGGAATATGGAATCTGTCAACTTCCTACAGATGTGATCGGTTTTGCTTCCGGCGGAATAAAGTCGAATTAATAAACTGAGACTCGACGTCTGCGGCACTACCGGTATATCAAAAATTGAAGTTGAATGATTTCAGCGTCCAATTCACATTCGGTCCGGATTAATGATATCCACGTAAATCGCCCGGGGTTATTTTTATTATTTACTTATATTTTTTTTCAACGCTGCGATTGATGAAAAAACTCAATAATCGTTTATACCGTTTCTCGAGAACAGAGGCTCAATTATTTGCCGCGAGAAAGTTACTATGAACCGCAGACACTTAAAACGCACATGGATTTATATCGGCACTCCGACGATTGAGCGGCGAGTGAGCTACTTTGTGGAGCACGAGCGAGCCAATTTTTCTAGGAAAAATTACTACTGCGATATTGATTTACCGATAAACACTAGTTATGACGATTGTAAAAAACTAAATGACCGTTCGATGGAATTTTTCGCTGAGAAACGTCGGCGAGACGAGGGTGAATGAAACTGCTTCGCTCGGGGTCGCCAGTTGTGGCAAGGGTTCTATGGCGAGGGGATGCGGCGCTAGGGCGTTCTGCGCACCCGTCGCTTCGCCCTCGTCCGTTAAGCCGGGAATACACTTGCGCCGAGGCAGGCCGCGCATCCTCTGAGCACCGAACGAGCCTGCCTCGGCTCGCCGCGATGTGATTTGCCGCGATACGAATTTGCAAGTGAGTTTCGCCGAGGCGCGCGTGCTCAGTACTGATCCGACTTTGCGCGGTGCTCGCCGTGATAAAGGATAACCATTCGCTCGAGAACTGAACGACCAAAATACCGTCTACACTGAGCACCGAACGAGGCTGCCTCGGTCCGTGCTCACTTTGATGGACCGACAGCCGATGGCTCAGGCCGCGCACCGCATGAGGCAGACCGAGCCTGTTCGCAGCTGTGTTTAGGAGCTGTACACACTTGAGCATCGCGGCGAGCCGAGGCTGCTCATGCGGTGCGCGGCCTGCCTCGGCGCAAGTGTATTCCCGGCTTTATTGATCCGAAGTCGCTCCAGGTCGCACACGCTCACAACTCGGCCCTCTCGAACCGGTCTCTGTCTTTCTCTCGCTTCACCTCTCTGCCATCGCTCCTTCTCTTGCCGTGATCCAACGTCTCACTTGCTCTCTCGGCCCTTGGGCCCTTCGTTTATAGTCCCTCGTTGCCAAACAACGGCTGCGTTTCGTATAACTAAAATATCGCCCAATGCCTAACCTCTTTCTTATTGTAACTAGCGAATCATTCAGTAGTGTGCGATATTGAGATTATGAACAGGCGAGGAATGGAATATACATTAGGCGAAAGCCTGGATTCACCAATTAATATTTTTTGAAACAAGAAGTTATTACACGATACCTAAGTGAACTAAGGTAACGAGATGAATCATTCAGATTCATGTCGAGCGTACTACAACTATATTAATTAACTATATATTTTCTATCCAACGATCAATTTTTGAATAATAGATTTTCGCCATAAAAACAAAATTTTTGAAAATAATACGTTCCAATCGATTTCCTGTTGTTCTAATTTACCGAATTGACCTTTCTGGTCACTGAGTCAGGTAAGTTCTTTTCAATTTTCGCTCGCCTTTTCAATACAGTCACAATCGGATTTCCTTCGGGTGCCTAATTGTCGCTCTTCGCTTTCGCAATGCTCAAAGAATCCCTCTTTTATTCGTTCCATAGATATAGATCTCCCATTCCCCATTTTTCTACCTGTGTATTTTGAACGTTCTGTTAATTTCCGACAGTCAAGACCTCCTGATGTCAAAATCTTTGTAAACCCAAGAAGAATTAGTTGTTCACATAGGCGGCCTTCTCATGGCGTTGACATGATGTTCTTCTCCTTACCTGAAGACACTTGTTGAAATGCGTGTGGTCGAAAATAGGTTTGAACGCCTTTTTCAATATCAGCGGGAAGTCAACAGCCGACAACCGTTTAAAGCGGTTTTCTTTGAGTTGGATACGTTTGTGTTCTCGTTTACGGTAAAGAAACCTATAGAACTCACAGAAGACAGATAAAGTAGAACACCCAACATGTTTTGAAAATTATTCTGCCTCTTGTTCTCTCTGAATTTGTCGAACAATTTGTCACTCAATTTATAAGAATGTTTTGTTTCGACGATGTATAATTTTTGTTGTTGTTTTTTCTTCTAAATTAATGCTCAAGTTTATTCATTTATATATTGGTCAATTGTCATCAAATTTAATAAAATCATCTAGTGTTAGGAGTTTTAATTTTTTTAGGTGAAGACAACGAAAGGAGTTATCAGGTAAAAAGCAGTTGTTTTCTCAAGTCGATCTAATATTATGTTTGCTGCGACCGAAATTAGTTAATCCTCACCTCATTTTAAGAAAACCAATTTAAGGTGTTTGAGGGAGGAAATGTTCATTATAATGTTTTTACAACAAAGACATGCGTATGCAAAATGTGTAAAACTTTTGCAAAGTTTTAGCCGACATAGGCGAACCAACTTTTAAGTTTTCCAAGATTTGAAACTTGTTCAGTGGATAACTTTAACAAAAAGTCATCAATTCAGATATTTGAATACATCAAAAGATGGGTAATTTAACTGCCCACATTTTCTCGAAGTAATGTACCTATCCATTTTTCAACCGTTTATGCGTTATTCAACAATATTGTTGGAATATACAGGAAAACATCACATTTTTCTGCTTTGAACGTTCTTTTCATCAATTTAGAGCGAAAGAAACAAAGAATAAACCATATATTATTGATATGCACATCATCAACTATCATTATGCTGAATTTGAGAGAAATCTATTTCAAAAAACTTTTCGCAAAAAATCCAAGGGGTACCCCTGCGGTTTTTTTCAACCGAACAGTTAACGATTTTTTATTCGTCTCTCAATACAGATAAAAATATGAAATTTTCAGGAAAGGTGTATCTTACCAAGATGTATTTTTGTGATTTTTTTTATTTCTCGGAAAAATCTGCAAATCGTCCAAAAAAATCAGTTTTTGATAGCTCGAAAATTGGACTTTAACCGCGATTTTCGGGGTCAATATTCATCTGAATCAATTGTTTTATTATGCAGGAGTCTTCATTTGAACGCCTTACACGCGTACATAGCAAAAAAATTGGTGAAAAAAATTTAAACAGCGCCACAGAAATTATTTTCCGTAAATCGAGCTCTGCTGACAGCGGTAAGGGTGAAAAATTAATGTTCGTTACTGAGCGAATTTGAAAGCTATTCTTATAGGAAATTTAACGCTGAATCCGAATTTGACGTCAAAACGGCGGAAATTTGACGACAACTTTCAGTTTTTCATATTTTTAGTATTACACTACTTGTATGTTTTTCATTATTTGTGAATAATTATCGGTGTTTCATTCGAATATTATTTGATCACTCTAGCATTAATATAATATGGAACTATTCAATATTCGAAGCCGATTCCAGCGTTTTTCTGCAACGCGGAGAAACAACAAAATTCACTCCGGCATTTCCGAAATGGTGTGAATCTGGCTTGAAAAATACAAGGGCAGGGTCAGCTTTTAAAACCCTCTCGTCCTCCTCGTCTACGCTGATGTCCTTTTGTGCTATCAACCTTCTCTTGGTGACAATAGCCGATCGACAAGTGGCCCTCAAAGTCCTGAAGTGAGTCCTGCGAGTCGCCACTTGCTGTTGCCAGGCTTTACTCAAACTCGCTCCCTTTTGAACTTTTGTCCTTCCCGGTTCGTATTCTCGTATTGTGTCCGTTGCAAAAAAGCGACCCTTTCTGCCGTTTTCAGCTGTTGACGTGCGAGGGTCTTTTTCGCGTTTGTTCCTCGGCTCCACGTGCGTAACAGGTGTTGAATGGAGAACAAAACTCTTTCAACAATACTGTAACTTTCAACGTTTGAAATTTCAACATGAAACATATTTCAAGGGCGAAACTCTCGAACAATTACGCGTTTTTACGTGGCAAATTCTCTTTCGATGGAATACTATAGTGTGTTTGAATAAAACAGAATATTGTATGCCTTTAATGGAACAGCTTTAAATGTATTGGAGTTTTACAGTGATAATGACGGAATTTGTCTCGAAATGACCACAGACCGGCGAATATACCAGTATTTCTGGGGATTGGATAATTGGATAAGAAAAGGTTGATTTACTATTTTTATTATTTCTGCAGGTTGAGGGGGAGAGTAACGAGACGACCTCTTCTCCATTTTTTCCTTTTTATTACGCCGAGTACTTTCGCCCGTTCGGGCTTCTTCAGGGCATTATAGGACCAATTATAGGGGGCCATAGGTACCATTGGTCCTATAATGCCCTGAAGAAGCCCGAACGGGCGAAAGTACTCGGCGTAATAAAAAGGAAAAAATGGAGAAGAGGTCGTCTCGTTACTCTCCCCCTCAACCTGCAGAAAGAAGGAATACGACCACCTGGAGAAGTAATTTTATTATGTTTCCTTGTAAATTACTATACGTCGAATACCGTCTCAGTTAGGTTCCTCAGTTGAATTTTGTGATCCTCAACGTATTTTCGATTTTATTCATCATTTTGTCCCGTTTTATCCGTTCAGTGGAGTCATCCAGCTCTTGGAGGTAGTCAGACATATCGTAAAAGGGTGTGCAATGAACGTGTGTCGAGCCTACTTGAACGAACTCGTGTCTGAGGACACTCATCGGTTAAATTGAGTGACGGTTGTTTTGTTTGGAAAATGTTAATCGGCTCGCTACATCGAATCCTCTCCCTCTTCTGCACCGACAACGGCGACTTCATTGTCGACGAACGTTTTTCTATCAAATTACGTCGTCGAGGATCGTGGGACAACGTGCGACTTTTGTGTAACTTTGTCGCGCTCCTTTAATTAGGGCGGTAGCTTCGCATAAGTGGCGATTCACTGAAGAAAGTATGGTGACTCACGTCTATTCTTATTGGTGGGACGATTCAAAGCGAAGACAAAATGATGGCAGTGATTTTCCACTCGAATTAAACTAGCAGGATTGGAAGACGTTCAAGTGCTGGTGACTAGTTGAAGAGGTAAGGGTTTTTCGGCAAGTTTTGGACAACGTGGCTGCGTCATCCTGTCAATAGAAGACTTATCTTTAAGACAATGGTTATAATTATAATCCATTGTGATTTTGAATCAGTGCCTCAAGCCATAAATATATTAAATCTTCAGCCATAAATATAATAAATCTTCAGTTCCGAGTCATGATGGTTCCGGATGGGAATTTGTTGACTCAGCTCCTCTTCATTACGCTTTTCTCTAGTACAATACAAATTAAAAGAATATTGATCATTTTCTTGTTCTTTCATTCGTCGGTTCCCATATGTTCAGTACAGCTCTTTCGTCGTCGACAACATGCGATATTTACGATGCTCGAAAAAAGCATCAGGTGAAAACCTCAAACATGAGCAATATCTATGCAAGCTGTCACGTCATATCTTGATCGCGGGTTATTTCCTGAGATGCGACCTACGGAGAAACGAAGCCTTTGTACGATGAAGAATTCTAAACGATATGACAGACAGAGCGAAGCGAAAAGGATATTGTGAGACTCTTGCCATACATCCAACATAGACGACCGCAATTTCCTCTTTTCCCGAGGGGGAAGAAAGTTTCCTAAACCGGCTCTTGGTAGCTATCCTGCTTTGGGCTGTTTATCCTGAAAAGGTGAAGCGATAGCCGGCTCAATGTTCCGGTGTTGATATCGAAACACATCGAAACCTACGCACAAAATACGTGATCAGTACAACGCCGTGAATTCTGTCGGACAGCGTTCTTAATACTTTATTAGTTCGAAGATTTGTCAGAACACGTGGACATAAAATTCCTGACCCTTTACAGATGCAGTTATCACCAGTGGTTGGATGCGAGATACAGTCGTAAAACTGGGGCTGTTCGCCCTTAAATAATAAAGCTTCTGACAGTCGTAAACGAAGATGATGTATTGCAGACCGCCTGCTGCCATCAGGGATCGAGAAGCGTCGACCGATATTGGTTCCTGTCCTAGGAGATTGTGGGGAGACTTTTGATTTGAACTGGTGTAATAACAACCGTGGGTTACTGCCTTTTTCCTTTTGCAAGACTATAAAGATACGACTAAATTGAGGACAAGTTTTACCATCTTTGAAAAATCAATTTTCTTTCGAATGCAATTAGTAACGGCGTGGATTGTTGTGAGAACCTGCAATACGTAATAAATTGGACACCGCATTAATGGGACTGCGATAAAAATTAACTGTTAGGTCTTCAGTTTCCTTATTATTCCAAGATTTTATATGCTCAACAAAAAGCGTAGTAACTGCTCTTTCCCAAACGAATTCACCCGCTTCGAGCAGTCTCCCTTTTCTCTCTCTTTTGCATATAAATAAAAAACTTTTATGCCCTCGCGTGTAACTGACGGTGTTTTTCATAAAACACATGTGGCCCAAGTATCAACAACACCCACCCCACCCTCGTCGAAAATCGAACCCCACCTAATCCGACCACTTCGGTTACTAGAAGGTTAATAAATTGTGGTCCCGGCGCGTATTCTGATGAAATGTTGCAAATAGCGTGCTCCGGCCAGACGGTCAAGGAGGGCATTTCGATTTCAGAAGAACTCGTAAATCAGTAACTTCAGCGGCAGCCGATTTCCCTTGGCAATCTAATTTCCACATTACCAGGCTGGTTTATTATTTAAATTATAGTCAACAATATTTTATTTGATATCATCGCTTGAATGTTCAGTTGTGAAATATTGTGTTTAAATACCGTGTAATTCCTCAACCTCAATAGAATTCTAATCCGAGCTAGCTTAAACGTATAAATTCGTTATCCGTCGAAGTAGTGACGGACAAGGTTGGTAATTGGTTCCCGAGTTATTCGGGTTAGAGGTCGATGCGTCGTAGAACAGAGGGTGACATGATCTACAATGGCCAGAAACTATAGGTGCTTGCTAAATATATCACCCACGAAGTTGGTTACTCCGGACCACTCGCAGCTCTGCAACTAGAACGGAACGCCGCTAATTGTGGTACAAATAAATCACTCGTCCTTCTCTGAGCTAAGGGTGGTCGCTGTTAGAGTCGGGCAATTCCAGCCACAGCAGCCCCAGCAGTAATTAGATCTCCGAGGCCTCGTCTGACGGTTAACCCAGAGTGAAGCTTATTAGAGGCTGAAAAGGTGATGCCAGGAACTGATGAACGAATGAGCTGATGAATTAAGTTGAAGAGACTGGTACTGTTGGTGAAATTCAGTAGCTATGAAAATCCAAAATGTATATAGGTAATGTAGTTAAGATGATCTTCACAGGAGAGGAATAGTTTTTAGTCAGTCGTATCTTATCTATCTATCCTCCCTGAATATCTTCTCTACAATTGATATTTTTGAAGAAACCGTTCAAAAAGCGTTGCTAATGAGTGTACCGTGTTTTATTATTAGTTTGCTTCTATCAATTATGGGACAAGGAGACCATTCATAATTGTGTGTTTTAAATTGTTCGGATATTGATACAGCTTTAGAGAAAGTTTGAAGATCATTCCAACTAGCGCAGATCATTTTTATAGCTCTAGAAAGCCTCAAGTTATACAATCTAGCCAAATTCATCAAATCTCGATTTTGCCTGATAAAGCTACGACAACTAGAGAACGACTAAAGCTATCACCACCGTTGTGGTCCCATTTACTTAGGCGTCTAAAACTCTATTAAAAAAATACTTTCGTCTAAAGAAACTAGGAAAATATGAATCCTTCCATCCAGAAAAACTCCCCAAAACACACCTCAAAATTAAGGTGGTGATTTGGAATAAGAATTGAGCCATTGTTGGGCCAAGATTGATTTTAGGTGGACGTGTCAAGTACGTAGCGTTTATAATTTTGTCAGAAAAGTGTTAACGGCGGAAGAGGCACGGTTAGATTTTTCTTCATACGATAGCCGGACTCTACGTATCTTGAAACGTAAATCATGAAATTTTGAGGAGGGTTAGGAAATTTTCTTTCATTGGTTATAATTGAATAATATACTAAAACCAATTAATGCCGCCATTTCAAGTGACTGAAGAAAATTGATTACTAACACTGCGAAAACTCTGCTTGAATAGAACTACTGCATAAAAATACATCATAATTATTATACGGATAATTTTTACCGTGCCATATCGATCGCCCTAGTTCCACAGAATAATACGTGATCATCACCCCACATGTGAGGTCAGGGTGACTCCTTCCCCTACACTCTTCCACTATAACGCAGTCCTGACAATGCACTTACCACAGGTGTGTACATGTCACGTCATAACAGCGTCAGAACAATGGGATAATATCGAACAATGATAATTCACCTCGAAGCCCATTACGTTACAAGTGGCTCCTCTGTTCAACTACTGACATCTGTCTTTGGAGAGCGCTTAAACTTGGAGACCGCCAGGTACCACTACAGAAACGTATTGCTGCTCTGGAGAACGTCTTCATTTACCATGTATATAGTAATATTCAACCACAAGTCTACGCCGCAGAGCTGTCATTTGCCCTCTATCTTCTCATCAGCCATCAAACTTAATTAGCCTCCCTTCACTCGAACCCTTACGTGGAATGGTGCATACGCCTCCGGAGTAAGACATCATTGTACCGAAGTCCTTATATCTAATTGGCAATCTACCAAGTTGAACTTGAAGCCTCCTTGTTCCTCTTAGCATAACAATCACTTAGTTTGCTTGTCTTATCTTCAAGCCCTGAGGTTTGAAAGCCTGAGGCTAAGGAACCCTGAAATTCCGCAGGAGGTAGCAACTTCCAATAGGTATAATCGTGTTGAATAGTTACCAAGAATATCAAGATGGAAGCATAATTATATGATTTGTTCGCAGGCTAGATTTACAACACTAGTGTAGCAGCAGTAGTAGTAAAGATGCTTTATTGACAGAAAAAATAACATTCAAATGATTACATTCGAAATCATAAGGAAATAAAAATAGTAGTTTCTTCTGAACATGATTTTTTAAGCATCATAGACAATGGTCATAACACTAGTGTAGTGTTAGTATTCACCTATGCAAAAAAAAAAAACCGTTAATTTTAATCAACCATTATTGTCGCGATTTAAATACAATATGAATCGTTATAGGATTTTATGCGAGAATATACTTATACTAGGTTCATTTTCAGGAGATCTTAACGTTTTTCATGCGAGCCGCAATATTATTTAGTGATATATATAATAATATATTGTGCTCGGTTATAATGGCTGGATGAAGGTCTTTACATCTACCGCCTGAATCACTTTCATCTGAACCTTTCCACAGATTGTTTTCGTCATGGGCTCCGTGTCAAATGTGCACCGACGACAGAACCGCCCGCGTCACTACTGGCACATTTCAGGCAGCATAAGTCAATAAGGACCTTGCAAATCGGGTGGTTGAAGAAAACGTTGACTGCCTCAATTCAAAAATGTAGGTACCTGGTTGTCATCGTTTCTGCGCATCGTAAATCGCGGTCAGGTCGAAAAGTAACAAAAAAAGGTCACATGTTGTAAAACTTCCGAACACCCGGGATAGCAGATTGTTCTGTACTGTCTCCGCTGCACATAATACGTACACAATATCCCAACGTAAGTCACGAGTCTCATCCTATTTGCTCCAGAACTGACCGACATTAGTGTGTGGTCCCTAACTGACGGAGGTTTCGGTGGTGTTCAGGTCAAAATTGTTAATGCACCGCTGAAATAGGTCTCATTATTCATTCTGATTCGGAAAATTCCAAGATCGTTTCGCTACACCGGCTGTTCTTGGAATGCACTAGGCCAAAAACCGATATTTCTCTACTGATAACGCTAAAGGCAAGTGCAAACCAAACACTGGGCTGGATTAAATCGTTCAGTTGATTGGATCAGCGTTCCAAATGTAGGGCAGTGGTTCAAAACTATTCTTTCAACATTCATTTTAAAACTTTCCCAGTTTACATTCATCAATTTCTATTCAGACTTTATTGCCTTTAGGTGCCTACTCTGTCCTCTGTTCGAAAATGTTGCTATCCAGACTGTCATGGTTTTATGTAAAGAAAAAAAAAATAATGGAAAATACTATATTGGGATGATTTCTTCATTGGATTTTCAATGGATCCATTCCTACTGCATGAACATTAGCAGTTGACTTGGAATAATTTTTTTCCTATTTACTTTTTTCGTAAAAATTTTTATCGTCACGATTCCATTAATTTTTCCTTCATCATCTAGTTCATAACGGTGATAATCTCGCTCACGTCTCTCAGGCCATCTTTGCGAAATGTGACGTCACTAATTGCGGGTCGAGTTTTAATTAAAAGACCTCAGCAGCGGCTTACGTTTAGAACTGTAGTTTTCAGTAGGAGCACGTGCAGATAACAGGAGGCCAGTTCTCCTCAGATGAGATGATGAGAATAAACCGCTAGTTTTTCAGGGCTGATGCCCCCTCTACCCTTAGGCTATCAACTTGACACCCCGCTGAGAGCAGTGGTCATTCGCCCATAGACCTTAGAATTTACGAGTTCACATATTAATTCGTAACGAGGACCAGGCAGTAGACAACTTGAGCTCAACGTTTCAACCCTTACTATTCCGAACAGGAGTAAAGGACTGTATGCTCTCGCCGTTGAAAATTCTATATGTTTTCCACGTGGCACAGCGAATGGTGGGTTTTATTACGGTTAACTTGAGCCGTACAGCTGACGTGACTTAATAATTGATAGAGGTAGCCGCATATAATATTTATAGCATTGGTTATCGCAACTCAATTAAATTCCTAAAAAAAAAGTAACTCTGAAATTCAGCTCAAAATTTGTGATTGTGATTCGGGATGAAAATCCGTAATCAAAGATTTGCAATTGCGCAAAAACGAATACTTCTTTTCTCAAATAATTAGTTCAAAGATCCTTACCAAGTGAGATTTATGAGACATGAACATAAGACTCTGTTACTTGCATTTTGTCTGCTCATTCCAGTTGCTCACAAATCAATGCAGCGGCAATGGATGAAAAGCTGTTTATGAATATTGATTCGTCAACGACCCAGGAGGATTTGCAGTTCAAATGGTGATGGCCTTAAGAGTCAAAACTGGCTACATTTCGCTCCAACCCCATCTCAGGTTCTCCAATGTTTCAAACCCTACACTATAGCAATTTCCATTCCGCAGTCTCTTTACTGCGACTATGGCAGTTTTCGGCTGAGGCGACAATCACCAACAATGGCTGACGTCGAGGGTGTGAGTTTCCTACGGGATGATATTGGCCCTTTGATTAAACCGAGTGACCGCCTCCTTGCAGTTGTTACTTACTAAAGAGAACATTTCATTAAGGACGATTCGTACGCAAACAACCTAGACGTTCTTACGTCCACTTGGTCGGCTATCTTGGAGGCGCGAGCGTCTTAAAAGAAGAATCAGACGTACGACGTTGATGGAGTTAAATGTAAATTACTACCTATCATCAGCTCCCTATACTTGTTCAGGAAATTTACCATAATTAGTTTCTGATGCTTCTATGCGTTTCATAAAATTGCTTCTTAACCTGCGTCTCAAATACGTATTAAGGGTCTTGAAACGCCACTTTTTATTCATTCCTAGTATCTTTTCGTACGTGTGATTCCTTCTGTTGCATAGCACGTGTTAGCTTCTTCGTCTACGGATCAGTACTGCAAAGACATGCACATTCTCGAGGGTTCTGCCCTTAGAATCACCTAAACAACAGCTCGTTCAGTGACAACCAAGATGTCCGTTTCTCGTTGAATTCCTTACAAGTCGTCTGCGCCCACTCATACTCGCATACACGGCTCAGCTAAGGAGCCGACCCTTTTCATACGATTTGACTCCCCTAACGAAGCTTTTACATATAAATGTTCGTGTATGGATGGGAACAGCATTCTTCAGATTCTCGCCTGACTGCGAATGTGCCTGATTTTTGGTGGCGAGGAAGACAGCATTACATTTCTTCAGACGGATACGCGTCCACGCAAAACCTAGCCATACAAAAATACCGTGGAGCAGTACTTTTTTCCAGCGGTTACAAATTTCGCACAAATGAATCGAGAAATATACGCATATCGGCCGAAAAAGCGCTGCTATAAATAATTTAGCATCATTTTTCATCGAGCTGGTTTTTAATCGTAAAATATTCTTATCCTAAGAATGACTATGGGGTTATTAAATAAAACGTATCCTGGAGCCGGATACTATAATTAAAGAACAATTATCACCGATGCGATGTAACTCATGAGGCGCTAAATTCAAATTTGTACAAACCCTACGTTCAAAATTTGACTTTACTAGTTATTGCGTTATTCGGTGAAAAGTCGTTTGAGAATGAGTAATAGAGTCATTTGTCATGCACCAGGAGATAGAATCGGCCGCGGATGGTGGCAGTGATGAACTGACTGTTAATACGTACACACTGAAGAGCTGTGCGTGTCGTGCATGTAACGACACGTACTGAAGTGTTCATGTCCCCCTGAGCCATCCCGGAGGTATTGGGGAGCATGGGCAAGATTAGCAGGAGCAGTAGCCAATCGTTGTAAATCATTGGCTGAGATCCGTTGATGAAACAGGTTTGAGATTTATAACGCAAGCTACGGCCGGTCGTAATGAGTTATTCGCACGGCGGATTAGATTAAACCGATACCATAGTTCACGTGGCGATTATTGATCTGCCATCGGCAAAAAGTCGACCCCCTTCCATGGAAACAACTGGACGAACCATTTTCTGCTAGGAAATATCATGAAGTGGGATTCCTCTATCAACAAAATATTGGTGGTTTTTTCAAACAATAGTTCATCATTTGTGTTTCATGTTTCTAACAAATTCACACAGTCATATAACTATTTCCAGCTTAGAAAAAAGGTCAAAGACTGACGTTCCGAGATCTTTGATGTTTCTATACGGTTTTGACATGGGTTACGTTCGGTTCTAATAAACGTCAACGCGTCTATTCAAGGAGGGATAAGTTTACAGGATTTTGACGAACGGAGAGCTATTCGATGAAGAAAGTTCGGCCCCCTCAGTCGTGTCTCATTTACTAAGTAAACCGTTTGCTTTATTTATAGATCTCCACGATAAGCAAGATCACATGTGTGTTACCCTTCATTTTGTTGTATTTAATAGACTCAGATCGAACGACGACTTTTTCAAGTGTTATTCTTATTTTTAGACTTGATTGTAAACACTGCGTTGTTTTTTCGAGGCGAATAGCACCTAATCGGGTTGAAAAAAGTTTATTGACTTGAAAGGATCATTACAGAGCTCATCTATTCTATTATCTATGAGTACTTGTGACCCTAGTCTTAGTGTTGAAGACAACGCGGGTTGTTTTTCTATGAAAAATAGTTTTTGTTTCGATTAGCAGTATAATATATTTTCCAAATTAAATTTTCGGATGGCAAATTAACTGAAAAGATTAACTAATAATGTCGCCTCCTGCTATGAACTAGCATAATTTATTCTCCGCCCCTTTAAATCGATTCAATGGTACAGAATAATTGAAATGGACAACAATCAACGTTTATAGTAATGAAACCGTAATAAAAACAGCCACTACTGTTCAGAGACTGCGTTGCAATTGAAACGTCGATGAGGCACAGTGAAGTCGTCCTACCATCGTGGATAAATTGAGAGTGAAGAGGGAACCGGTTTCCCTAATTAAAACTGATTGCCTCAACTGAGCGATACGTTTGGGAAAAGGGTCGAAAAAAATCTAAGCTGTTATGAGACTTTTTTCGGGTGAACACGCTCAACATTTACGATCCAACTGAACAAAGGATTAAAGAAGACAAGAACTGCGTAGGGGCGGATGCCATCCAAGTTGACTGCCCTCAGAATCATTCTCTCTGAGCAGAATCGAACGTACAAAGGCTCCATTTGTCTAAAATGGATAATTAGTAATATAGGTACCTTAACTGACATAAAGTAGATCATTCAGAGTCGGCTGAATGCGAACGTCTCAGTTTTATTTTACTTAACTGAATTGTTACGACCGGTTCACCATTCGAGTGCACATCCTAATTTTATTACAATTCGAACGCTTCAATTGCAAGGGGAACATTAGTTTAATAAGCTTTCCCACGGTTGCTCAGCTAAATTTTCATGGTAAAATAATATTCGTTAAAGAATCGGACAACATAAATTCGTCTTTGTAATATACTTACCAATTAATTTCAGCGCGCGTCATAATCGCAAAATCCGTCCCTTTTCCTTCCCTCGATAACGATCATCGGACGTCGGCCAATATTTGGAATAGCAACCGAATTCTACGGGGAAAACAATAAACAGCTTCAAAGATGTTCGTTTCCCTTTGTTTAGGATGAGCAAACATTATGCTTTCACGAATGTGAAGCCGTTCGGAATTAGAGAACCGAGAAAAGGACGGCAAATGCGACGACCACGAGTATCTTTTTCTTCTAACTGAACGTGTGAGCGGTAAATATTTATTTTTCATTATGATAAGGTTGAGCGAAGATCAGCAGAAATTCGAGGAAAGCTTCGAGCCGTGTTTACGTACCTTGCAAGAAGGGGAACGATTTAATTAGAACAACGGAGACACGAATGTCGAAGGAATATCACAGAAACGTGCTTCCAGCCCTTGCAGTACGATACTATACCCTCTTCACCGAACTTCACAACCTTGAGGGTCAAAATGGTCATCTGACCACGAAACTGGCGGTCAGATGGTGAAGCTCTATCACACTGTAGAAGTAGAATTTCGTCGGGAGTGTGAACAAGGCTTAGTCAACTACCAAAATCTGGAACTCGTTATTTCGTCACTTCTAGGGTAATCAGCCCAGTTCGCTCAGTATGTTTGCTGAGGAAAAATTTACTGTAATATGGTTACTGAAGTATTATTCTTATCCTTGTCGTCGCATTTTTTGATGCTATTAGAAAAATTATTATGTATGAGCACTTTAGTATCCCTTCGTAGGTTGATTATTTTCATTGATTTTTTTCTAAATATTGGTTTATTCTTAGTTTAGTAGGGTGATTTATTTGAATTAGGAATTCATTTTGTGAATTTATTTTATTTAATTTAAAGAAATTTGTAAATTTATTGTGAATGAATTTATTTTATTTTTAGTGAATTTATTTAATTTAATTTAAAGGACTTTTGTCAAAGATGCTTTAAGCAATCTCGCTCAAGCAAGGTTTTGACTATTGAAAATAGAGCAATTAAGAAGTAGTTTTTTATTTTTATATTTTATTTTGTATGATAGGTATAGTGTAAAATTGAGGTGAGTCACTCAGGAGTCAAATACTTGGTGCAACTTTTTGAAGCTGACATTTGGCAACCGAGTATAAACGACTTCTCGAATTGAATCTCGTACCTTATGATACCTTGGCGAATAAATAAGGATCATTGGAAGGATTTCAATTAGAGAAGGGTGAGGATTGTGAGCTGTTAGCGAAGGATTGACTGGAACACATTTGCATGTGGTTGCCCCTTCGTTTGACATTACAGCTACAGTCGGAATCAAATTCGAATGCAAATCCGCGCGAGGATATCATGTGCGCAGTAGTCGTGCTGTGCCGGACAGGCTGAGGATCTACCAGTCCCTTTATCTCATAATTCAACTGATAGCCGAGGATCAGTAATACCGAAAGAACAGATAAAGTATGATAATTTAAATCGTCATTCTCTTTAAGCGTTCAGTGCTTCGGATTAATAATTTGCATTGTGGATAGCCAGTTGAAACCAAAATCACAGGCTGTATTTTGCATTTGAGTTAATACAACTTGAATTAAAATTAAGATAATTGTTTACGTAGACAATTATATATTTTTTCAACAGATTGACACATCATAGTAAAGGGAACTAATATCATACAATAATTTTTTCTGTCCGGAAAAAATATTCTCAGGCTAAAACGAGGTCTGCCTCGAATTTCGCGATCATCTCCTTCCCCGGTTCAGACAACGGAAATAATATTATCTCATTGCATAAATAAGGAGTACTTTAAGACACAGTAGCTTCTTGTATCTCTCATATAAACGGCTATCTCGTAAATTGATCTCTTTCCTAGTTTTTCTTCGGTTGAAAGACGCTTCACCAACGTTTCCCAGCTCAATTCGTTGTGTTTGCTAGAAGAAGCTGAATTGAAAATTTGCTGCAGTGGGTTTCTCTATATCCGAAACATGAGACCAAATAAAAATAGCTGCATGAGATTTTAATGGGGGTAATTTTGGATACTGTTTGATGATAGTGGTTAAAAGATATTGTGAAACTTGATGTTGAAACTGGTGTACCTAAAAATAACTCACAAGTTAGTAGAATATTTCTAAATTTCGACGAGATTACCAAAAATAGTATTGCACTACTGCGTTATTACGTTAAATTGATGTGTTTGGATTTTAAGAAAAGAAAAAAAATGTGAAGAGCGAATGATTCGCCACACTGGTTCGTTCTTAAAATATATTTCGTAGCATCGCCTTTCCGACAATTCACCCGACAGAAGGAGAAGATTCGTCAGCGTTGTCCTCAAGTCAATAATTTGCATTCGTCTTAGAACTAGAGCATGACAATAATTTTCAGCCTCGCGTAATTCCGAGGAGGTGACAAGTGTTCTGAGAAAATACAGACGAGAAAATTATGCTAAACAAAGATTCCTGCAACTCCGGGGGTTAAATGAGCCTCGCACAAGGGCCCACATATTTAGCGTCAACCGCTATTTACGGTACGACTTCCTGAATCCCGGAGGTTTCGGAGGTTGGGGATGTGAAATTTGTCTCTCTTTCCTCGAGGGTCTCCACTCACTTTGCAAAGCTTTAGAAGGTCGAAGGAGACGATAGTCTGAACGGGAGAAAAGGATATGAAGGGGTTGCATAGATCGAGCTGTTTTCAGGGGCGAGTGCTCCGGCGTTCACACGGATCCGAAATACAAAACGTTTGGCGACGCACGAAAGAAGCGGAGGCGTTACTAACGTACAACCTGACGGCCGAGTTATGCTCCCGGAGAGGAAATCTCTCTTCTTCCATGGCAATCGAGTTCAGTAGGGCTTTCGACGCATTTCATGACTGTCTTTTTCAATCCAAACGCTCTCATACTAACTCACCTAACATTTTTTTGGCTCAACTTCGTGACTAAATACTTCGCAGTAAAGTAGATGTCTTTTATCGTATTTCGAAATATCATTCAACACTAAAACATTGTAATCGGTGAAAATTTCTGAGCGAAATCACGAGACCCATAAAATGAGGCTGTTTCAAAACGACTTCAACAGCTTGTGGATGCCTATAAAGGAATTTAATTGGCTAGAAATAATTAACAGTTAAACTGAGCCGATCGTTATGAAGTTCGAGTACCAGGAATCAGGACGCTATCCGCTTCAGTGTAATCGCGCCCTACTACTGGCGAATTATTGCCAGGGACGAGCCCTGAGTTTAATACGTGAGCAAGCATCTCGACCCTTCCACTTCCGCTTCACCTCTAGCAGAAATTCTGTTCACTACAATCCTGTCGAGAGGACGATCTCGCTTGAATGGCTGGATCTGGATATCTCCCTTTCCTCATCTTGTTCCTAGTATTTTCAACCCCTAGCCCATCTCCGTTAGGTTTTCAGTCCGAGCTCCGGAAATTTACTGGCTCCACGGCGGCGGAGGGAATCTATGGTGCTCCCTTCGTTCATAAGGTACGCACGATAGTGAATCATCTGAAAGCGAAGAAATTACAAATGCAAGTGCGTTGAATATTGCTAAAATGGTAAATCCTGTTCGCCGAAAATTAACGTTGTTCTAATTAGCATCAACTTCACCATTATAAAACAAGAAATTTATTTTATATTTATATTGATCTATATTTATTTTTGGGGGTTTTGAAGTGGAGAAAAAAACTTTTGTGGTTCTCGAGCTACGCAGCTTTCGTGTAGAATTTGCGAGATTTTCAGATATTCGGCATGAGGGCATAACTTGAGAATTTCTCGAGGAATAAAATCGTTCTATACAAATGAAAATTATTAAAATTACAATAGTTGCTCCAGAGTTTTCCCGTATAGTTACCAATCTGTTTTTTGGTAGAAACGTTCACAAATGTTCGGAATAGTTCAATAAAAAATGGGTGGTCTTGTCACGTTATTATAGAAGCAAAGAAATAACAACCACCGTACAAACATTTGCAGCGTTTCTCAGTTGTATCTGATCGGTGTATAAGTAGAGGAGAACTATAAATTTGAAGTTTTCAATTTCAATCAAGCTTTAAATGATAAAGCTCGGCCACGAGTAGTTCGACAGTAACGGAAAATATTTTGTCCGTCCGCCGTCAACACTTTTCTGACGAAACTATAAGAACTAAATTCCTACAATTTTCACCAAAAATCAATCTTGGCCTGACAATAGCTCAAGCCTTCAACCAAATCGCTACCTCAATTTTAAGGGTATTTGGCAACCAGCCAGGATCAAGCGTGTTTTCGTCACGCCAAGGGAAATGGCTCGCGATGCGCCACGTCGCCCAAATGTCGTAAGCAACCCCTTGGATTAGAAGGCGAGAGACCTCGAACGCCATATTCATTTTATCAATAAGCTCAGTATAGCAGCATTGAACAAATTCCCAAAAGGGAAAAAGACACGCACTTTGCTGAGAAAATAAATAAAAAATGTGCTGCGAGTCGACTCGTGACTTCTCTCTCACTCCCCTGTCACCGCCCTTTCTTGTGCTTCAGTGCATTCCATTTCCCTCAGGTTAAAAGCATATTACATCGCTAAGTGCGCATAAATTACATCGATAATGTACGTACGTTTCAGTTGCAAAGAATGAATCGGCGTGTTTTTTCAGAGGGATACCGGGAAATAGAGGGATGTAAAGTTTGAATTATGGATCCCTTCAGAGGAATATCCGACGTTTTCGGTGCGGATGACGGAAATATTTCAACTTGCATTTTGTATTTCACGCCTTTCTGACGTCGTTCATCTGAAATAAATACACAGGGTGAAAACTTTGGTCTAGATGTCGTAATTTATTCCCCCGTTTCGGTTTCTTACATTTTCTTTTAATACTTTATTTTTACTCGGTTTGAAATGAACGATGGGACATGGAACATCGACAGTACAACAGCAACACTCTACAGCTTCATCCGTCACATTAAAACCGTCACTTTCAATGAAGTTTCAAAGGGCTCTTCAAAATACCGGTAACTGAGAGCTCTCATTGCGTTAATATTCTCGGCGAAAAGGATACTATAATGCCATTAAAATATTATTAGGAAGTGCGCACACTTGCTTTGATGTTGGTCGAAAAAAGGATCGGATATACAGTAACGAAAATAACGAGAGCTTTCACAAGAGAGAGCTCACATAGAGATGCGATTGTTCAATGAGAATAAAAGAGACGACTGACGTTAAGTACAGGAGCCGGAATCAACATCGAAATGCGAACGAGTGGATGAAATGAGATCGAAAAAGGCCGTGAATTAGATACTCGAACGGTTCTTTGATCTCTTTGTTTTCTGTTTTACTCTAATTATCATCGCAGGCAAGATCATAACGACGAGGATGAAATCTTCTGTGTCAAAAGTATTGTGTTCTAAAGGACAATGAAGAGTGGCAAGAGGGCTTTTTCAGTCGAGTGCTTTCCTTGCATCTTCGGATGATGAAAGGGGTAAACGTCGGAGACGGTGAAAAGAGCAAAATGCAAGGGAAATGAGACGTCACTGCAGTGTCATTATGTGTTGGCAAACGGCAAAAACCCGGCACCCGATCCAGTGAAGTAGAGGAGAAATTTCAATTTGTTGTTTTGGTTTATTAGTCAATAATAAAATACAAATAAATATTATAAATAATAAAATATTGTTATCGCTCAAGAGACATTTTTTTCAACTACCCCAAAATTTGGTGCTTTAGCTCCACTTGTAGATTCAGAATATGCAATAGAAAAAAGTCTGTCATAAATTCTCGAAATCATTCTTCCCAGTTTTCCAATTCATGAAAAATCAATCTTGGCCTGAGAATGGTTCAATTTCTCAACCAAATTGCTTACTCAATTTTAAAGGTATTTTTGGGCGGTTTTGAAGGGAAGCATTCCATATTTTCCAACGTTCTGCAGAAAAAGATGTATTTGGTATCGATTTCTATATATTTTTGGACATTGGACATTGCGGGTTCGATAGCTTTGTTTTTATCGAGTTATCGCTGCGTTTGTGTTGAATTTGGGAGATTTTCAGAAATTCGTTGTGACTCAAGAGTTCTTGGAGCTATGAAACAAAAGTTTCTAACCCTCTCGAAATTTGATGTTTTACGTTGCTAGGCATCTTGACTTTTAATTTGAAATCAAGGAAATACAAGAATGATTAAAATGACCACAGTTGCTGCGAGGGTTTCCCTTACAGTCACCAATCAGTTTTTTGGTGGAAACGTTCCCAAATGTTTGGAATAGTTACAATCCCAAATGGATGGTCTTCCTACAATATTATAGAAGTTAAGGAATAGTAAATCACTACACAATCATTCAATTTCAATATTTTTCCAGCCTCACTTTGATATGATAAATTATCCTTGGCTCCTCGAAATTGAGAAGTAGTATAATAAAGACGAGCAATAAAAACCAAGAATTATAATAAAAATAAAATGCATTCTTATCTTATTCTTATCCATTTCGTTTTTTTTTTTTTTTTTGTTTCCTCGCGAATATCATCAACCAAAAAGGGTCGCATCTGATCAAATGAAATACGAAGCTTTGAAATAAATAAGTTCTCCCTTTAAAATACACGTCAAGGAGGCGATTGATCGGATAATAGTATTCATCAGCGTCGCTCAGACGTAAGTAACGCAATCCGGGCAAAATCGTGTTGACAGTGACGCCCTACAGCATTACAACGTTGGGAATTAGGCTGAATATTTTACCAGCTCTTTCCAGTCTCGAATCAGAGAAGCCACGCGCCTTGTCAAACTGTTTTTCAATTGAGACGGCGTAGCCGTTTGTCGCCATCGTCACGGCGATGCGATATTTTGAAAAGGGTTCGCTTCCCCTTCGACCGGTTCAACGTAACTGCGAAATGAGGGAGACTAGCGTATCGTTGATTTGACGGCACTCGGTGTTGTGCTATACGGCTTAGAAGACGACCACCGGCGACGACGACGTTACGTAACGGGTTGTCACGTGACCGACCACGGGGTGTCAATCACTGCTACACTGTAGAAAAGAATCAGAGGAAGATGTAAAGTCGTAGGAACGGAGGGATTTATTCCGCTTACGCCGGAGGAGTCGGCGGAGAAGGCTCAGAATCGAGAACGACGATTGACTGACTGGGCTCATGTTTGGCCGGATTATGGGTATCCGTCGACAACTACGTCTCGTGGGAATCACAAAACCGCTTACATTATTAATGCTGTAAGTCGGCTGTGGTCAGAGGGTTGTACCCTTCGTAGTTGGTTGCCAATCAAAGTTAGTCGAGCTCTATTAAAATACATTCGCTGAAAGTCGTGCCTTCCACACACAGTACGAATGAGGCGGTCCAAACGAAAAATTCCGAAGATTTTTTTCAGTCATACTTAAAAATTTTCATGGTATTTTTAATGTGGATTATATCAAATTGAGAAAAAAAAACTATTGAAAGAGCGCTGAATTTCTCACTCGTCAACAGTTATCGATTTATGAAGGAAAGAATTTTCGAATTTGGAATTTTCGAGCGAAATTTTTTTTAAACCACGCTAATATTACATGAAAGCTTTCTTATTAAACCTATCTACCCCACAATAGTCTCATTTGATTCAGCTTCCAAAAATCTATAAGAATTGATACCGAATACGTAGAAAAATATGCATTTTCTCCCATCAAAACCCCCAAAAATGCACTTAAAATTGAGGTTGCTGTTTAGTTAAATAATTGAGCCATTGTCAGGCCAAGATTGATTTTAGATGAAATGTCAAAGAATATTATAGTTCCGTCAGAAAAATATTGACCGCGAACCGACAAAGTTCTTACCATTGTATATCGTATTCTACATGCCTTGATGGTAAGTTTTAATGGTACTAACTTTGTGGCTTTTGTATGAGTTTCTCGATTTTATATACTTGTCTGTCGACTCAAAGATGGAACTACTGTGTGATCTATGCACACGACTGTTTAAAATCTGGTCACGGAAAAGAACGGTCAGACATTTTTCCGGCTCCTTCCTTGTTCTAAATAATAGAACACTTTTCTCAACGGTTCGTCAATATGTTTCAGACCCCTTTGTAAGAAGATCTCGAAAAAAATTGTATTAGAAGCCCCTGCGAACGTTCGGTACGTGTGCTGAAAAGAAAAGTTCATAATTTTGTTTGGCGGAAAAAAAAATGCTGCCCCTCGCCGGCGTAGTTTCATAGCAACCATTAGTACAATGGGATTCGAGCTAATGCCCCGTTATTATCTGTAGAATCGAATTCCACGGACCCTTCAATCCACAAACAACTCAACCCTCTTTGCTGTATTTTTCGGCTTTTTTCCCACTCACCTGGGCCTTGAAAAAGGAGAACTCCTACAAGGCGGATGTTGCCCTTAAAATGCGCGGAGAAGCCTCGGAAATGCTGTAAAATTAAACTATCGGCTTCGTAGAAAGTTGTTTTGTCAGGAACGATTCTTTTTCACCCGTATTACATTTCTTTGTTTACAATGGGGGACGTTGAAGTAAACTTCGACGCTTCAATTATATTCAAGGGTTTTTTGGAGATTGTCTACATTTTTATTTTATTTTTGAACTGGAATTGTGATTTTGTGATGTCAACGGGACATGGAAGATGCAGCAAATGTTTTTCCGATATAAAAAATCTACATACATATCGATTGTTTTGTACTATTTTCTAAAGGTATTTTAAATGAATGCGTTAAAAAAACACATCTTCCGACATTCGTTGCAGCCCATAACCTGTTAGGCAGTTTTGAATTGGAATTGAAAGGAATCGAGGCGTGTTCAAGAAGAGACCCGCATAGGATGGACACTGATGAACGCGTGTTTGCAAACTGACCGCTCGTCCCCTCATCTGATATTCAGTCTAAGCACACAGTACTATAATAAAATGCGATGTGCTTCAATCTGAAGCAATGCCCTCATGGTGGCTCAGTATTCTGCAATCACTTTTCGTACTCATTTAGCCCTTTCCCAGGACAAACAATGAACCTATTGCGGAATAAATAAACTCAGCGCGTGCAAACGTTTTTTTTTTTTTTGCCGAGTTTTTTTGCGCAGCCGTTCAATTCCCTGTTTGGCGTTCTGTAGGGAACCATTATTCTATGGAAGCGGAGCGAGGGTTCTTTCTCTTCGGACTGATATCTAATTCAACTCAGCGTTTCGGACTGGAGGTTTTTTACCGAAGCGGGTGCATCACTTAGCGCACGTTGTGATTCATGTTCATCCATCAGTTGAATGACTTCCATAGGGGCGAGGCAACAAGTTAAGTGCTTTCCTCCTCATAACATTGCGAATTTGTGCTCACGATGAACGGAATTGAGCTAAACGAATCAGTCCCTATTATATTTCAGCGGGCTTGCATTCAGCTTTTGTATTTGCTAGGATGTGCTCTATTATTTTTCGCTCTTCTTATTGAAATTATAGTTCTATACATAGTCTTTGTTATAATGGCATTTAGGTGATGGTTAATAAAATTAGGAGGCATTCGGATTTTATTAAGAGTTGGAAAAATTTTCGGACCAAGAATTAGAAACATGGTGAACAGTGTACGGACGCGTTTTTCTTATTTTATATAAATATTCAAGCTTTAAAAATATAAGATTTCATAATTTAAAGAAGGTTGGCAACTTTTCTCTCGAGTAATAAACCAAAAAGAAATAAAAAAACCGACTTCAATAATAATAAAGATGGATGATTGACCGTTGCTATACATTTTTGCAGTCGTCAGTCAGGGATAGGATTCATATCATACATTTTCGGCCGGTTTTGAATTCGAAAACGCGATTTATTGACTTTGATGGACAGCGAATTCGAAATGATGATACGGGTATCATTCGTCCGCTCCTTAGCGTTGACAGATTCTAAAAAGCTGGACGGTTACTCGCCTTACAAAGAACCTTAGACCTTCCTAAGGAAGGGTGGATTTGGGAGGGTCCACCGCAACAAAAGTGTATTACTTACGTAGCCCGTTATGGACAAATCAGTACGGATAGTGTTACTTTCGGTCGGCAGACACACGCTCTTTCCTAACAAGGTGACCAAAATTTCTTTGTGGGGAGATAATAAACACTTCGTTACTTTTCTTATCCGGTTACACGTTCTTCGCCCGGATGTTGCCCGGGGTGTTTCTATTGCAGGGCGGATCCTACAAGATATAAAGAGCATTGAATCGAATAGTTGTCTAGCTGAGGAGCAATTGAGGATAAAGGACGGAAGGTAGGACGTGAAATTCGGTCTAGAGGATTACAACAGGACAGCTCAAACTTACTCAGAATACGTTCTCGGAATTATTTCCTATCTGGCCTAAAATCATGTTCAGTTGATCATGGCAAATTGTTACTTATCTCAAAGCTAGATTCATGAATTTACCCGCCTATTCTAACAACTCATCGAACTCATCGCGGGCTGGATGTGATCATCATATCCAGTAGGTAATGGTATTGTTGTCAATACGACACTACTTAATCTACGGAAAAATAAAAACACAACGCCGTTTATTATGTTTTGGAAATTGTTGGGTCTAAATTTCACGAAAATTGGTCAGTCTAGCTGAAAATTGTTTCTGAACCGCCTTCATCAGCTCAAATCAACAAAATGTGGAAATTCATGCTTTTTGGAATCGTCGTACAAGTCGTTCTTTTAGTGGCGATGCTCGATGTTTACGTCTACCAAAAAGAGGGTCGGCTTTATTTTCTTGGCTGGTATTTTGAATCGAAACGTACGCCTAGCACGCTTACAATTTTCTTAGTTGATGGGTTAGATTTTTCAGATCTACAAGGTATTGACATGTTGGACGATTGGAGGAAATTTGAATTACTAGACTCTCTTGATAATGCATCAGCAATTTCGTCCAACAATGACGAGAGCTCCTTGGAAGATCTTCATGAGCATGAAAATTCGACAGTTTTCGACAAAAAGCGCGTTTTCTACGTTGGCGAGTCATCTATTGTGAAGTATTTCAACGCGAGCGATTGGCGCTTAGTAAACATCACTTGTTCGACCAACACGACGGAGCAAGATCAAAATCAAACATACAACGATCGAGTCATTGAAAGTTACCGCGAATTTTTGAACTCCTCCGACTTTCTACAATTCCCGTTGAGAATGCTGAGGTTCGATGTACGAATTCGTGACCCGAACGCCACAGAAAAAACCCGAAGACAATCAGGGCAAAGAATTTTGAAAAGCATCCTCGATTTGGTTGCCATAACTGCGGCAAACGACTCGTCAGAAGACAGTAGTTCGGTATTCGCTATTACATCCTCGGTCAGAGTTCTTTCTCATCGCTTTCCACTCTCAAAACGTGCTGATGATATATTAGCGGTGTGGGCTTCGGATGGTCACATTGATCCAAATTGTAACAACGAAACCATCACCTACAACGAAGTGTATCGAATACTGCGAATACTGTCTATAGCTGGAACGGCTTGCCGTTATACAGCTCAAGGCATAATGACCAATCATCAGGAGCGTATTGGTATTGAAGGAAACTTACTGGGATTTTTCGGACTTGATACGGCTGAGGTGAGTAAATTCGGTCAAAATGCTTGAAACTTACTTGTCCAAAATCCTCTCTTAACCCGACTGAAGTGGATCTGTTATCCCTTCCGGATCCTAACCGGAGCTTTGGCTTCTTCCTACTTTCTCCAGCTCTATCATCGTGCTGAATTCGTCGAATTATCACTAAATTATTCACAAAATAGCTTAAGAACCATTAGAGATATCAACTCCATTATGGTCTCATTCTATCCAGCGTTAGAAAATTCATGCAAATTGACACCCAACACCACTATATTTGGAGCATAGGAACTTCTCACTCTTTAAAACCCCAAAAATATACTTTAATATAACGTTGTGTTATGCTCAAAAAAAAATTAGACATCCTTAGTCCAAAAACAATTCTTGTTGAAAATTTCTTACAAATTTTTTTTTTTTTTTTTTTTTTGTTGGAAAAAATTGTCTTGAAAAAATTCTTACGAAATGTCGCTTGTAGTTTTCACAGAAAAGATTTTTTATTCAATATCCGTGCATAGAAACGAAAAATTAAAAAATCTATCTATCGTAGTCTAGCAGATCGGTAAAGGCGTCGCAGCGAATCTCTAAAGGCAAAAAAAATTACAGCAGATCGGCACCGTGTGGACTTGCTTTCTTTCATGGCATTAGTTTAATATGACCCTTTATGAAGTAATTTTATATAATTTCGTATCGAAATTTCAGAAAATTTTACCCCAAGTTATTATCCAAAATTAATTCAGATTTTAAATGTAAAAAAATTCCTAAATCCAATCGATGATTCTTCTTTAAAACCCCTGTACTCTGTAAACGTTAGTAAAATGCTCGCCGACTTGAAATTATTCAATTTTTTTTTACAGGTGCGTCATTCGCTGCCTGGCTATCCGATAACGTACGTGCAATTTAGAGGACTGCCAGTGTTGAACACTGTATTTTCTCTCCTTGACAATTCGTGGACACAAACGGATCCTGTAGTCATAACGATCTCCGTGTTGCTCTTCTCCTTCTGGGTATGTCTCCTAGTCGTCAAAGCAGTGAACCTTGCGAACGACGTTGAAGAATACGGTAAACTGCCAAACATTACGCTGACGCGATTGTGCGACACTGTTTTTCTACTTCTTCTCGTTTTCTTTTTCGTGATGTTCGCCTTTTGGAGTTTCAACATTCGCCATTTCGTCTACACTTTCATCATGATTCTCACAGCGCGCTGGTTTTTCGATGCGGTGCTTCTTCTCGTCAGGAATTCGTCGTCCATAGTGATGCCTGGTTCGGCAAAGATGCTTCTTTTAGCAGCGATTGCGTTCGGCGTCGTCGAAATGCTCTTTTGGACTGCTCGGTACGGCCACATGTATATTGTATTCACCATCCTGGTTGCCACGCGGATTCTCATGGAGGCATTTTCTACCGCTAACCTTTGCACAGAAATTACCCTCGCGATCTCTGCGTGCTCTGTCGGCTTGGCCTTGCTCATCCGTGCTCTTCAGTTCGACCCAGTAATCACCGTTAACGTTGGTGCTCTTTTCTGGATCGTCGGAAGCATACTGGCCATCAAATTTCTCATGAAAGAACTGAATTATGAGCGTTTCGTCACTGTCGTCTGCCTATCGCAGTTTATCTTCAGCGCATTGATGGCTAATTTGATCATGCTGACGTTGGAAGAAGGCAGCTCCGAGAGCACAATAGTAGCAGTACTATGCTCGCTTCTGGTTTTGAGCTTGGCGTTGCCAACACTAGGGAATCCTCTTCACCGTCTATGCCGTCTGCTTCAGCTGAGCGTTGTTACAGCGTCTTTTTTCTTATTTTTCTCGCAAAACTGTGAAATCCTCGTTCTGTTTGCGGTCACCTGCACAGCTATGTGCATCTATAAATTGGAAAATGCCAGCATGTCGCCAAATAACGAGGAGCTTATTCTGAGGCCGTTTTCGATACTTCTATACGCTGTCACCCTGGCTACAGCGTCATACGCTATTTCACCTGTTGGAGGGCCTTACTTGTTCCAATCAGACGCTTTAGTTGAAATGGGTGTAGCCTGCAACATAATGCCAGTTATTGTCGTATATCTCATAAAACTCGGATTCCTGGTGAATTTTTTGCAGTCGGGTTTATTGTCGTGTGTCAAGAAATCGTTGGAAACTTCTACTCTGCTGCTGATAGTAGTCGTATTCAACCTAGTCTCGCTAAGGTGAGTCATGTACCGAATTTAAAAGCACCTTTCAATTTTGAAAAAAAAAAAAAAATTATCAAAATAATGGCTTAAACGTCTTGAGTCGATATTAACACTCCCACGGAACTAGCTATTCCCACTTGAACACGCATTATACTAAAACACCTTCCAACCCTCCTGAATAATTGTTTCCCACATTTGGCCATAATATAACTATCTTCAGAAATGAATATTGTGTAAAAAGGTCGGTCTGTCAATAATTTATCTTTTACGTTGTTTCGTGTTGGTTGCAGAACGTTATTCCATCTGATTCTATTCCCTTGGGCAACTGAACTGAAAAGCATATACATAATACACATATTTATGCATTTTCTGGCCGCACTGATGTTCTACTTGTACCCGTTCGGGCAAATTCTACGCGAAGGAAGCATGCTGGTGTTCTGTCGCTCTCAAGGCGTCGCTCCGATTGATCGTAAAGATTGATCCTTATATATACAAAATTACATATTTGATATGCATTTTTTTTTAAATTGATTTATCGAGACCTTTTTCGTTCAACCTAATTTAAAATAGATTGAGCAGTTTTTTGATCAATATTCTCGAAGGATATTATAATCAGGCTTCCAATATTGTTATTTCATGGAAGATCTGTCGTTGAAGAGGCGGATATGAACGGAAATCATTCAATTTACACTTGCTGCGGGGTAATACCTTCATAAAAATGTTTCACCGGTCGTAACTCTCTGATGGCGGCAAAAATATCCGCTAAGAGACGATAGGAAAAATAAGTTATTTCCCGTTGTGAGAAAGAGCCGTGGGAAAGATAAAGTGTAAACGGCTTTCACGTGCCTTGCAGTTGAGATCTCAAGTATTTATTATGTGTATGGGATGATTGGGGCGGTTTGAAGGGTGTGCAAGATTATTTGCTCGACCCTTGGTGTCAGAGATGGCCAGCCATTCAACCTGATGTTATTTCGAACCACCTTCGACCACTCGAAATATATCTTATTTTATTTCATCGGTGATAACACTTGTAGCGTTTTTTCTCATGAAACTGCGAGAGCGTTTTCGATTGATTTTGATCCAAACTTTGCCCGCAAAAGGTAAGTGATCAATAAATATTCAGCCAAATTTTTCAAGATTATCTCGAACAATAACCACCTTATCGTTATTTTGGTGACTTGAAACACTTCACTTTATTTTTGTGAACCGTCCTATGATAAAAGCCAACCGTTTCGATTTCCTCCTGCTCATCATTCTCGACTCCTAGACAATTGATGAGAATGACTAGCCAACAACTGATCTTATCAATAAAAAGAAACCGCCCGCTGTTGGGGACACCATTACTCTTCCAAGAGATAAAAAAAATTTTCACGTGTGAACGCGTATGATTATTGACGGATGGTAATGCTGATAAAACATCGAAAAATCTTTTTAGAGCGCAACTCCGTCATGTTTACGATTTATGCGTGACTGGAACGCAAAATCAAACGGGTTGCATCATACTTTTGTGATAGAACGAATTATAAATCAGAAGTCAACCGAAACAAAGAACCCAGTACAGTGAAATAGATATCGTCAACCGTGCATTACGTTTGTTTATCAATCGCAGGAGCTACTGCAATAAATCTAAGTTATGACGTCTGTATAATGAATGCCTACCTATTGTGGTAAAAAGATGCAATCACTGGTCAACCTCGCAATTACGACCGAAAATCGTAAAAGCATTCAGCCACTAATGGATTCTCACCGCTGAAGCTTAAGCTCTTACTAATAACAGGTTGAACATTCTATTATTTAAAATATATCCGTCCTCACCCATACCATAATTTAAGAATCCAGCGATGTCTATCTCCCAATCACAGTCAAACGAAGGGAGGCTAGATGGCTAATGTTTTCGAGGTAGCTCATTGGACACCGACGCAAGTTACAGGCTTTGGCGATTTTTCGTTACTTCAAAAATGGGCTTTGTTGATTTTAGAGACAATTGAGGCTTACCCATTTTTATTATGGTTTATTATTCAATAATAAAAAGAAATACAACAAGAAAAAAATTTCTATGTTTTTTCTCCTCAAAATTTGATGTTTTTTGTTTCAACGCATGTAGAATACGAATACCCAATAAACAAATCTGTCCGTCCGCCGTCAACGCTTTTCGGACGAAACTATAAAGCCGAATCCTTCAAATTTTCACCAAAAACCAATCTTGGTCCGGCAATTGCTCAGTTCTTTAGCCAAATCGCTGCTTCAGTTTTAAGGGTATTTTTGGGTGGGTTTTAAGGTGGAGAAAAATCATATTTCCCTACGCTTTTCAGAAAAAGGTGTATTTGTTATAAGTATTTATATATTTTTGGACGCTGAATCGAATGAGACCATATCGGGGTCGATAACTTTATTGGTTCTCGAATCATAGCAGCTTTTGTGTTGAACTTGGGAGATTTCACAAATTTTGCATGATGGTATAGCTCGAGAGTTCTTTGAGCTATAAAAATCGTTCTCGTTTAAGTTCTAGCCGAAATAGGTAAGCCAACTTTTAAGTTTTCCAAGATTTGAAACTTGCACAGTATATAACTTCAACAAAAAGTCGTCAATTCATATGTTTGAATATACAAAAAGATAGGTGATTTAACTGTCCACATTTTCCCCATGTAAAACACCTATCCATTTTTCAACCGTTTTTGCGTTATTCAACAATATTAGAAGATGTACACGAAAACATCACATTTGTCAACTTTAAACGTTCTTTTCATCTATTTAGTGCAAAAGAAATATGGAATGAAGCATATATTCTCGATATGCACATCATCAACTATCATTATGCTGAATTTGAGCGAAATCAAAATCAAAAAATTCTTCACAACAAATTGAAGGGGTTCGTAAAGATCTAAAATTTTCAGGAAAGCTGTGTCTAACCAAGATGTATTGTTGTGATTTTTTTTTTTTTTTCAATTTTTTTAAGGAATAATAAACGGCTGTCCAATCATTCGCAGCATGGTAAATATCGGTAATACGTGAAACGCCAAGTTTTGAGAACGTTCTCTAGGCGATTAAAGTGGCCGTTATTCAATAATAATCCAACATTGTTACTCAGCATGGTTTTTCCAGGTGTCGAGTTTCCTTCTGGCCTGGGTTGGTCGTCCCTTAAATTTGCGACACGAGTCCCCTAAATGCGTTTTAGAAATCTTCCCCAAGGGCACCAAAGTCACGTGTCTCGTTCCCCTGGATCCATCAGTATAACATTATGCGATTCGTCTCGCACAAGATCAAGAGAGAATCTCGCACCCTTGGGAACGGACTTGGTAGCAGGTAAGCGCTCTAAACAGGCGCACATTAGTCATACACGGCGAGAAATTAATAGGATCAACACGCACAATCGATTCCTACCATTGGTGCAGCTGTGAAGCCTCTGTGAGAACTAGGATAGGTCTTTCTTAATGTTCATCCACCTCCGATTCCCATGGTGCAGGCTATCATCAGTTTATAACTCCTAGTTATAGTCATCCGTATGCGTTGAATCAGCATCCGGCAGAGGGGCGATTCGATTTCGGAAGTTGTGATACTTAGCCCCCCGCGTGCCAAAGCTGTTCGTCGCATCTTGTCGGCTTTTGTTTCAATCAGGACGCCCTTTTGTTCTGAACAATTGTTTTTAATTGACTGGAAGCCGTATTGTTAAAAGGAACTTCCTCACCGAACTTCTCTCGAGAAGAATAAATAAATAGAATTATTTCAACGATTGGAAATCGTATTTTTGTGACATTTTATCTATTCGCTTTTAGTTTAACCATTGTTGTTGCAATTGTTCACTTACAATAGAATTTACGACAGCTAATACAAAAGAAACCAATCTCTTTATCTGAACTGTTCATTCATAATTACCGCAGTTTTGACTGTGAACTACAGATCGTAAGGTTTCCAAGGTTACACTAACGCTTATCCGCTAGATAGCCCCGCGATTTGTTGTCTATTACGGTAGGATATATATCACCAAAGATTCAACGGAGAGGGGAGCTGGCTATATAGTTAGATTCTAATACCGATCGAGAACATTTTCTTTTTTCGCATTCACACCTCTCCTCTGGAAAACTAAGTAAGTACGCTCTCTAGTACTACAGATTTTTGACACATTTTACCAAGTCAACGGTCTTTGTTTTTTCAAATTAGCATCTACTTTCATACTAAAAATCGTTGTTCTGTATTCACACGTTTGTTTTTACACCTTTGAGTGGTTCTTAGCCACGATGCGGGTCGTTTTTATTATGGTGGTTAACATTTTCGTGAGAAAAAAGCGTCAATATTGTCTATGAGGTGAACACACATTTACCATGCATAGCAGTCATCTTTTTACAATAATGATCACGATACAGCTCCTTCCTTTTGTATATTTTCCTTATCTCACGTCTCTTTTTATCCGATCGGTTTGTGTTTGTTTCTCCTCCCACATGCTCTGAAAGATTTTCCCAAGTAATGGACGTCCTGCAACGTCTATCAATAGGAACTTAAGTGTTCCTTTTATTTGATGTTTCCTTGATCAAGCACGGGTCAAAGCCTATCTTACTCTTGTGTAAACATAATATTCCTAAAAGGTTAACTTACCCTCAGACGCACAACTTGAAGAGGGTCAAACAGAAGATACTTCCCATCCTTCATAGTCTATAGATGTTATTCTCCAGCATACTGTCGTAAATTTCAATCACACTAACGACATCAAATCACAGTATATAAAATTCAGTCTACTGAAAAAAATTGTCAAATTTAACTATTTAGTTATCTGAACTGAGTTAAGAAATGAACTCTTCTCCAAACCGAACGATATGTCGTACATGTTTGATTTTTAATTAAATTCCAAATGGACAGAAATGCGCAAGCAGAAAAACGCGTAGATTTTGAAACAATTTCATAATAAGAGACAAAAAATGTAAAACGTGATTTTCCAATTTTCTTGATGTGGCGTTCGTAGCCTAGAGTTATTTTTTTGTAATTTTTTCTACAATAACTCTTAAATATATGGAATATTTCTCATCGGCGATTACACATCACATAATTTCTCTCTTCACTCGAACTCGTAGACTTAGGTTAGCTTCAATTCTTTCACTGCTTGGAAGGCTGTCAGAAGCTGTGAAAAAAATTGCGGTGGGCTAACCGCAGATAACGTTGAATGGAATGACCTGAAAATGATCGGTCCACCTTAATATTCTCAACTCTCTCAGACCTGGGAACAATGTACTAGCAGAACGACCTGTATCATTAGTAACTTCGTTCACGTAATTGGATCCAGGGTTTCCGAGCCGAGAAAATGACGAAAATTGTAATCGAATAACCAAATCAAGGTAATGGAATCACGTTAGAGAATTACCAGTTGATGCTCTTCTCGCTCGATTCTTCGGCTTGCTCTTTTTTCATTTGGGCTTCCGCTACTCCACCTTGTTACTGGGCTCAACTTAACTTCTTACAGGTTAATTGGATAAGACGTGATCGATTCGGATACGATTGCTGTTGCCTGCTAGGATTCGATCATAGGTATTATAATTTTACGGCTAACTTTTTATTTTGAAGACAGTAGGAGGACGTGGTGTCCCAAAATACTCAAAATAATCAACTACTTTTTGTATTTTTAGATAATTCCTCAAATCGACATGAACGAAAATCATGGGAAGATAAAAATGAACTTTACAAAAAATCATATTATTTCATAAAACAAAGGTCCCAATTTAGCCGGCTAACAAACCGCAGACATCCATATGGACGCCTTGATTCAACAGAGCCTAATACGACCTATCCCAGGAGATTCCCGCCCACAGAACCGCTCGACTTGCTCATTAGCATAGTAGAGCTTAATCAACCTAACTTACTAATCAAATGCAAATTCAATCATCCGTAAACAAATACGCATAATCTAAACCGTTAGCAATTTGAATGCAAAATCACGTTTTGGTGGTACGGCCTGAAATTGAATTGAAGAGATGATGACAAGGGATAATCCGTTGCTCTTCAGTTTTCACGGCAGATTTGCCCTCCATCAGTAACTACAAGGTAAAAATAAATTATATACGACTTGTTTACGTTCGCTACAACTACTAGACGGATGATAACCACCAAAATCGCGTCCATTGAGAGAAATTAGTTAACCTCGTCCTTTCCGAAGCTGTGGACTCAGTTGATAAAATACCATGCGTTTAAATACCCCTGATAGACTCATAATGAGTAATATTGGCCAAAAAAATGTATTCAATAGTAAGTAATCGCTGCGTTTAGGAAAGTAGGGAAAAAGGGAGGCCGTTAACAACAATAATCCGTTTTCTTCTCCAGGTGGTCGCATTACTTCTTCTTGTAGGTTGAGGGGGAGAAAAACGAGGCGACCTCTTCTCCATTTTCTATTAATCAGCCGAGTACTTTCGCCCGTTCGGGCTTCTTCAGGGCATTATAGGACCAAGGGTACCTATGGCCCTCCCTTATAGGTACCCTTGGTCCTATAATGCCCTGAAGAAGCCCGAACGGGCGAAAGTACTCGTCTGATTAATAAAAAATGGAGAAGAGGTAGCCACGTTTTTCTCCCCTCAACCTACAAGAACAATAATCCGGCGTCGATGTTTTCTAGATGGAATATTTATTCACCAACGTCAAATTCAATTCTCATCGTTGTGAAACAAGTTGAAAGATAATGAACCAAAAGAAGTAGTAAATATTTTGCTAGTACCAACCCACACGGTGGGAAATATCGTAGCCCATTTGTGAAACTCACGAGGCGTTCGAAAGGAACGACGGGGGAGCGTTATCGGATTTTGAAAGCAAACGGCCGCAAGTTAGCGATGGACGACACGTGCAACAAAAAGCCTATTAATTACAAAGCGACTGCGAGTCGGAGGCGAGGACCGATCGATCATAGGAACTTCTAGCTTAATGGAAAGCGCTTAAAAGATGGACGAATCGAGAGCAGAGCTGTAATGGTGGAAGTACTCGCATGTGTAGTAATAATTTCAATTTTTTTTTCTCACCGAGTAGGAATTTTAATCGATGAAATGGTTCAGTTTGATAAATGCATAAAATCGGCATCTTTTAATCCGCAACTGCACTTCCCATGGCATTCTCTAATTAATCAAATGCAGATCCAAACAGCATGAATTATTAACCAAATCGTCTGTAATTTGTGCAACCGATCTGCGCGGATTTGCAAATACACGTATGACGCATCCGCAAACATTGCCATTGCATTCTCGTGCATCGCAGGGGTTCGCTGTTCGGCGGGTTTTCAATTAATTAATACGCAAACAAAACTGCATCGCCTAATAAATGGGCAAACATACCGGTCATTTTGACGGAAGAGATAGGTTGTGAAGGAAAGGGATTACTGTCACGAGACCGGTCGATTTCGTCAGCGTAACCGGTTTTGTATATTTATTCTCAGTTCGTATAGGACGCTAAAAAACCACATACTGACGGGTAAATAGAAAAAGTAGCCGTGGGTACTAACTTCATGTTGTAACAAGTAGATAAACATATCCATACTAGAAAAACTGCACCCACTGCACATAATTTTAAATGAATCATTCGAAGAAATGGTATTGCTCAAAATTCATTCATTCAAAAATCATTCAAGGAAATGGGTAAAACGTTTGTATCGCTCAAAATTGTATAACAGATTGTTGGCAATGAATATGATTTGATAATGTCAGCAGATATAAATAAGAGAAAGAGGCAACAATGCGCAACACGTTGGTTAGAAAAAAAGTGCATTAACATAACTTTCATTACTATCAGTTAGATATGCAGTTGACCTTTGGTATTTCTATTTTAACTTTAGTCATCGATGTTTAATTTTATTCAATCAATTCGCGCTGAATTTGATCAGAGTTGAGAAACAAATTTTTTTCGATATAAATATTTATTTTATTTTACAATCTCGAAGTTTATTCTATTCCGTCTGTCTATTTTTTATTCAGTGTCATTTTTTAAATTATTTTTCTTCGTGGCTTAGGTGATTTGTATTTCTCGATTTGAAATTTTTACGCCATTCGCGTTTTCATTGTCAATCAAGACCCTGTGGACGATGGGTTTTTCTAGATGCAAAGCATTACGTAGCCTTTGCTCGGGTTTGGTTAATTAGAGTGCAGCCGTGCGTGCATATGCATGTGCATGCCATTGTTTGCTTTGAAAGGGTTAGGCAAGTTGTCGAATAGGAACCATAGGAAACCTATAAGGGCAGAGAGTTGAAGTGCATCGGTGCATCGCCACCGGACACCCGTGTAATTGCAGGGCGGCATTATTACAACTACTAACCACAGTGCATGCACTTGCTGTCAGATGTGCGTACAGAATGAACTACAAAACTTTCCCTTGCGTTTACATAGTGCACGCGTTATTTATGCACACAGTACTAATTCAGTGCAGAAGGTCGTCGAGCGTGAGCAGTACGAGTTTTTAGATGATTTCAACGTTTTCCCAATAATTTACTTATTGCGTTATTTATTGATTTGTGAATTTCCGCTATCCGTTTTTCTCACTACATCGTTGAATATGCGAAAGTATATTACAGTAGAATAAATTTTTTTTTTGTAGGTTGAGGGGGAGAAAAGAAAATAGAATAAAGTTTCAATTTTCATGAATGCGGATGGTGAAAAAATTTGTTTTTAAAACGAAACCTAATTATTGACCCCTTTTGGTCTACAATTCAATAATAAACTCTTGTAATCGGCCAAAAAAAAAAAACAATTTTCTAACCCTTCAAATATTATGGTTTACGTTTCAAGGCATGTAGAATCCGAATATCCAATTAAAAAAATTGTGCCCGTCCGCTGTACGCTGTCAACGCTTTTCTGACAAAATTATAAAAGCCAAATTTTTAAAAATTTCATTAAAATAAATTTTTGGCCGGGTAATGGCTCAATGCTTTAACCAAATCGCTACCTCAATTTTAAGGGTATTTTTGGGGTTTTGAGGGGGAGAAAATCCGTATTTTCCAACGTTTTCAGAAAAAAATTGCATTTGGTATAAATTTCTATAGATTTTTGGACGCTGAATCGAGTGAGACAGTTGTCGATAGCTTTATTGGTTCTTGAGTTATTGCAGCTTTTGTGTAAATCGGGAGAATTTCACTAATTTGGCATGACTCCAGATATCTTGGCTTTTAATTTGAAAATTAAGACAAATAAAAATGATTAATATTAAATTAGTTGCTTCGAAGTTTTTCCTTATAGTTACCAATCTGTTTTTTGGTGTAAACTTTCAGGAATGTTCGGAAAAGTTATTATTACAAATAGTAGATGGTCTTCTTTCATTATTATTGAGGCAGAGGAATAATAAACTACCGTAAAATCATTTTTGTAGCATTGTTTTTCTATTATTTTCCATCACCCCCCAAATACTTGTATTCGACATCAATTACTTTGTCTTCGTTATTGCAGAGTGATTATACGATTTCATTGCCGTAGTTCAAATATGACATTTGTACGTACCTACGACTTTAATTCAGCACTTCTTTTGTTCCAGCGGCGACAACTGCCTCCATTTGCAAATCCGTTCTAATACGCACTCCTCGAGAATGAAGCTGCTGGTAATATTTTTCTGCGTCTTTGCCGCTCTGCTTGCCGTCTTCAACGTTGAAGCGCTTCCCGTTGAATCCTCACTAGCGACAGGTGAGATTGATTATCTGGTCATGACATTTTTTTTTCTTAGTTTACGCTCTCGATAGTTTCAAACAAGACCGAATTGTCTACTGTCGAAACAATTTCGTACCGTATTTCTCAACTAAGCCGAAATTCTTTATTAAACTAAATTAAATAAGACGCTGATAAAAATTTAAAAATGCTCTCTAGGATGAGAAAAAGTCGTTAACATCAGTGCACCTAACGGAGAACATACTATGAACAGTGTTCACAATAGACATTACTGTCACTCAAGCCGACTAAAAAGTTTTGGTCACGGGCTGTCGACGATGTATGTAAAGCTTAAGGTGATTCCAATTCAAAATCGAATTAAAAACGAAAGGAAAAAAGAACAGAAGAAAAGGGGTGACAGAGGGAAACGTTAGTTATTCATCTAGCAATCGCACCTGAAAAGTAACAATGCTCGTCACTTCCATTCATCGGGAGAGTTTCACGCCGGCAGACAGTAGAGTGGAAATAGCAACCGGGAACAGACCATTTATCAGACCGATTATCTACAGTCGCGGTAACTGCGTTTTGAATATGTCCGCGACCGCGACGCTGTCCGCGACAGACATCTAATCGACTTTTAATGATCGATCCTTTGAAAGAACCCACCTCCCGTCACTTTGCTGATGTATTAATCAAAACGAATCAATTTCTGAGAGGCGGAATGAGGGTTAGATGGCTTGCAGTGAATTTCTATTGTACAGCGTGTGATTGATGTACGCGGAAAGCGCGAAAATCTGATTATGACATTCGGCAACAAAACAATCACGAACCATGCATAGGTTAGAATGAACAGAATCCGTTACCTTAAACGCAAACAAGCGAGCCAACTGCAAAAATACTGAGGACTGAGAAAAACCTGACGGTTTCAAAGAAGCAAGGGCGGTCATAATCTAAAAACGCTTGATCGATTGATAGAATTCAGTTGATTATAATCCCTGGAAATATCAATGGACTTTGGGTGAGAAAACGAGTGAAATTTATTCGATCTATAAAAACGCCGCAAATGATTGTACAGTGGTTTATTATTCCTTTGTTTCAATAATAATTCAAGAAAACCATCCTTTTGTGGTACTCACTATTCCAAACATTTCTGAACGTTTCCACCAAACATTAAAAAAAAACTCCTTAGCAACTTATGTAGTTGTGATTATTTCTAATCATCTTAATTATATAATTAAAAATTAAATTATTTGCCAAACGGTGCAGCTAAAGAGAGTGCTTGTTTGATTCCAACTACTACAAAACGATTTTTATAGCTTCGAAAATTCTCGAGTCATGCCCTTTTACTGAAATTATAGAAATCTCGACAACTACAAAAAAGCAGCGATAATCAATTCAGCAATCAACCCCGCTATCGTCTCATTCGATTCAGCGTCCAAAAGTCGACGGAAATTGATACTAAATACACGTCTGTTTATAAAACGTTGGAAAATAGGAATGATCTCCCCATCTGAACCCCACCGAAAATACCCATGAAATTTAGATAGCTATTTGGTTAAAGAATTGCGCCATTTTCAGACCAAGATTGATTTATGGTAAAAATTTCAAGAATTTAGCTTTAATAGTTTCGTCAGAAAAATGTTGACGACGTATAGCGTACAGCGTGCAGACAATTTTTTTCAACTCCATATTCGGATTCTGCATGCGTTGAAACGTAAAACATCGGGGGGGGGGGGGGGGGGGGAACATTTTTTTGGGTGATCACAATGGTTTATTTTTAAAAATAAACCTAAATTTTCATGGGCTACATCTTCATTCAAACGTAGTATTTTCAAAATTACAGCGAACTTTCTGTACACTATTTCACGTCCAACGTAATTCATCATGTTGAACTATTTTCGAACAAAAATTCTTCATCTTTGACTATCTTCTTAGCCGACTTCAGATAAATCTAAGAATAACAGGGCTTGTTGTCATGCTCTCTTGGGACGGTCAATATCCAACATTGTGTTGCACCGCACGTCATTTGTCCGGCATTATCTCCGGCCGAACCAGCTTACTTTGGCAATCTCTGCCAAAACCCTTGGAAACACCGGCAAAATCCTCAGGGAGCCTCTCAAACAGCCCTCTTTTGGAGTGATCGATGTCCTCTGGAGAAATTTCGAAACAATACCGCTCACCTGTCAGATAAAATGCGTATCGAATGATGTCCCATTGCCTATCAGATCAGCCTTTTTGCAGATGGGGTGTTTCGAGAGGAAATTGTAACAGGATTCAAGATTTTCGGATTTATGAAACCATAATAATGCAGAGGTAGGTAAAGCCTGTCAAAAATTACCTCGCGCTTGAATGAACTACTGTGTGCGATACAAAGTCGATAATACACTATTCATTTTGTGAACAGTAAATTAAAGATTTAAGTCAATTGAGTTTTTTAGATGATGAAATAAAGTTCAAGATGGTCAAGTTTTCTTCAATATTTGGTATTTATTATAAAAACTTGGTCCCCCAGTGCCCTAATCTGTTAATTGCCAGGATGAAATACAGGAAGAGTATTGTGTTTGAAAAGAATGCCAGCGGTCGGCGAAGAGTTTTCAGTACATAATAGTATATCATTACTCGAGTGGTTTTTTCCTTCGGAACTCTTCAACTTGTATTTTATCTCCAGTAAAAGTAGAATACACGTCCAAATATGGATCACATGACCTTTTTCCAGCGAAAAGATCGTGCAAGTTACGTGTTAACGTTTCTTCTAACTTGGGTACCCTCAGAGCATCGGCACTCTTGGGCGTACCTCGTTTAGTTTTCAATTTAGGTTCAACCTGAATAGGCGATGAATAGTTTTGCCATCGCGTGAGTTCATATGTTGCAATTACCACACGCACTACTGACAGCGAAACCAGTGTTAAATAAGGAATACAATAAATGTATGGGCGGACATTCAGAGAACATTATAAATGGTTTTTGTACTGTATCATTACGTACAATTCAGTTGATGGTCTCGTCAGAATTGGAGGTTGTACGGCTAACTTTTGTTCTTACATCGTACCCCTTTGCACGTCTGTAGTCACGATAGTCGTGTCCTGGCAGAAACGCTATATAAAGACTGTTAGTTCTCGTTTAAGAAAAAAAATTAAAAAAATATTAGTCAACAATTAAAACCAGTTCAAAATAGTAGTCATTGTTTCATTTTCGGAAATTAATCGTACGCGCAATTAAAGTTGTTTTACTCGCAAGCAGTCGGTCAGTATTTTGGGAGGACTTCTTTACAAAAAATCAAAATATGGTGTATCTCGATCGAATACAAATTTTCGTTATTTATTAATTTGATAAATTAGTTCCCCGAAAAAATCGATCTAACCCATTCAGCAAGTTTCGACACCGATTATTCAACAATTTTTATCGTTATTTCATGTCTAGTTCATTCGCTGTTTGACTCTCTGTTGAACATGAAAGACGCAGAAGCACAAAATTTCAGACCTCAATCTAGCGCTGAGAGATTGATCACTTTGTCTTTGTTTATTCACTTTCGACCTCTCTCTATTAAATCCTCGAAATTGATCTACGCTGCTCCTAATTGTTCAGCTGTAGGGAATTTATAAAGGCGTGTCACGGCGAGCACCCTCGACTCATTCAGCGCAGGTCCCTCCACAAACTCCTAAAATAAGAGTTCTCCTTAGTTGGCTGTCGGTGGTTTTTCAACTCTATCTCTAAATGGTTTCTGTTCATTTATCACTCTCTTCGACTTTATTCCGTCTCGCCCTCTAGGACAGCTTGCTTATTGAGACTCCCTACTTTCATTCCAACAATGGAAACGTTTCCGATGGTCGCCTACGACGATCCATTAACTAGAAAAAGAAGAAATCGGTCCGAAGAATCGGCGAAGAATCCGAAATGAGTGGGTGTCAAAGGAGATTAAGAAGTCCCGGGTAGAGGAAGTTTCCCTGCAACCTAACTTTCCCAACTTTGGAGTGGACTTGCATCGATGAGAGGCCCTAGCTGGCTCGCACTCCGTTTCCTTCCGTTTTACAGTTCGAGAGCAGTACATCATCCGTCAGGGACTGTGGACGTTGGCTTCGGATAGAGGCGGAAGGGGCCGAGAATGATACGTTCCATCAATCAACCGGTTTTGTTGATGTAGAGATGGTTCCACTGCTTGATACTTGCCCGAGTCACAAATAAGAAATTCTTTCTGTAGGTTGAGGGGGAGAAGAACGAGGCGACCTCTTCTCCATTTTTTTATTCAGCCGAGTACTTTCGCCCGTTTGGGCTTCTTCAGGGCATTATAGGACCAAGGGTACCTATAGCCCTTAGGTACCCTTGGTCCTATAATGCCCTGAAGAAGCCCAAACGGGCAAAAGTACTCGGCTGAATAAAAAAAAATGGAGAAGAGGTCGCCTCGTTTTTCTCCCCCTCAACCTACAGAAAGAAGTAATGAGACCACCTGGAGAAGAAAAATAAGAAATTGATTTCTTTTCCCCGTTTAATATACGACATAATTGATGCAAAATACTTAACAATACCAGTTTGAAAATTGTCACCTTACGTTTCAAATTTGAACCTTTAAAATGATCGATCGTAAAAACGCCAAATTTTGCACAACATTCTGCACTGGGGTCCTACTGGTCATTTTTTTGAAAGTCAAATCCGACTAGCTCACGGGGGTAGAAAATTTAGATTCGAAGAACATCGTGGTATCGTTTTCCTAGTATTTTATGACGCTGATTCAATTGTCATAAGCGTGGAAGGCGAAGGAAGCCGCCAAGACGAAAATTAATAAACAACGTAATGAGAAAAAAATTCGTTTTAGACGATCTACACACAAGAACGTGAAATTTATTATTTTATAACTATATTTCGCGTCGAATTCAGCAACTAGATGATGTCCTATCCTGTAAGACATAGGACAACTCCGTACGAATGATAACTTCTGTAGAAGCTTGGCAGAAGCGTCTGCAGCATGAAACTGAGTTAGCTCTATCATTTATTTCTTACAGTGGCCAAGGGTTGATACATCACTACATCTCTGTTCTCAAAGCATTACGTATTCCATTGCTCTGACGTCCGAGCGGCTTATTCGGTTTGTCCAATGACTCGTGACGGTTCGTGCAATTTTCCCGAAAATGTATTTTACCGCGATCATCGCTCATCTCGGTTTCGGACGAAGGGGACTAAGAGGATATGTTAATGTGTGACGCCCTGAGAGACCCTGCAGAGTCGGAGTACTTTTCCATCAGTCCGCCCTCGCTCAGCGGAAATTGGTTTACTCACACCATTAATAAACGCAAAGGTTGCGATTATTTTCATATTGCGGCCAAACGATCGCTCGGTATACATCGAACATTGAATTAGTTTTTTTCCTTTCTCGAGTAAACAATTCATGCTTTTGTATCCATAATCGCTCGAATAATTTTCTTATCAGGGTAAATCCTAAAATAAATAACAAGTGGATGGCAAGATTCTAACGAGGCTACGACGCCCGTGGCAACCGAGATTCCCATTATGTTCCGCACTATAGAAGCAAATCCTATAGCTCCAATTCTCGTTCTTGGTATACTTAGTATGCTTCCGCTTGGCACGACTACATCTCGAGTTGTTTCCCTTTCTACGTCGAGCTCTTTACAACCGAAGTTATAGGGCGGGAAGTTTAATCGCCCGTTTGTATCTGCTTTCTTGTGCCTAATAAAGACAACCGACGGTATACGGGATGACGGGATCGCTTTTATGGTCGTGTGACGCAGGTGTCTTACTTCTCAGACTTGGCTATCAAAAACAAACCCCTTTCCGCTTCATACTAAAGAGGATACCATAGTTATCTCACGGAACCGCCTTTCGGGTTATCAGTTCTGGTCTTTATCAAAATTTTCCCATCTGAATGAATGTTAGGTTTTATGTTATCGCTTCTAATCTATAATGCGCTCATCACAAAAGGAATTTGGAGTAAACGGAACGGAACGCAATACTTCAAATAAGCAGAGATATTTTCGGTGCTGTTATTTTCATCGCAGAACGCGAGATTCTGTAAAGAAAAAAACTGAGATCACAAGAGATTTTTTTATTTTATTTATTTATTTATTTTTTTTTTTAATGGAAATTTAGTCTTATCCAACACTTCTGCTATAAAATCATAACCATCGCCATAAAAACTCTGCAAACGATTTACAGTGGTTTTCCATGGCTTTAACCATGACTCGGAAACGCCCTCCACTTGATATAGTAACTTCGTTGCCACCGACAAACCTATTGGTAACTAAAGAACCTTGGAATATCGTAATTTTAAATATTTTCGATTTATCGTTCAATAATAAACCATAGTAATCGCTAAAATTTTAAACACCCCTCAAAATTGCATGTTACCTATGTAAAATTCGAATGTCCAATAAATCAATTCAACACTTTCCTAACGAAACTATAAAAGCTGCAATACTGAAATGTCCACCAAAAATCAATCTTGGCCTGATTTTAGCACAATTCTAAAGCCAAATCACTACATCAATTTTAATGTTATTTTTGGGGGTTTCAAGCGGTTATAGTTCGTATTTTCGAAGGTTTTATGGGAAAAGGTGTGTTTGGTATAAATTTCTATAGGTTTTTAGTCGCTGAATCGAATGGGACCACAACAGAGTCAATAGCCCTAAATAGTCCTCGAGTTATCGCAGCTGTTGTGCAGGACATTCGAGATTTTCAGAAATTTGGCGTGAGGGGTAGAACTGGAGAATTCTTGGAGCTATAGAAATCGCTCTATAATCGTTGGAATGGTCGTCAAAAACTCTTTTCTGCTGTACCGTTTGGAAAACAAATTAACTTCTAATTTTAAAATTTAAGATAAATAGAAATGATTAAAATTACAATGATTGCTACGGAGTTTTCCCATAAAATTACCAATCAGTGGGAACATTCAGTAATGTTCGGAATAATTACTATCACGAATGGATGGTCTTCTTCAATCATTGTTGAAGCGAATAAACCACCATTCGCAGCGTTTTTTCAACTCAGTTACTAAATTTGAAGTAAAATTAATTTCCTAATGATACAGCTACGAGTACAGTACTACCTTGGACGAGTTTTCCAACGAGTACAGGATACTTTTATAGCTCCACAAATAATGATGTTTTACAAGAGATTAAATAAAGATGAGATTTGATTATCGGAAATTTTGCATTTTCTGATTATCGCAAAATCTCCAGACAAAAAACTATGCTAACTCGAGGACCATTAAAATGATCGACTACATTATAGTCTCATTCGATTCAGCGTCAAAAAATTTATAAAAATGTCTATCAGACACATATCTGTCAGAAACCTTGGAAAATACGAATTCCCCCAATTGAAACCTCTAAAAATTACATTTGAACTTGAGATAGGGTGGTTTTTGGTTAAAAAAAATTTAAAATATGTAAGTAGGTCTTATAGCTTCCTCAGAAAGGTGTTGACAGCGTACGGCGGACGGATATTTACGGATTTATTTTTTATTTTTCTATTGAATAGTCGGATTCTACATGAATTGAAACGTGAAAAATCAAATTTTGAAGGGGGCGTAGAATTTTTTTTCTTGAGCTACTAAAGCGATTTATAATCGAATAATAAACCAAAATCGACCGCTTCTGTGGCCTTAGCTCATTTCTAGTTTCGTTATTAAACAATATACACCATTGCTAACCCATTACTTCATAAATCGCCACTATGAAGGGAAAAAGTCGATCGAGCTCGGGCTCCGTCGGATCATCAGTCCGTAACGCGAGTTTGAGATGACATATAAGTTAAATTAGCCGTAACGGAGAGAACAAAGTGTTGTTCAATTATTCACGGACGGAAAGTTTGATTCTAATTCAACCTCTCGATTGGTATTAAACATTCAACAGGAGTTCAACGTGAACGTGTCATTACGGATTAGATATGCAGGAACACCTGCGCTCCTCTTCCCGATTCCTCACGATCCGAAATTGTTCGGACACAACCACATGGGCACAAATCAGATTTATTCTTTCGTTATGGGCGTGTTTGCGTCATCTGCCATGTCAAGGGTCAACATACTGAATACGTTTTTTCAACGCATTTTTTGTGAGAAAATTAAATTTTGTAATGAAAAATCTTGGTCATAACGCGGAGAGAAAGATAGAAGAAGACATAAGTGACTTCAACGCCTTTCGAGGGGCAATAAAATATGTACATTCTAACTTCATCTAGTAACGTATTCGTATAATTTATGTTTTTTAATTATCTATTAACTGTGGCCGTACCCCTACAAAAATATTAACTTGGTTTTGAAGTTTGCGGGGGAGAAAAAACTGGGCGACTCGTTCTCGATTTTCTTTATTGCCCGTATTTATTGGCCGTAGCTACCAATGGTGCTACAAAGCCCTGATGATGCCCGAAGGGGCGAAAGTGCTCGGCGGGCAATAAAGAAAATCGAGAACGAGTCGCCCAGTTTTTCTCCCCCGCAAACTTCAAAACCAAGAAGATATGAAGCGACTTCCCAAAAACGGAAAAAAAAATATTAACGTCTTCTCTGCTGTTACAGATGGAGAGAGTCACATCGTGGCGAAGAGAGGACTGGACTGCAAATGGAACAGCCAGATAGGACAAGTTGAATGCCGTTTTTAGACGGAAATAACAGCTTTTGATGGAAATGTAGTGAAAATGTAATCCTAAATAAAGCAGTTCAGTTGAACAGTGTGAGAAAAACATTAATCCATTCCTAAAACCAGCTAATGTGTGATTATCACATGGATAAATAATATAAAATAATATAATAAAAAATAAAGTAATTGCCCACTTCTCACTTTTATGATAAGATGCTAGCTTCATTATAAGTTTCTCTTTGTAGTATGATCCCCCATTCAATGTGAACTTTTCATTTAGTATTTTGTTTTTGTTTTTCCTCATTATGATGTTGTTAATAATCTGACTGTAACACAATTTTTTTAATTTTTTTTTTATTTTATGTAATTCTGTATATATTGAGCATGTGCTCGTAATTGAATAGATAAATAAATAAATAGATATAGAGTTAGAGATAGTTATACATAGATACAGAAAATTGTGATCGACTTCAGACGCTCGATCGTATTGACCCTGAATGTTACAACCTGCTATATATATTTCTACTCGGCGAATTATAATAAAAACAAGGTACTCTCTTATCTGTAACGGACCTTTCATTGTCGCTTGCGATGCTTAATGAAAGAAATGAAAATACCAGCCAAGATTGATGGAATCGATTTAGGCGAACATTTAGAGGAAGCGATTTCGTCACAGGTAGAAACCACGAGCTCACTAAGTGACAGGCTTGAGGATTGATACATTACATTGTACCAGCTTGGACAAAAAAGCGAAATATAAAGCGGACAAGTCGTTATGGATGTTGAGAAGACACGGAATAGCTCTGCCGCCGCATCGCACTCCTCACTTAATGACTGAATATAATTAATAGTTCAAGCATTTCACATTTCGGAGTATGACAGGAGGGGAAGTAGCGTGGCCTATTGTTCACCATGGATGAATGACGGACCGCAAGAGACCCACCTTGCGGACCTCACATTTATTCCCATATTTCATTCGAGTTCCCTTCCTTTTGCCTTAGTGCTTACGTGTGAGTGTTATGAAGTCACAGCGTATCGGGCTTTTGTTTCAGCCGAATAGTGTGAGCAGTGGTAGTTCATGTAGGATTTTGTCCGGGCCATGGGAAAGGGCAGCGGATGATGTCTTCTTCACGCGATGATGGAAAGTGCGGTGGAATGATGTCTTTTGTTTGATAAGGCGAAACGTAAAGAGGAACCTAGTGCAGGATGGAGAATTACCAAGCTATCAACGGGCGAACTTGTTCATAATGTTCCAAAATGATGGATGAAAGGTGCCCCACAGAGCTCACTCGAAACGTTCATTAGGTCGGTTGTTGGGTTGAAAATTTCGACGGAGGAGCTATGTGTTTTGTGAGAGTCAATAGATCGGAGTTGTATAGAGAGCTGGAGACGATGGAATCATGAACGGCATTTAGTTTGATTTTACAATTTTCGATATTTTGCCGATATTGATTTCTCATCGATTTGAACTGGTTAACGACCAATGTATAAAGTCAACTATCCGCAATTGGAGTAACCCTTTCACTCTAATAGGAAGTCCGAGGGTCATAGTAATTAGCAATTAGCAACAAAACCGAAACCGTGAAATAGAGCCCACACTGTCTCAACTCCCTAAGGGTGCATCAAGGCGTCTACGTTATAATTACTTCCTATAACGGGCACTCGCTCATTCTCTGTCAGGTTCTTCCCCTTCAAACTGACTGACAAACTGACTGACAAAATAGAGCCAGAGCTAGAAACAGAATGCTGTTAACGAAAAATATTACATTTGAAAAAGAATTTCGAATAACCTCTGGGAATGCTCCTGGAAACAGAAACTTTGGTTAAAAAATTTTCTAATTAATACAACACCTCATTCGGCGTTCTATGAAACCTGGCAAGCCAGCAGAAGAATTGACCTCCTACCGACCAATATCCCTCCTTCCAGTCCTCTCTAAGCTTTTTGAGAAACTCATCCACAAACGGATTTAAAAATTGTAGAGAAACAATACCTCATACCGTCCCACCCAATTTGGATTTCGACGTCAGCACTCTACCATTGATCAAGTGCACCGAATAACGCATATCATTGAGCAAGCATTTGAACAGAGACAGGTCTGTTCGGCTGTCTTTCTCGACGTCACTCAGGCGTTTGACAAAGTCTGGCATGAAGGGCTCATTATAAGCTTCACAAGATACTTCCAACCTCGTACGCCAAGCTGTTGCGGTCCTATCTTTCAAATCGCTTCTTCCGAGTTAGGCAAGAGGACGCATATTCGGAAGCCAAAACAATCAATGCCGGTGTTCCACAAGGTAGTGTACTAGGCCCGCTCCTGTACCTACTGTTTACCAGCGACTTACCCAACTGGAAGAAAACACATTGGCAACATTGCAGACGATACTGCAATCCTTGCTGTAGGTGAAAACAATACCGAATCCATTTCAAAATTGAACATAGCACTGGACCAACTCCACAACTGGTCAACAAAGTGGAGGATCAAAATGAACGAGGCAAAATCCGTGCATGTTGACTTCACCAATCGTAGGCTTGAGTACATACCGGTGCACCTCAACGGCAAAGTCATACCTCATGCCAACGAAGCCAAGTATTTGGGCATGACCCTAGATGCTAAACTTAGGTGGAAAGCTCATGTCAAAAAGAAGAAGTTGGAACTAACTTTGAAATTCAGAAAGATGTATTGGCTGTTAGGAAAACGGTCAACCATGTCAATCCAAAACAAGCTAACGCTCTACAATCAGGTCCTCAAGCCAGTTTGGACATATGGTGCACAACTCTGGGGCTGCACCGCTCAGAGCAATCGCTTGATCATACAGCGCTTCCAGAATAATGTGCTGCGTGCATGCGTGGATGCGTACCGATACACAAGAAATGATCGACTCCATGTGGAACTTCAAATTCCTACAGTCGAAGAAGTCATCAAGAAGCAAGCACTGGCCCATCAACAGCGGCTCCTCGGCCACATCAATGAAGAGGTCGTCCAACTGCTTGATATTGATGCTCTCCTTAGAAGACTTAAAAGAACAAAACCTCATGATCTGTGGGAGTGGGGTGATCAGTGAAAGACAGTTCAGCGAGTTAGTTATACAGTGAACTGTATGTACCAGTGATGGTCAGTTACACTGGTCTCAAGACACTAAGAAGCCATGTTACGTATCTTTGCTTCTCATCAGTCAATTAACATGTATCAAATGTAAATTGCTAATAAGATGTCATCTTGGTGCAATAAAAATTTTCACAAAAAAAAAAAAAAAAAATTCGGCGTTCTATGTTTAATAAATTCGTCAATTATCAATTAAAATTTGCTCGACGATCAGCTGCAGGTGAGCTATGCTGCTAAATTAGCGCGGACTATCCATTGGTTGCTTAATATTGAGAGCTCTACATTAATTGAATCCAGAATTCTAACTGCTCGCTACCTTTCTCTCCCTTGGCACGACTTGACCCGAAAATCTCGCTTGGCTTGAATTTAGATGCTCTCACTGGTGTAATCAAGACCAATCGAAGATAGCTCGCCGGCTAAGAGGCTTACAACCCTTTAGTGAGTCATTAAATTAATGAAACGGCTCTTCTTTTCACCCTCCGGTCCATCAGAGCGGAAAGGAAACATTAATCCTTGAGCATCGCATGGATAACCAGTAACTATTATTTTGAACCATCTGCGAGTAAAAGAAGCGAAAATAATTCCCAATATGAGCCACAATATGAAAAAAAGTGACTTCAAACATTATCGATTGTTAATTTTGATGGAATCCGAATCATTGGAACCTCATTTGTCCTCATTTCTGAAGGCCTGTGACATGGAACGTTAGTGAAAACGATGTAATAGAAAAGAAGTTCAGACAAGATTATGGTCCGTTTGTAATTGGCACCTGGCAACAGCTCGCGCATAGTCAAAAAGAGTAATACTCGGTATAGGATCGGATTTACCCGTTTAAAACGTCTTCCTTCACTGTCAGTCAAGGCCTTCTTTCTTGATCCCTTCTCAACGGAAACGAACCCTTATTTCAAAATCCCCCACGGTATTAAAATACAATTATAAATCCGTCGAATTAAGGAGGGAAAAGTTGTTAGCGTGTAATCTTCTTACGTGTAATACCCACCAGCACCGAAGTCAACTTGGAGCTGATCAGGAGATTCAGTCACACCTTCGTTCTCTTTTCTGCCTCCAGTAATGAGTTCTCCATCCCCCTTTTGAGATTGCTCCTCAGCTAATTAGGCAAATTTCATTGCGTGTGGTGCAGTCGTTGGTACCAAATGGTAAACGGGAGAAAAATTATCTTCACAAAAGCCAATAGTGTAATAAAAACTGGACTCCAAAAACAGGAGGGCAAACCAAAGTCCAATTAACGATTGTAGTACACATATTTCTACCCTCTGATCGAAAAACCTTCAGAAAACTACTTCTATTTCTCTTCGACGCGTCCTTGAAAAAAAGGTGTGGACAAAATAATGAACAAAGCTGGTTCAGCCTCGGACATTCAGTTCGTTTCCAAATGTTGATGTAAGTGGGTGCTGTCTTTATCCAATTAATATCATCTACGTTTATATTATTTTTACTTAATTATACTTATCCAAAAAGCATAGTGGTGAACAGAAACCTGACTTTTCACATGTTGTAACGAACGATTATATTAGTTTATCATCAATAATAATAAATTCAAAAATTCGATGTTTCAAGGCATGTAGCATCTGAATATCCAATAAAAATAAACGCTGCAAATGGTTGTACAGTGGTTTATTGTTCTTTCGTTTCAATAATGATTCTGAACAATTGTAAACGTTCCCAAAGAACACCAGATTCGTAACAATGGGGAAAACTCCGTAGCTACTACTGTAATTTTATCATTTTTATTTTTCTAAATTTCTAAATTGAAAGCTAAATTGTTTGCCTAACGGTACAGCTAAAGAGAGTGTTTGATGAGCATTCCAACTAGTACAGAACGATTTTTATACCCCAAGACCTCTTGAGTCATACCCTCGTGCCGAATTTCTGAAAATCTCCCGAGTTCATCTCAAAAACTGCGATGACTCGAGAACCAATAGAAACGGAAAAATAGAAATTGATGCCAAACACACCTTGTTCTGAAAATTTTTGGAAATTATGAATTTTTCCCCCTCAAAACCCCTCAAAAATACCCATAAAATTGAGCTAGCAATATAGTTCATGAATATGGCCGTTTTGAGACCGAGATGGATTTTTGTGAAAATTTCAAGAATGTAGCTATTATAGTTTGGCCGGAAAAGTGTTGACGGCGGACGGACACAATTATTTTTATTGGATATTCGGATTCTACATGCCTTGAAACGTAAAATTTGAAATTTTGGGGGGTTAGAAAATTTTGTTTATTGGGCGATTACAATGGTTTATTATTCAATAATAAATCAAAAAATTCTGTCCGTCCGCCGTCCGCAGTACGACGTACGCCGTCATCACTTTTCCGACCTATAATAGCTGCATTCTTGAAAATTTTCTACATTCCATAAATCAATCTCGGTCTCACAACGGCCCAATTCTTGAACCACATTGCTAGTTCAATTTCAAGGGTATTTTTGGGGTGTTTTGAGGCGGAGAAAATTCATAATTTCCAAAGTTTTCCAGAAAAAGTTGTATTCGGTATCAGTTTCCATAAATTTTTGGACGCTGAATCGAATAAGACCATCGATGGGTAGATAGCTTTATTGGTTCTCGAGGTATCGAAGCTTTTGTGTCGAAGTTGGGAACAGGGTATATATTTTGAGAGTTCTTGGAGCTATAAAAAGGAGCTTCTATAAATATGCTCGTCAAATTCTCTTCAGCTGTTCCGTTTGGCAAAAAATTTAGCTTTTAATTAGGAAATAAAGAAAAATAAAAATGATTACATTTACTACAGTTGCTACAGAGTTTTTCCCCATAGTTACCTATCTGGTCTTCAGTGGGAACGTTCACAAATGTTCGGAATAATTACTATCACAAATGGATAATCTTCTTAAATCATTATTGAAGCGAAGGAACCACTGTACAATCATTTGCAGCGTTTTTGCTTTTAGGGGTGTTTTTCCTCGATGGCCTTTAAAATGTTACCGTGTAAAATCATACGCTTCTAATGGTTACCGTCATCTTAACCGTGGATTGTGATCTCTTTTTAACCGACTTCAAAAGAAGGAAGTTACTGTGGTTGACTTGCGGGGTTTTTTTTGGCGTTCAGCTCCTGTACGTCCGATCGGGTTACTTTTTACTCCCATGTTTACGTAGTAAATGGAAGTATTTTTTGTTTGAAAGGGTTATAGAGACGTATGATTTTGTAGAGTAACCAAAACTCCCCACGGTCACCGAGGAAAACACTTCTAAAAGCAAAAACTTCCTAACGTCTAATTATAGATATTCAGGCACATTGTCGATACCTTTGATCCTGAGTAATGCAAGCCCTGATGAAGTAAGCGGTGGTGAGAAATAGGACATGTGGCTAGTGCAGTTCGAGGAGTACGGCGGTTTGCGAGAAGGGACCTCTTGAATTCGCTAAATCAGATAATTGGCGGCGTTGCGGGGTTCAAGGGGGATCTGCGGTCGGAGAATGAGACGAAGGGATGTTGCCAACAGAAGGACGACTGATGGAGCGAACTTATCCCATAGGGACCTGTCCATGCAAATGTCCCTTCACAGGGTAAGCCTTAGGTGAAAGGGTCTGCTCCCTTCTACGGTTCACTTCCCTGTTTTGCCTTAATCCCAAGTAATAACTCCTGGCTCCTCTTATCACCTGTCTTCCATTGAAGGTGGTTCATCTGCCCATACCATTGGTTCCCATCCTTAGTCCACATAGGTCTCAACGTGAGATCTTCTAATCCTAGGCCGAGTATTTGCGAAAGACAAAAGCCTAATCAGAGTAATTAAATGCCGAACGCCTTCTGTCTTTGATTAAATTCGTCTAGAGGATATCCATTCCAAGGCGCCAAGCCACTGTTCACAAACGATGGGCAACACAATTTTCCAGAGATATCGTCAACTTGTTAGCATTTGATCAACGCCAATATTATAGAATAGATACCTAGCGAACTCTCCTGCATTCAAATGTTTAAAGTTAATTAAGGCCGAACACTATGTCGCTCTTTTACTGGATCGTTGTGATTTGTCGCGTATCCATTTGATTCGGCATTGGGTTGAGGTAGAGACATTAATGGCGACGTTATCTCATCTTGCATTTCTGTATTTCTAGCGCTCTCGCCGCTCTAGGCCTCTTCAGGAAACATCTTCTATATTAACGTGTTTTAAAAAATTATAGGTCCTGTAAAAGCTCCGCAAGGCTGGGATTTGTTGGAAGGATCAAGTCCATTATTTATTACTATTTAATTTGTTCAGTTCAGTCATATCGAATCCAATGTTCCATAACATTTTGTAAATAATAAAAATGTCATTCTCTCACGGTTCAACTCTGCGGTTTGTGAACAAAATCAATTATCATTTCAACAGGATTGTCATGAATTGGGAATATTCTAAAAAACGTCCGCTTTTTGAACCTAGAGTCTCATAAATTAAAATTAAAATAAATTAAATCTAGAGTTTAATAAATTATAATAAATAAAGGACTAGATTCAAATGCAGGGGTGACTAGAATGGGGCGAATTTAACATTGAAACAATAAGACTCAAAAATGACCAGAGGCGATCACATAATACTATGGTCACCCTATTTATTTTAATTTATTAGACTCTAGGTTCAAAAAGCGGACGTGTTTTAGAAAATTCCCAATTCATGACATTAAAAAACTTTTATATAGAAGATGTTTCCTGAAGAGGCCCAGAGCGGCGAAAGCGCTAGAAATACCGAAATTCGAGATGAGATAACGTCGGCATTGTTTTACTGGATCGCTCCGATATCGGTGCGTTTCGAATTCCCTTCGGAAGCAAGAAATCGCGGCGCTCATCTACAAACAACGAAAACCTCGAATATTACGGTTGGATACTGATTTCTCGGTTGAACGAGTGTATTTCGATGCGGTAGCGGTGGTTTTGTTGGGTCGAAAGGTGAATAGGCAGTATAGACTGTAATATTGGACCACAGTCATAGTATAGCCGAGGGCAGCCGTGTGTGGACATAGGTACGTGCTTGCTTCTCGTGGGAATCACACGGAAATCGATCGTCTCATCTCTCAAAGATTAATCTCTCCGCTTATTTTCCCATTGAGTCAATATCCCATAGAGCGGAAACCATTTAGAGGGCAAACAAAACTTTTCAAACCGTATCCTTCCTTCTATCTAGAACTTAGAAATGTTGAACGATTTGTTCACATAGGAAAAGAGCGAATTTGATTTTGTCACACGTGAGTTGTCTTGTAATAAATTCATTTTTGTATGAGACACGAATTCTACATTAGGTTTGTTCTACATACTTTACATAAAACCATCAAATCGCATCAGAAACTCAACTAATTGCCAAAATGTGATAAATCCTAATCGATTAATAGCATTTTTCGAAGAGGATTATTTTCTCGAAGCTGATCACAAAGCAAAGGTTTTTTCTTCTTCTTTACGAGGTGTCAGGTTTTCGTATCTGCTGTTCGAGTCTGCGTGAGCAGTTTCGTTGTGATAGTAGGTGGGAATCAAGAGCCGCCCGAGTTTCATTAAATACGTTAACAGTTTAATGGTTCAATATTAAAAGTTCGCTCAAAGTCGCATAAAACTCAAAGTGGTTCGAAGAAACGAGCTGTACAGCAAGAAGTGCCGTTTTATTGGTTGAATCCATTCAAAAACTAAACGTAAACAGTAGCAAGGGAATGCCGGAGGAATTAACAAGATCTTTGATAAGAGACGTCGAGCGAATATAATGCGGTAAGTCAGAGAATGAATGAATAGCTGTGCGAGTGTATCCTTCTTTACAACGCAATCAATTTGTAATTGCTTCTCGACCGAAATTAACAGGAGGAGCGTGTTTATTGCAAACCTACCTATCAGCGCGTGGTCCTTTATTGCCGTATTTTAACTGCTCAAGTATTTTACGTCTATCACGTCCTAAAGAGATAAAGTTCCTCCCCTCATCAGTTTAAATTCATATGCCTATATGGGACTAGCTATGAGGAACGAAAATGAAGAGCAGAGAGTGAACAGGAGGATCGTTCTCTTAAACTGAGTCAACAATTAAGAGCGGATCTCATATCTCCGTCTTAATATGACGAAACGGTTACGAAGTTTTTACGATGATGCTTTGACGAATTCAGAGGTCGCTGTATTACGATTCACCATCGTACGACGAATGAGGCGAGTTTGTGATTTTCGCTGACTAAAATGTCAACAGAGAAGAGGAAGTAAAATGGTCGAAATATTTGAATAAATTTCATATTTCATAGTTATTTTTTTCAAATTTATTCTTATTACATTTTTTATTCTTTGAAGCGAAATCAAGCTTATAGTTTACACATCATGCAATCCCAACCTATTTCAAATTGACTTAAATAGTAAGCTAAATATTTACTCTTTCAAATGTCAGACTCAGTAAGAGTGACATGGGTCAGTTTGTAATAATAATAGGGACGGTTTGAAAAGTTGATTATTTAAGAACCTATTATCTTCTTTATGGTTGAATCGTAAAACTGTCAACTGACAAACGAGTCGGTTGATTTACATTAGCGGCTGATTGTTAAGGCGGGGATGTTTACTGCTCGAACGTGACTCTAATGGACCAAAATGCCGAACCGTTGCTACTAAAATTTAACTGCCTATTTTGCTCAGCCGTTAAGATGCTTAGATGTCCGTGACATTTTTGTCCTTTCAGGATAAACTAAAAAACACAGTGTAATTATAGTTACACAGCGCGCAGTGACAAAGTCGTATTTTTTAGGATTGCATGTTGGCAAGTTAAATTTTTTTCCTAACGAATATTACCCAATATCTTTCATATCAATATCATTCTTCTAATTCAGCTGAAACTCCAAATTTTCCAAACTATTTTTATTTTTTTTAATTATTTTTTCAATATTTTAGTTTATTTTATTTATATTTATTTTTTATTTTATTTTTTGTTGTTGTTAAATTCAGAGGACTGGCGCAGAAATATCGATAACTATCAATCCTATTGGAATCATCATTCTTCCAATGAACTCGTGCTGTATCAAGCGCATCTTATTCCGAACGCAGTTATTGTTCTCATAAATTAAACCTTCGCTCAGCTAATCCATCGCAGATTAGTCTCGTTTGTCACGAGGTCGTACAAAAAGCGCACACTGTCCACCTGATAATGCGCTCCGTTTCGTAGTAATTTCTCTCGCGTTTCATTCCCAAAGTAATTATGCACTCTCGCTTGCATAGAGTATTCAGCTTTACGCAACAAAGGGGGAAGGAATGACGGATGCAGATGAGATTGCATATTTCAAACCTAATCCAACGCGACCAGACCGCATGACGTTTCGAAGCATTGTCTAATAACTCTTGCAGGATGCACCGCCCGCCGCAAATTCGAGCCAACAGCGGCCTATCAATACTTTGATTTGATGCGTGTCAACGGCAGCTTTCAGTTATCGGGGAGCACACGTCATATGAACGGTCATCATTGTCCATTTGGAGGCTGAACTGCCCGAAAAATCGAGCAGGCCGAAGGTTCGTCGAATTTTTCTAAAATTTACTCTATGATTCCACTCTTTTTTTCAATACGTCATTCCCTTCAATTATTTTTTCGCCCGTTTTTCAAGTTCTGTTTCAAAGCCCACGAGTATTTAAAAAAGCACCCGACTCAAAAGTCCCGGACATTAGAGTCAGATACGAATTAGAATAATCCTCATGATTCTGTCAGCTGACGATTGCCTCGTAATAAGTCAAATAATTAATCAGTTTTAGCCGTTCGAGGAAAGGGTGGGCGGATCTGCACAAAAAGGGGTAGGGAAAGTAGGGTCACGTTACAACCCTTTCTCTAACCCTTTCGACACTGACTGATTGCTCCGAAGATCAGACTAATGAAAACACCACATTAAGGAGGAATAATCCTCCGCCCGGAGTATTATTATTGTTGCCCGGCAAGGATCGGGATATTTCGCGGTAATAAGCCTAATGTACTGGAAACGGCGTGCTGTATAATTTCAGGATAAATCCAACCCCCTCTCTAGCCGAAAAGATAGATATTTTTGCCAATGAAGGTCGAGAAGCTGAAGATGACTTGCGTCTTTGCTAGTGCGATCTGATACCGTGGGGTCTGTTGGTCGGTCGCCTCAGTTTCAGCTGGATCTGATTTATCTATGGACCCTGGGGACGTCGTTGGAGGCGATGCTCTCCGTCATCAATTATCATTTGACTCGATGAATCTCTTTTTCACTCCAAGAAAATTGGTTGCAGAATTGTTTACAAAGTTCCCTCTATGCTCAAGTGCTTGACCACTCGTTGGTTCAGGAGAATATATGGCTGTCAAAATAGATCCAGGATGAAGAATAAAATTGCTGCCTGAAGCTGCGTCAAGCATTGAAGGCAGCATTAAAAAATATCATCGTTCAAAGGAAAGGTTTCTCGAGATATTAAGCCCAATTTATCCCTATAAAGATTTTGGATAGTGCAAAAAATCACAAGTATAGCAACATTTTGATTTCGAAATAAGGTTCTCAACCATCATACGCCCTGACCTAACAGATATTGAAATTGCGGATGTGGGCGCATATTATCTCAAGTTTCTATCATTGTACTCTATGCCAACTCATTTCTTCCGTATTGTCTCGCTGCAAATGTTTGAAAAACAGACCAGCTTTGAAATCACCGTTGCGTGCGGTCCTTATGCTATTTCCCGTTTCCTTCCTGTTGTGTGGGTCACTTTTTGTTACAAGAGCTTTGCGGTGATGCTTCCTTCAAGCACTGCATTCATATACAGATATTAATATTTGCGTATGGATGATCTGGGCCAAGGGGAGCTGAGACAATGGATAGCTGCTCTAACTGACCATAACGCTCTGACGGCCTGAATAATTGACTGGAACTGACCCCCGACAAACTCAGCAAGCGAACCCTCCTTGCCGGCCGAACTGGCAGCATATTATTATTACGTGATATGCGGTCGCCCTTTTGCGGTTGTCAAATAGCCAACATTTTAATTGGGCCCGAGCCCGCAGGGGGTTCCGGAGAAAAGGCACGTTCTGTCCAGCAGCTTCAAAGAGCGTCTCGTCCGACGTGTGAGTCACCGACGACTTATAGGCTTCAAATCATACGAACGAACTTCAATTTTTTGTCTGGTTGAATAAATTACTGGAGTCTTCTCTTATTCAGATGAACGACTGATCTCACATAGAAATCCTCTTCTGATGCGACAGTTTTCGAGAACCCCAAGACACTCTCCGATTATAGAGGAAAGATTTGCAGACCAAGAATATTTTTGCAATACGTGATGTTCGATCTTCCTGCCCAGCAGGAAGATATCTACATATCATTTTGTGGGGTTGTTGTCCTTGTCACTACTATATATAGTACTATAATATAGTATATATAGTATAGTATATAGTATATAGGTATAGGTAAAGGTAGGTAGTAGTAGTTTATTATTTGTGTACGGAGAGTGGGAATCTATAGGTATTTTTATAGTTAGGTAGTACTTAGTAGTAGTTGCTATAATTTGGTGTGTAGTTGGTGGGTTTTGTATTGTACTTAGTATCATAAAGTATTGGGTTTTTCAACTGGAGCAAGGTTATAGCAGAATTAGACGTTACAACTGTAAGTTTTCCAAGATTTGTAACTCGCACAGTGGATAACTCAAACAAAAAGTCGTCAATTCAGATGTTTGAATATACCAAAAGATAGGTAATTTAACTGTCCACATTTTCCCAATGTAATGTACCTATCCATTTTTCAACCGTTTTTGCTTTATTCAACAATATTAGTAGACTATACACGAAAAAATGACATTTTTCCACTTTAAACGTTCTTTTCATCTATTTAGTGCGAAAGAAACGAAGAATGAACCATATATTATTGATATACACATCATCAACTATCATTATGCTAAATTTGAGCGAAATCTATTTCAAAAAATTTTTCGCGAAAAATCCAAGGGGTACCCCTGCGATTTTTTTCAACCGATCAGTTAACGATTTTTTACTCGTCTCTCAATACAGATAAAAATCTGAAATTTTTAGGAAAGTTGTGTCTTACCATGATGTATTTTTGTGATTTTTTTTATTTCTCGGAAAAATCTGCAAGTGGTCCAAAAAAATCGGTTTATGAAAGCTCAAAAATTGGACTCTAACCGTGATTTTCGGGGTCAAAATAAATGCGAATCAATTGTTTTATTATGCAGGAGTCTTCATTTGAACGCCTTACATACGTACATAGCAAAAAATTTGGTGAAAAAAATTTAAACAGAGCCAGAGAAATTATTTTCCGTAAATCGACTTTTTCGCCGTCCGTAATTCCGAGCTCCGCTGGCATGAAAAATTAAATTTTCGTTTTAAAGCGATTTTGAAAGCTATTCTTATAGGAAATTTAACGCTGAATCCGAATATGACGTCAAAACGGCGGAAATTTCACGACAACTATCAGTTTTTCCAGTTTAATACTACGACACTCCTACGTTTTTCAACTTTGAAAATCCGTTGCAAATACTTACAGTACTGTTCAAATTTGATTAATTAATTATTCTCACAGGAAATTAGACGTAGAATTCGAATTTAAAGTGAAAATAATCGAATTCGAACGATTGATAATATTTTTTGAATTTTTTTCGATTTTCATACCTTTGAAGTTTCAACTTCGGGATTTTTTTTCGTCACGTTCCCGAAATGAGACAGATTGGGTGCTGTAGAAGAAAATGAAGGAAATTTAACGTAGAATCGATTAAAAATAAGAAAATGGCTAGTGTATGTGATAGCTCTCGAGATATATTCCACTTTATGTCAAAAAACGTGTTTTGACTTTTCTTCAAACGTTAATAGCTCCGCGGGGTCATAACATAAAATTTTTATTAAATACACCAAATTGTAGGATTTTGATAGCTCTTTCTCGCTTATGAGTAATATACCTATGTAAAAGTGGTCGGTTCAAAAGTTATTTGCGAAAAACAGGCGAAAAACGCAAAAAACAGGGTCATAAAATTTCAAAGTGCAATAAAATTTGAACAGAGGCCTAATTAAAAAAATGAATACTTTTCCAGCCGATGAAGTTCCTTCAATTGAACGGCACTATGACCAAAATTTGATTACCTATTCCCAGTTTCTCAATCAATCGTATACCCAAGGATTTTCGACTTTCTCTTCGGGCCGCTCTAGTTATATAGAAATACATACACATACCAGCAATATATTTCACTTCGATTTCTAGGGAGAAAAAAAAAACAAACAAATTTAATGATTATCAATCTCGTTGTGACAATTCGAAATCTGAGCCTCTGTACTAAATGAAAAGTGTCTTAGTTAACGTCTAATGCTCGAAATTTTGCTTCGTACGTGTGATTCAGTTTCGGGTTTTTGCAAGGCTTTCATGCAATAATTGATTCAGAGCCGGCCGCGTTTGCCATATGGCACGTTCGCAATTGAAGTCTCCTCACTTTGCCAAATCTCCTCCACGTCCCACCCCTTCCTATTGGAATAATGTTCACTAATCTTGCAAGGGTTGGTAATCATACAACATTCACTTCGCAAAACGTCCGTCTAGACTGCGAAACTTTTCAAAGGGATTAATTTTCGAACAACATTCAATTCTGCAGATGACAAGATGTCGGAGTGGGTTTTTTTTGCCAACAGCTGTCGCATTTGTAGCGATTTCTTTTTTTCAAACTAGGTACACACTAAAAAACAAATAATGCATTCTCTTACAGAAAGTCTTTCAGTTTATGGATGTCCAATTTTTATTGGCGATAATGAGCGTTCAATATTCCACAATAGGCGGAAAATGGCAATATAACAAAGACAACGGTCTTACTATAGTTGAAAATCTGCAACTCTCGATAATGTTTGATGAACGAAGGCTGTTTTCCGTTGAGTTGACGAACTTGAAGAACCTTGCCTCCTCATTATTATCTTTATTTTCGTCGGCATAGTCAAAAACCAGTTAACTTCATTTCACCCTAATTGTCAGATCCAGTCAACAAGCGAAGAGAAGCGGTATCTGCATAGCTCCTTAAGGGCTGACATCGCCTCTCGACGGTTTATTCTAAACGAAACATATGAAGTGAAACCTCCGGGTTTAATTTTCCTTTGCCCCATTCTAGCAGTTACAACTTTCGTTTTACACGTTTCTGGCAGGCCCATTACGTCAGTAACCCTTCCAGACGTATTTCTATCTATAAATACATCTATTTCCAGTGAAACGAGAATAATTTTCGACGTTTCACTCTGTTCACTTGTGGAAAGGGCGAGGGTGAACACACCAACCAAACAGTTGATTTGAGTCTATTCTCAGTGTAGAAAGTTGGCGTAACATGACATTTGGTGAGAAATTGTCCGACCTTTCGCGTTGCCCTTACGTTTGTCTGTCGGTGCTTTGAGAAATACCAGTTGTCAAATAAGACGTTCCTGCAGTCCCTTGTTGAAGTTCCTGACACTTGACTGATACTTTGTACTGATGAGGAGGGGTCGTCTCTGAAACATATGAGTATACAGAGAAGGTTTTTTTTTTAATTATATTTTGACATAAACTAAACATTTGAAGGTTAAAACCGTCAAAATGAATGAACCCGAAATTCGATAACGACCGATGAGACCAAATTTATGGAACTTGACGATTGAGCATCGTATATGTGATTAGGATACGGACATTCGCTTTATAAGGACTGCATTTCTTCACGCTCTCGTTAGACGTCTGAAAAATTTCTCGCCAGAGGATGACCAACTACCACAAAATGTCTTCAAAGGAGCTTAAACATCCTTCCGGACGGTTCTATTGTGAGCGAGCACGTTTCACGTCGTTGGATTACGTCAGTCGTTGTTGCCCATTGCTAATGGGGACTATCGAGAAGAAGCTATAGTTCAGGTTTTTTTCTCTCTTCAAGTTAGCGACTTATATTATCCCTCAATTTAACCAAAAGTCGAGAAACTATCGCAAGATTTGCAGCTATCTATGGTGGCAAAAAGAGTGAAAAAAAACCAATGCCTATTAGAATAATTCAAGTTCTTTTTTCCTGGATAGTAGACAAAAGTTGTCACGAATTCCACTGATTTAAAATGAGCTATACCGTTTTATCAATTTTAGCGATTTGGCCATCATCAGTAACAATCTTACATCTCTTTGTCTTCTATCCAGGTGAAATGTGGTTCTGCAATCTAGCGCGAGTGATTTAGCAAAAAAAAATTATATCTTCCTTTTTTCTGGCCATATTAGCATACCAGTTTTGCTGATTTATTACGCACTTTTGCCGAACTTGAATATAATTATAAGACCTTGCACAAGTTAAGTATGATTTTGCTGGCTTTCATTTATCTAGGGAATCAATTTGATCAGAAAAAAGGAAGTTGTCCGGAGTCGGAGGCATGAATTGGATAGGCAGCGCTAACTCAGTCATCCGGTGGGAAAACAAGTCAGTGCAGTCGCATGGCGAACATGCAGGAAGATGGAACTTTCTCACTAATTGCATTTACGAAGGTGAAGCGAACGCACTTGTTAACTTTTACACGGTAAAATCCCGAGACAGCAGGTTCCCTCGACGCCAACGGAGAAGCTTTATTTTAATTAAAGTGGGGGGAAGCTTTCATTTTATGGAGAGACAGTCGTTAATGCATTTTAGCTAACCGATGTAAACCAATCTGTTTTTGAATCGAATCGTTAGGGTAAGTTGGTATTTGTGGTTGCTATTGCACCTATAAATCTTGGAGTTTATTGAAAAATAAATACCACTTCTCAATTAGGGATTGGGGTTTCCGGACTAAGGTTTCAACTAAAACTAAAAACTAAAAAAAATAACTAAAAAAATAACTAAAAAAATAACTAAAATAATATAACTAACTAACTATACTATAACTAACTAACTTACTATAAAATAACATAACTAACTAACTATAAAAAATAATATAACTAAAAAATAACTAAAAAAAATTAAGTAATTCCCAGAAACAGAACTAGTGCATAGATCTCACAGTACTTCCATGTATTGAGTTTGCAGACTGGTATAACCAATGTAAAATCGAGAAACACATCCGAAGGCCGCAATCATACTACACTACGATATTGTTAATGAAAAACTACCCACCAGGCCAAAAAACCGAAAAATGCACGATTCAGCGTTTTATAAAGCTGAGTAACCGTGTGAGTTTAACGATGGAATAAAGGTTACGTGTAAAATAAATCAATTAAAAAATATATATAAAATAAAAATAACAAAAACGAGAAGAAGGAAAGAAAAATATAGGAATAATGAGGTGTGACACTTATATTAAAAATCAAGCGTCATTCATTCGCCATGACAAACATTTTTAAATTTTAAGCGTTCAGTTATATATTGGTTTGAATAAAGCGTCATCTACTTGTCATTTAAAACAGGAAACTTGTATAATATCTCAACTATTCAAAAATATCCACTCTTATGGCCTGTAAAAAACAAAACAAGTCGAACTTTTGTTTCTCAAAAGTACTGTGTGTTATCCGCAATTCGGAATAGCTATTTTTGTGCATTTGTGCAAAGAACATTTTCTAAAAATTCTTCGAATTTCATTCATTTTTCACCGTGACTCAACTAAGTACTTTTACGACGTAAACATGGAAGAAAAAGAGTTTCAAAATTGAAAGAAATTGACAGAGGGAAAATATGACAATTTCCATTTTGTTCTCTGGCGTATCTAGATTTTATTTTAAGCAAGACGATGGAGTCTTGTATTTTCATGAGGCGATGCCCGAAATTGGGGATTTGGCCATCCGATCCGTTTGACAAATTACTGCATTATTTATACAGAAACCGAAGCGAGAATAGGGATTTCTCAGCTAAACAAAACAACGTTTCCACGATCAATGTGTACCCAGCTTCATCGGTTGCCCTGTTCTATACACCCCAACTCGGCTCTCACCAACGGTATAAAAGGGTCGAACCGTCTTTTAATCTGTTATGTGTTATTTATGAGAATGGAAAGACACTCGATTCGATTATTTATCACCAATATGTCCAAAAGCCGGTGATAGATTGCATTTTGATGCAAATAACAAGAAAGGAACCGGCCGGCACTTAGTCATGTGTCGAAGTATTGGTAAGTGCAGTCTTGTTCCGCTTTCTGCACAAATGAAAACTAATGCATGTAGGGGAAGTGATGTTCACCTCTTTCTGAAGGAAATGACTAACTTCCTTTTGAGAAAAGTTTTCTCCGGGCTTCGCTATAACGGAAATTTTTTTTTCTCCTTGCCGTCGCATTTTTTGATGTCCATGAGGTGCGAGGGGGAGCTGTGGACCCCATGGCTCCACGTCGCCCTTGGGATGCCCGAATGGGCGAAAGTGCTGGACCAGCCAATAAAGAATCGAAGAATGAGTCACCTGGGTTTTTTCCCCCTCACACCTCCAGGAAAATTATTATTGAAAGGAAACTCAACAAGAATAAATCAGTACTTGATTGATAATTCAAAAAATAATTTTCTGGTTACCACATAACGTAATTATTTCACATACCTGCGCTGCATTAAATTTTTACCGAGCTTTCGGGATTTATGAATCACGACGGGTGATCCTGAGAATCCGGAAATTATTCTCTTCTGCGGCTGTAAAATTGAATCCGTTCCGATTTTCGCTTTCTGGTGAAAATGCAATGAAGCACCAAATGTGCAGATCCTTTCATCCGTCTCATGTGTTTTTTATTTTTTTTTTCTGAGAAAATACGCAGCGTTGACTCGATGCAGACGCTGATAACGTTCAATTGGAACTGACAGCTGATGGGCGCAGATGACGCTGCGTAAAGTTTTCCGTGCCGTGTCTAATTCGTATCTTTCAGGGCTGAAAACGACAGCGGACAAGAAGTGGAGGGCGAAGCGGAAAAAGTTATGGCACGATCGTAAAAAGAGCTGCCGATCTTCTGATCTCTTCTTACGCCTTCGCATTTTGATTCTCGAGCCAGGAACAAAGTGCTCCAAAAGGGCCGAATGGGGGAGAACTGCGAAGATCTCGCGCCTTCGCGATTTTTATCTCTCCCTTAAGTTAGTCCTTTCGGGCGAGAGAGGGTGGAAAAAGAATAATATTTTATCAACGAAGGGCGCAGCTATTTACGACTTTGAAAGAATTTAAAATTGGTTGAAAGTAATCTCTTTTTTCACTCTTTTATCGAAATTGAACAATCAAAGTGCTTTATGGTTTCGGATTGCCGAAGGAGAGTTACGGATGTTCGATATGAGCATGCTCAAAGTTAGGTAGGGTTTATTATTAAAATTCTGCACGCTGAATCACGTTGAAAACAACTTCTTATTCAGCCTGCAAATTTCATGATATTTTATTTTTACTCAAAACTCAGTTCTGTAATTTAAACCGTTTTGAGTATATCTAAGATTTAAGTTTCGTATATTTACGGTACTTCTGCATAGTCAAGTTCGAACAATGGTATAATTGCCAGTTAATCTCGAATTATGGTATATTTATTAGTTGGGATCAGAGCTTGTTCGGTGTGTATATTACATTTCTGGTCTTTCAAAGCCCGCCTGAACAGTAGCTCTCCTAATTCTATACTTAAAGCTGCCCAATAAATACGGGTTCACTGGGTGGTAGATTTAATACCTTTTCGGACATAAAATAGAATGAATTAATCCCTGCCCTTTCGCGCTCTTAACGTTAACTCAATGGCTTTGGCCAAAGATACCGCTTTACCTTTGCCAGAGTTATAACTTTGTAACCCTGGGGTTTGCCTCAATGAAAATTCATTTCTCAAAATATTCATGTGTCCAAATTAAAATGGGAAATGGTTTCAGCAATGCAAATGAACATGTTTACCATATTTTGGCTCGAACTGCGGATTTGAACGTGCATTAATTCATTGTAGGTATCTAAATTGGGGGCTATGAATACTCTTATTTGATACTCCCAAGCTAAGGGAGAGAAAATTGACTCCGAGGTCGTTCCAAATCGTAGTTTTCACTTGGAAACTTAAAAAAAAAAATGATCACTATAAAAAATGGACCAAAATAAAAAAGTTAGACTCGTGTTTTCTATAAAGAAAATTTGGTACTCTGTTGATTCGTGGAGAATGACAATCTATGCTGAATCTGGATAGAAAATTGGGATTTTAATTGAAATTTGAACACTTTTGCCACTTATATTCAGAGCGATTGAACACTGGTAGAATGCGCGTTATTTAATCCACAGAATCTAGTTGAATTATAGCTCTGAAATCAACACTCTCACAAGTAAAATACTTTATTCCGTTCTTCACGCTGCGTAAAATGTAGAAATTTCTCGAATGTTCGAAAAAGGAAAATCCATTTTATGGTGAAGAATTTTATATATTATCGTACGAACGGGTTGAGTAACCCTGACAGTGTCTTTGCGTCGAAAACTCATGAATCACGTGAAAACCGAAAGGGTACGAAAAGGGTAAATAGAATCCGTACTGCGATGTAGGAAGTGATTTCTCAAATGTCACCACTTCCTTCCCTCGTACGAATTAAAGGGGTCTGATTTTACTGGGGTCTGATTCTATTATATTTGAGCGCGGGCATTTTCAAGCGTTTGCTTCAACAACAAATAACGCGTGGATACGGGAATTTTTTCGCTCCAAATTCCATCGCACGTCGAGAAGAATATTATTTAAAAAATAATGTTACTATTCTCTACTGTCTCTATGGGACACATAATGATCTGTGGAAGTAGACTAATCATCAAAGTTTTAGAAATAATACTGATATTGCGTTGGTGGTTTTCTCCGACCAACTATTTGAAAAACCGCCCCTTCATCGATCCGCTCGACTACCGAATTTGGTTTTGCAGGCTGATCTTTCGTTGGATGTATTCGAAGTGCCCTTGTCCATCTTTAAATCGAGACTGCTAAATTTATTATAATTGTTTTGTTAATATCTCCATCATTTTTGCTTTGTTTTTTCTAAGCTGTAATTTCTGTTGCCTATCTTTTCTGCATGTATATAATTGGGATTTATTCCCGTGTAATTGCCAATAAATAAATAAATAAATAAAATTGAGGCGTGCATTCCCTCAGGTATGATTTCATAAATAAATTTTTTTTAACTATTTGGCTATGAAGCTTTGTTAAGGGGAAATTAAAATTGCTACCGATCTCAATTATAACGAAATTATATTGCGAACAATTGTTTATATCGATGATCTTCTCATGGAATCGTAAAAGGAAATTTATTACGCGCAAAATATCAAATCGTTCTATGCTAGGGTCATAGCTTTTTCCATAATTTACATGGCGGTCTGCCGCCCAATTGAGCTCCCGCTTTCGTACGCTTTATTGTAAAAGTTGCCAATCATTTTTCATCGTTTTTCACAATCTGGGTCTTTCCCCCCAGAGAAATACCGATCAATTTCATCGGTTTAGGGAAAGACACGAGGCAACTTTTTTGCAGAGTTCCCCCGTCATTCTGGCCTATCAACAAGGCGGATTCCCTTCTTTTGGAAAAGTTTTTATCAATGAGCGAGGGGATACGCTTTGGTCAAGTAATGAGGCGAACTGATCGTCACCGATCATCGTTTTTTGTCCGCTCCACCAACAAGTATCTGGTTGCTATAGCTGTACTGATTACCGTAGTGACTCGGCCGAGCTAAGAGCAGATATTCGACGACGAGAATTACTTGCAGTTTGGACACATGTACAGCGCTCTGTGGATGATGATCTCTTTTTGTAGCAAGGAGGAGAAACGCAGGTCCCATCGTCCCCAGCCTGTCATTAGATGCTCAGCCTGTCTCACAGAAGATTGATATCATAGATGCGCTACACCCTTACACATAATACCCTTCGATATAATCTGCTACAGTAGCTGCTTTATCTAGATTCATTTGTATCCGCTTTAGTTGAGAATAAGATCTGGTGGGGAATGAGAATATACTAAATTCGAGTCAATAATGATAGTTAATAAATGTAATCGCATTTACGATACTAATCACATAATTATCATCACAGGAAAATTAGATCTACATGCGTTGAAACAATAAACCTAAATTTCGAGGGTGTTAGAAAAATTTCTTTTTCGGCTGATACAATGGTTAATTAAATTTAAAAAAAAAAACAAAAAATCGTTGTTCCGCGAACTCCGTCAACACTTTATGAGGAAACCAAGACCTTGCATACTCAAAACTTTCACCTAACATCATTAATGCCTTTAAAATGGCTCAACTTAAAACCCGCTCAACCAAATCGCTGTCTCAAATAATATTTTTGAGAGGTTCTGAGGGGGGAAGTTAATATTTTCCAGAGTTTTCCATAGAAAGGTGTATTCGGTATCAAGTTTTATAGATTTTTTGGCGCTGAATCGAATGAGGCTTTTTATAGCGGGTCAATTTAATGGTTCTTGAGCTAGGATCGGTTAGAACAATCTTCAGCATTAATTTGTGGAGCTATGAAAAGCATTCTATACTCGTTAGAATGCATGTCAGACACACTCAAGCTGTATAGATAAATTCAACATTTAAATAAATAATCTACAATTACGATTTTTACCAAGGAGTTTGCTCTGAGTGATGTCAATCTGTTGTTTGGTAGAAACGTTCACAAATGGTCAGATGAGTTTCTTATACAAGCATAATATGGTTTTCTACGATCATAATTGAAACTGAGGAATAACAAATCACTGTGCAATCATTTGTGATGTTTTTGAAGTGTGTGCGGTGCTCGGAATTAGAGATCCGTCAAGCACGAGACCAAAAAAATTGATACTGTATAAGGAAAACGCTACACACTCTATAGTTTGAACATGACCCCTGTTTGCTGTTAGTAGTTAGCTCCCGAGGGAAGCTAGGAAAAAATAGGAAACGTTATTTACTATATGTAGAGGAAGAAGTCTGTTATTGAAAGGACAAGATCAAAGCGGAAAGAATCTCTCAATTTCTGGTGGTTTGCAGAAGACAAGTCCGGCGAATTGTTCGGTATAACGTTGATTGAATTCTCTTTCATGTTACGGTAACTGTATTGAATCCAACTGAAATGCAACATGCTATGCTTGTTTGGTGGTAGCCGTTCGTTTGTCTGAAAAGTAACAATTTTTTTCTTCGACCCAAAATAAAATAAAAACGTGATAGTAATTCAGAAGAAACGAGGTGACGATTTTTTCTTTTTATGAACAACTGCGACATCAGCCAGGAACGTTCATCGTTAAGTAGAGAACCTGTCTGCATGTCCACTGGCCACCTGCTGACGGTTCATTAAACTCAATCCTCATTAGGATCTAGGAGACGAAGCATTGACTATACGATCCTTTTGTTGACCGAGTTCGCTTCGAGTTTTCCCACGGCTGCGTTTCACGACTTGTAATTAAATCGCATATTGCGATAAAGATGCACGAAAGGCTATCGACAAGCATGTCCGATGTCTTTTTGTTCCCAAGTCACCTTGGGATTATAACTGATACCGATGGCAGGTTTGTTTCGTCCGATGGAATCCGTCATTAATTTCTACTCAACGTTAATAATTGGCTGACCGATTCGAGATCGACCCCATGAGAATAGTCGTTACAGAAATATCACGCAAAGTCCGTTCGGCTGTTGCGTCCGAATCGTAGTCTATTGGAGTTGAATTAAATTCATCTTTCACTGCGATTGACAGCTTTTCGCGTGTAATTACCGTCAGAGCTTTAGCTGTTAAAACTCAATCGAATGACGCTTGAAAGGGGTGAAAATGACTGTTCATCCGTATCCGGCTGCAGGATCGTGATGTAACTGTAGCCACAAGTGTAACTAATTCAATCGGGCCTCAGTCCCTCTTAAAAATCAGAAGTCTTTTCGGAAGGGTTGGCAACAACGTGGCTAAGATGAAATCGGTCAGGTTTCTTCTTTTTACTAAATGAAACAACTGTGATGACACGAATGGCTCGGCTTTTGTCCACCGCATCTGTCGCTCTTCGTGCTCAATCACTTGTAGGCATCAGTTTGAAGGACCCATCCGCGTTCATCCCAGATAAACCTTTTAGCCTACGAGTTCTATCGAGAAGATAGTGCCCTTGCTACCGTTGATCATCGATCGTTTTGAAAACTCTCAAACGAAATTCAAGACAGTTGAGAAAAATACTACTTCAACGGATTTTTTACCGTTTCTTTTCAAACATCGTTGACTAGGAGCCGAAGGTAAAATGGAATCGTTTTTATCTTGTCCATAGACAAAAACTGATCAAACAAATCGCTATCGATCTCGTCGATGAAAAAATTGTTTAAAAACGACGCAAATGATACGTAGTACTGTGGTTTATCATTCCTTTGCTTCAATTGTAATTTAAGAGTCCATTCGCTCTTGTCATAGTAAACGTGTAATTTGAGAAAGTTTCCACCTACCAACAGATTTGTAACTATGAGGCGAAAATCCATAGCAACCATGGTCATTTTATTTTTCTATTCCTTCTTAATTACTCAATTAAAAGTGAAATGATTCGCCAAACGGTTGGTCTTGATAGAGCTCTTTATGAGCTTTCTATCAAGTACAGACGATTCTTATGTCTCCGTAAATTCTCGAGTTATACCATTATGGCAAATTTTTCAAAATCTGAAAAAAATATCACTCAAAAGCTGGATAATTTTAAAACCATTAAATCTATCGACTCTGTTATGGCTCATTCGATTTAGCGTCCAAAAATATTTATAAATTGACCTCAAACCCGTCTATGTTTAAAAAAAATGTGAAAATACGGATTTTCCATTCTCAAACCTCCAAAAATGAACTTAATTTTGAGGTAGTAATTTGGCTAGTGAATTGACCCATTGTCAGTCGAAGTATGATTTTCGATTAAAAGGTCAAATAAGTAGCAATTATAGTTTCCTCAGAAAAGTGGTACAGAATGTTTTTAATTGTATAGGTATTCGTATTCTACATGTCTTGATACGTAAAACATCGAATTTTGAGTGGTCTCAAGATTTATTTTCGTGAGCGAGCACATTGGTTCATTATTAAATCATAAAACAAAATAATAGTTTACAATTATATAAAACAGCTATGTAACTGAATACAATCGGCATTACAGACGAAGCTTATTGTTGTTTTTAATTACCCGCATTTTCAGTTAGATTCTATATGATTGATCTTCAAAGTAAAAGCCCTTCATAGATGAAAAGCGTACTGGACTAAGAGTGGAGAGTGTCCGAAATCAAAATGGACCAAAAAACAACTCCCAGAGGGTCGCTTGAGAGCGATACTATGCTAAGAATTGACCGTTTCAAAGCCTAAGGGCCGCCTGAGCGGTTTCTTTTTACGTATAAGTACATGTTGCTTTCACAGGTAACAAAAACTGACCGCTTGGCGCCCTGATTAGTTTCAAGTGGGCGAAAAAATGCGATAGCGAGGCTTGGAGTATCATTTTACTTCCGTGACAGCTGACGGTAAGGGCCTAGCAACACGGCGATGCTCAGCGTGTCAGATCTAATGGTCACTCGATACCTATGCGGCCTGCACCTCTTCATACTCACATTCCGTCACAATAAGACCCCTCGAAATCTCTACCGGTAGAACTTTGAAGATGTCTGCTTGGAGCTGCAGGGTAGCCATTGTTGCATCTTGTCCCCGAATCTCTTCGCGTTCAATCAAGAACAATAACCCTGCATAAGGGGTCACCCCTCATTCACACACCATCCCATTAGCAGCGTTGTTGCTTTTTGTTGCAAGTTCACCAACCGAAAAAAATGATCATAGAGCACGCTAGTTCCATACAAAGAAATGGACTCGTCTTGCGAAAGAAATTCGAGCTAACACCTTTTTGGAAGACTACAAGTGCTTATTTGTACGGGTCCCAATAACGTTTATACAGTGTCAACACACACTCGAACGCGTAAAGGATGACTCCCTGTTGGGCAGTCGTTGTTCCAGTTGCTGAGTGATCAATACGTCCCTCGGGTTGTCAATTTTCAATGAGAACATAGCGTTAGAGGCTTTAACTGCTTGATACTCGAGTCGAAGAACTTAATTTTTTACCACGCATCCTCAAGTATAAAGTGAAAGGTACAGGTATTGCCGCACAATTAGAAAACTGTATTATTTTAATTGTTAGTCGATATTTTCGAACATTTTATTGTACGAAATTGGAGTTATTACTTTTCATCGCAGCAAGCAAAATGTTTTCGAATGGTTTTGAGAAAAAATTTTCACTAATCTTTTATGATATATTATTCAGGCATCGAATTCAATCAATTTTTAACGAAATTGGCTGTTAAGTATATAAAAATGATACAGCTACGCACAAAAGAAAGAGGAGAATGCCTCATGAAATTTCCATCGCATTTTCTCATGCATAACCGCTATCATCTTGCACCGTTTATTATAACAACAAAATGTAAGAGTAATATAATAAAAAATTTCATACGACCCGTTTCAATGGGTTGGCTTTTGTTGCATCTCATCCGCTTTTAGGGCTCGGTAGCGTCACGATAATGACGAGAGTCGTAAAATTGCGGAGGTGAAGAATTTTTAAGGCAAAGCTGTTTATAACGGCGGCTGTCATTGCGGCTTTCGTGTTTTACGAGAGGGTTAGCAAAACAGGCCCACCCCTTCCAAGGGCTAACAAGCATAGTAAAACGATGCCAATGCAAATCTCGCCCGGCAGCATAAATAACCCTTTATGCTGCCTCTTCACTTTTATATTCGAACGGCCAATTCGACGCCTTTGATAAACAAAAGGTTTTATAATTTTAATATTAAAACAAAGTTACTTCCTACTCGTCGAAAATCTAGGGATTTAAGAGGAGCGAAGTTTGCGCAATTTAGGATGGATTACGAAGCAAGTCTGCCTTTAATTCCGCCTCCAATAATTACACAGAACTTGGGGATTCCAGAAGTGCCTAGAAAAAGCTGTATGTAATAAAAAGCTGTTTGAGCGCTGTGAAAATATGCTTGAAATTCAATATTTCATTTTAAAAAATATACCTAATTCAGCCACAATATCTTAATGGCTACCTCGGAAAAAATTGCAAAATTATCATGGATATACTTCAATGATGAACTAATTTTTCAAGTGAACACTGACAGATCAACTACTGTGGAGAACCAAATAATAGAATATTTATATTTTTTAATTATTAAAAAAATCTACAATATTTAACACGAAATTGAAGGTATATTCAATCGATATTTCCTGGATAGGTTTATAATATTTTTTATATTTTGATTTCATATTATTAGAATATAATTATATTTTATGATCAAATCTTCGATGTAAAAATCGTGCTAAGGGAATTCTCAGGTAGTTTCTCTTTCGTAAGGATTCCTATCCCCATTCGTCTGTCGCTGGTTAGGGTGCGAAACCGTTTCGTTCTTCGAGAAGTGGGAAGTGCGCCTTTATATTTTACTGTTATTCGAGATGAGCTCAGCAGCGAAAGCTCGGCCGTTCACACTCGGTTTGCTCGCTTAACTGACGGACGGAGAACCAGCCGAGCGGAAACTAAACCTAACTCGGCTTCCATTTAAGTGGTTAGGCTGAAGGAAAGACGTTCGGCGGCAAGGAAACGTAAGGAATGGAGTCTGGAAGAAAGGGATCATAATAATTGACGCGGTTGACGCCAAGAGTCTCCCAACTTCACCCCAAGGGGTCACAGTACACGGATATCTATTGTTCAAACAATGATGAGAAAAATTTGTCAAAACAATCTTGAAATTCAGGTTATAGGTGGTTTTCATTTTAAATAATAATAAATATCCTCTCAAAGTTTCGGCATCGTGGAAATGCATTACTTATAATTCCTCGCCGCTAATACATAACCTTAAATTTTACCGGGTCGATCACCGGCAAGCTACAAGAGCGGTATTTTATTACGAGTAATTTTTGGTTTATTATTGGAGGTTATTTTTCAATAATAAACCATTGTAATCGCCCAAGGAAGAAAATTTTCTAACTCCCCTCAAAATTTGATGTTTTACTTTTCAAGGCATGTAGAATCCGAATATCCAATTTAAAAAAATTCTGTCTGTCCGCCGTTCACCGTCGACATTTTTCGGCCAAACTATAATAGCTACCTCAAAATCATACCTAATTTTCCTCAAAATCAATGTCGGTCTCACAACGGCCCAATTTTTGAACCAAATTGCTAACTCAATTTTTAGGGTATTTTGGGGGGTGGGGGGTTGAGGGGGAGAAAATTAATATTTTCAAGGTTTTTCAGAAAAAGGTGTACCTACTTGGTATCAATTACTATAAATTTTTGGACGCTGAATCGAATGAGACCATCGCGGGGTCAATAACTTTATCGGTTTCCGAGTAATCGCAGCTTTTGTGCCGAATTTGAGCGATTTTCAGAAATTTGGCATGAGGTTATAACTCGAGAGTTCTTGGAGCTATAAAAATCGTTCTATTCTCGTTGGAACGCTCGTCAAACACTCTCTTTAACTATACATAAGGCGTAAAGTCCAGATTTTAATTTAGAAATTAAGAAAAATAAAAATGATCTATTGTAATTTTACAATAGTTGCTACGGAGTGGTCCACTATAGTCACCAAGCTGTTTTTCAATGGGAACGTTCACAAATGGTCGGAATAATTACTATCACAAATGGATAATCTACTTAAATCATTATTGAAGCGAAGGTATGATAAACCACTGAACAATCCATTGCAGCGTTTTTTCTTTCGATCTGACTTCAATACTTTAAATTTTTGACGTTAAGAACCGAAGTTCCTATCTTATTATTTTCGATTAAATGCAGAATCAAATTAGCAATTCAAAGATGAGCTATTCAAAATGAATGAATGCACACGTGACGTTCTACTCTTCGATTCATCGCTCTCAGCTTGTGCGCGCGGTAAATTAACCCGAGATCAAGAGATTTTACGTTCGATATATGACTTTAACAACTGGAATAGCATAGTACGAACTTCGATAAATGGCCTCTCTCATAAAGTTGAGTTGATAGGTTCACTAAATTTCGGTCCTAAATAAACGAACGGTCGTGAAGCAGCGAAGAATTAACACCGTGAAAGATACGTACAAGGAGATAAATCCGGCGACAAAGCAGAGCACCTACATCAACACGGCTGTTCTTAATCCACGGATTACACTGTAGGAGTAATATACCGGAGGTCCATTAAGTTGGCACTAATGACGAAGGAAAGGAACCACTCAAACGATACCAAATAAGACCCAACTTGTGAGATGGGTTATGAGCAACTTCTATGGGCTGTTATGCTCAATAAACAACTTCAAAGTTTAGTCGGTTGATCCTTCGTGTGCAACTTGGGCATGCAAGAATGCAAACTGTGGAATGAACATCGCCTGATGAACGACCGTTCGTGTGCCCTCGAGATACTTGGAAGAAAACCAAATACAGAACCAAAGTAACATGGCAACATGAAATGCGAACAGATTATCATAATTGAACTGAGTAGCATTTTGAAACTGTTTAAGATAAAAGAAAATGCCTTGAACCCAACATTCAATTTTGGAAGAGAGGGAAGGTGTTGCTATACTTTTTTCTCCCACTTGTTCACATGTACAATTGTTCGTAAATAAAGAATTTTTCAAGACCATTTTGAAATCTCGACAAAAACTGAACCGAAATTTATTGATGTAGGAATTTAATACCTCCGTACTATTCAAATATTCAGGAACGCTTAAAGTATGTCACAAGAATAAATAAAACCAGTCGAAGCTATTAATTACATTTCCTTGGAAGGTATTTATTTAAAAATCATCTACAAGGAATCTATAGATTTTGAACCAAAAGCGTATAAATATTTATGTTACTCTTCAATTCAATGGCGAATAATTCCCCCTGATTTCTAAATTTTACATTTCCCCTGAAAATAAATAGCAACCATTATTTTGGACTAGGAATGAAAAAAAAACGCAAATGATTGTATAGAGATTTATTATTCCTTTGCTTCCAAAATTATTTGAAAAGACCCTCCAGTTGTAGTAGCTAACCCAAACTCTTATAAACGTGCCAAGGGCAAAGTACTTGGCAACTATCATAATTTAATTATCGTAATTCTTCTCAATTGCTACATTTAAAGTAAAATTAATTGCCTAATTATACAGCTAAAGCTGGTCTTTGAAGAGCTTTTTAACCAGTACAAAACTGTTTTTATAGCTCCACAAATGAAGGAGATTTCCCATCATGCCAAATTTTGGAAAATGCGATTTTTGTGGAAATTTCGTCAAAGAAGCAGCTGCAGCTCGAGAACCATCAAAGCTATGGACTCCGATATAGTATCATACAATCAGCGTCAAATTTCTATAAACTGGACATCAAACACACCTATATGTGTCAGAAACCTTGGAAAATACGAATTCCCTTTCAAAATGGAAACTCATACAGTTGAGGTAGAAGTTTGTCTTAAGAATTAAGCTATTTTCAGACCAAAAATGATTTTTGGTTAAAATTTCAAGAATTTAGCTTTTATAGTTTCCTTAGAAAAATGTTGATGGCGGACGAACAGAATTTTTTTTGATCGACAGTCGGATTTTACGTGTCTTGAAACGTATAACAGAACATTTTGAGGGGGTCACAAATTGTTTTTCCTGAGCGACAACAATGGTTTACAATTGAATTATCAACCAAAACGCATTAACCCATAATTTGACGAGTCGCCAAAGCGTGATCGGGAGACAGAATCTTTTCGGAAGTTGATATTCATCGAGCCAGCACTTGCCACCACTAGATAACAATCTTCTCTCGGCTTAGATTGCGTTGTCCGGTTGTTTATCGCAACGGTTTTATTAAGCAACTGACAACGCAGTACCCTTGGCTTTGATTAGGTCGAAAATGGAAAAATGCAATAAGACCAACGAAGGGTCGATAGGGAGGTTTTCGTCCCATGAAACTACGTTACATCTATGAAGGAGCCAATTTTGCCCTCGGTAGAAGACCGTCTGAAAATATGGTTTGGTAAATCCGATTCCCCGGACACGTTGCTTATGGAACAAGGCCGAAAATGGGGATATTGAAGGCGGAAGTGAGAGAGAAGGGAGGATGAACGTGCATCGTTTTATATGGTCGGGTTCCATCCGTCAAATCTAAAATAGCAAAGGGACTATTTTTTTCCGAGCGAAAGAGCAGTTTTGACAAAACGGAGTCGGCTGCAGTGGAGAAAGATCAGTTGCAACTTTATGTTGGAATGAAAAGCTCGGATTTCAACAGGAACTTGAGTATTTTTCAATCGACAAACATGTTTACCTACTACGATGTGAGGACTATTCGTAGAATTTCTGTAAGTCGGTTTTCAGGAATTTGGCTTGTTCGTCGTTGTAGCGGTCAAACTATTAAGTTTTACATAATACTAAGTGAATTGCAAAATTGCTGTCAGATACTATTTAAACATTTTTGTGATTACGATTAAAAGATTCCCTCCGCGGAGCTATGACCTCCAAAGTCGGAATTTAAACATTTCGTTTTGAATAAACTCATACGGCTAGAGCTAAATTGTGAAACGATAAAAAATTTTCGACACCATATTCGTCATTTAAATTAAAATTCCTGGATACACTTTTTGGCCTTTTTTTTCGATTTTCGACTTGGATTTTTCTTGAGGAAGGTAAAGGTAAAGTTTTGACCTTTTCCGGAACCACATTTTTCCGCAGTTGATCGCGATTTTCGCGAAAAATTCTCACAACGCGATAAAATTTTAGAGCGCATTTTGTTCGTGGGTAATTTTTTAAACGAAAAAGTACAGGAATTCGTTCGTACCTAAAAGTGGAATATATCTCGAAAACAAAAAATGATCACCACTATATTTTTTTTTTTTTAATTGAGTCTAAATTAAATTTTCTCAATTAGCTTACACAGAATATATTTTTTCAAAATTCGCGAACGTGAGGAGAAAAATTCCAAAATTGAAACTTCAAAAGTAAAAAGTCGAAAAAAATTAAAAAATATCGATAGTCGTTAGAATTTGATTGTTTTCACTTCAAGTTCAAATTCTACGTCTAATTTCCTCTACGAATTATTGTTTCATCAAATTTGAACAGTACTGGTAAGTATTTGCAAAGGATTTTCAAAGTTGAAAAACACGAAAACGTGTAGTACCTACTGAAATTAGTGAAAACTGATAGTCGTCGTCAAATTTCAGCCGTTTTGACGTCAAATTCGGATTCAGCGTTAAATTTCCTATAAAAATAGCTTTCGAAAACGCTTAAAAACAAAAACGTAATTTTTCACCCTTACCGATGCCAGCGGAGCTCGAAATGTCGGCCGGTGAAAAACTCGATTTACGGAAAATAATTTCTCTGGCGCTGTTTGCATTTTTTTCACTAAATTTTTAGATATACACGTGTGTAAGGCATTCAAATGAAGACTCCTGCGTATTAAAACAATTGATTTACATGAATTTTGCCCCGAAAAGCACGGTTAAAGATGAATTTTTGAGAGTTTAAAAACTGATTTTTTTGGACCACTTGCAGATTTTTCCGAGAATTGAAAAAAATCACAAAAATACATCTTGGTAAGATACAACTTTCCTGAAAATTTCAAATTTTTATCTGCATTGAGAGAGGAGTAAAAAATCAATAACTGATCGGTTCAAAAAAATCGCAGGGGTACCCCTTGGATTTTCTGTGAAAAATTTTTTGGTTCCGATTTTGCTCAAATTCAGGATAATGATAGTTGATGTTGTGTATATCAATAATCTATGCTCAATTCTTTGTTTCTTTCGCACTAAATAGATGAAAATTACGGTTAAAGTTGAAAAATGGGATATTTTCATGTATATTCCACTAATATTGTTGAAAACCTCTCAAACGGTTGAAAAATGGATAGGTACATTACATGGGGAAAATCTCTATTGTATGAAAACCTTCAAGTCGTTATCGCATGAGATATCAGGTGAAACCAGAAAGAACATCTCTGGTTGGAGGACGATGCTGTTACCTCTTCCACAGATTACAATTCGATTGAACGATTCCGTCTTCCGTCGAAGCTGTGGTAAGAAAGAGGTTGGCGATGGGCGCTCGTAGGCCGTTGATTAGACGTAGGTTTGTATCGTTGAATTACTTCTCTGGGGAATACGCTTCCTTCTAGGCAGCCCTTATTTACAGTTCCTTGATGTGGTCAGATGGGCGCAGTCGGATTGCTGCCGAGCTAAAGTTTTGCTGAAACAGAATCGTCACGTATCTACGTACAAAGTCTTAATTTTCATAAACTTGAGTTTCCAATCTAGTATTCCTCGCTATATCATGGAGATTTTGCGATTTAAATTTCTGTCTCATTCTATATTCATCTGTTCAATTTCAAAAGAACAGTATAAAATATTTATAAAAGAATACAAAATATAAGATATAAAAAATAAAATAAAATAAAATAAAATAAAATAAAATAAAATAAAATAAAATAAAATAAAATAAAATAAAATAAAATAAAATAAAATAAAATAAAATAAAATAAAATAAAATAAAATAAAATAAAATAAAATAAAATAAAATAAAATAAAATAAAATAAAATAAAATAAAATAAAATAAAATAAAATAAAATAAAATAAAATAAAATAAAAATATATAAAATAAAATAAAATAAAATAAAATAAAATAAAATAAAATAAAATAAAATAAAATAAAATAAAATAAAATAAAATAAAATAAAATAAAATAAAATAAAATAAAATAAAATAAAATAAAATAAAATAAAATAAAATAAAATAAAATAAAATAAAATAAAATAAAATAAAATAAAATAAAATAAAATAAAATAAAATAAAATAAAATAAAATAAAATAAAATAAAATAAAATAAAATAAAATAAAATAAAATAAAATAAAATAAAATAAAATAAAATAAAATAAAATAAAAATATATAAAATTTCAACTTGTAATAGTAAACTATCCAGAACATTTCTGAACATTTCTACCAAACATTGGTAACTATAAGCGCTATAACTCCTTGTATTGAAAATCGTAATTATAAATAATTTTAATTTCCTAATTAGGTACCTACTTAATTTAGTTACAAATTTATAATTATACGTAATAATAATATTTATACGTAAACCATCAAATTTTGAAGGGGGTTAAAAAATCATGAGCGGTCTTAAATTCTTTATTGATGAATAATTACCAATGTTATTGAATAATATGCAACTCTACTTTAACCTATGTTCTATACCTACCGATAAATATCTCGCTTTCTTCGGCTACGTTCATCAGTTCTAATTCATTAATCCCAATCACCCTCTTTGATTCACAAATATTCATTTGACTTTTTATCTAAGTCCGCTCCGTTTTGATACTTTCCATTTAAATCCTCTTCTCAAAAATATTGCAACGGAAGTTATAAAAAAAAAATCCTTAATTCACTTTCCTTACTTACGGAGCGCGGTTATATAAAAAACGTGGAAATACAAATCGAAAACGTCTCCTCGCTGCTTTAACGTAAAAAAAAAATACGATACGTGAGTACCTGTGCGAAGGATCGGCCTATCTTGTTAGCGCATATCATTACCGGCGAAGCAGAGGAACATCAAAACGACAAACCTAAGATAACGAGAGGAGCAGAGAGGATAATATAAACACGGTGAAGCGGAAGGGGATCTGGAAAAGTCCTTAATTCAAATAGCGAGCTAACAGAATCCGTCGTTGAACTTCGTTCAAACGTACGATTTTTTAATAAATATGCAGAAAGTTCAAGCATTCGCAAATTTTCATATTAAAATACTTTTTTCCATTGCCGTCGTAGCATTTTGTAAAATTTAAGAAATTAAATAATTAAAGACTGTAATTAAAGATAATAATTATTAGAGTATTGGCCCAAAATGTTGAATACAATATTTATCTTGTTTATTTTTATCATACTCCTATATCATGCGGCTCTAGTACGAGAGTATACTAGTTGATTATGAGATTTTGAATGGGCGGATGTTATAGAATAAAAAAATACGGTTTAGAACTCAGAATAGTGACGAGTGCTACACAATAGCCTTACAGCATTCTTCTTGCGATGTTTTTGATATCGTTTTCCTATAGGACAAAAATACCACAAACATATAATGTGATTAGAACTTGAAACCTATGTATGCAAATATCCCGAACGACGGCGGTGGGAGTTGAGAGGGAAAGACAGTTAACGATACCGCAGTAAAAAAGGGAAAAAGAGAAAAAATACTGTTCCACTTGGTTGGCAATTCAATCCTCGAGGGAGTTCCTCTTTCGGGGATGTTTTCTTCCTTTTTCCACGGTATGTAGCTGCGAGGTGGGTAATAAACTCAACGGGATCTCAAGTGAAATGCTAATTCATGTAAAAACCTCACCCGCCGAGGAAAATGCGGGAAAATCACCTTCGTTCGGAGTTTCACGGTGAAATTCGCCAACGGTTCGATTGCAATGAGGGAGCATCGAAGAATAATTCAAGAATATGCAAATGGGGGAACAAATTCGGATTGTTGGCGCCAGTTTATATGGCCTGAGGGTTTTATTTTATCCGACGAAAAGAATTACTACGTTGTAGACAATCATAGTAATTATAGAAACTAGTTTTTTAACAACTACTCTTCTTTCCATCCGTCAACGATATTCTCTCCATTTTTTCTCCGCTTGAAACCAGCTATGCGTTTTTCGATATAGTGGTCAAAATTCTATTCACTATTGAGCCCTCCGTGGCCTCTTGGATAAAGGTGATCTGACTTGAGAGCTGACTTAAATAATTATATTCCCCCACAACCAATGAATCCTTTTATGAAGAAAAAATCCGGCGAAAGATCATTCCACACGTCGCTTCGAATGATAAAAAATGGTTTTCTCTCCTTATCGAGTTGTCCGCGTCATTTTGCGGTGAGAAAGTTTCAACAATTCATAGATTTCCCTTTGGACGGGTGAATCTTTTCAGGGAATCGCGACAGTAACAAATCTCTTCCTGAAGTTCAACACGAGTGACTAATGGACGGGCTGCATTTCGAATTTTTTTTTCACCATCATCGGCTTTTTACATTGTGAATTGTCAAGAGGAAGCCCCGGAAACGACAGAAGCAGACGAGTCAAGGCGATGTGAAGATTTCCAAACCGAGGGGGCTTCACATCCGTTGAGAGAATGGATGAGTGGGTGAGTGGTGCCCCTGCTGGTGAGATAATGCGTAATGAAGTCGCCCTCTGCTCCGTATTCCGTTCCTCGTTCACTGCCATTATTCATTCGCGGTCTACGTTGAACTTGTTCATCCATCAGAGTGACTATACTATGGGATTGCATCGGCACAGAGCCGAATACCCGGCCGTCTTCTTTCCTTCCATTTCCGTCGATTCGCATAATTAATATCTTCGGATTTACACGGCGTGAAGATTACAAAACCCCCGCTCGGGCCGATCCTGCCTCAGTTAACGTTTGAATTGCGAAAGTGAAATATGGCTGTTTCGATTTTAAAGTCATTCGAGATTAGCGACGAGGCTACCGAAATCTATTATTCTCCAGACAGACATCTTCAAGTTAATCGTGGATTCAAAACGGAGCGAAATAATTCAGAATTATATAATCATCTGATTCACACTTATGAACTCCAAAAATGAAACAAATGCGTTGTCGAGTGGGAAACTGAAGTATGTCTGAAATGAACGAATCGTTGATTAAAAAAAAATTCAAAAACGAAAAACCGCTGCAAATGATTGTACCATGGTTTATTTATTCCTTTATAAAAACCGTCCACTTGTAACTGTAATCATTCCAAACATTTGTGAAAGATTCTACATACCAGCAGGTTGGTAACTGTAAGTAAAAACTCTGTGCCAACATTCGTATTTTTTTCCTTAATTATTTAATTAAAATTTAAATTATTCGCCTAAGTATAAAGTACGAGAGAGTGTTTCATGAGCTTTCCATCGAGTATGAAAGGATTTTTATAGCTCCATATATTCTTGAGGTATAATTTCTCAAAATCTCGACTATGCTACACAAAAGCTGCGATAATTGGAGAACTATTGAAGCTGCTAAGTCTAGGTCTCATCGATTCAGCGTCCAAAAAAATAAGTACAACATCTCTGTCAAAAAAAAACCCTTTGAGAATGTTAATTTTTCCCCTTAACCCCCGAAAATACCCTTCAAATCGAGGGACCGGTTTGACAGTAGAATTGAGCAATTGTCAGGCCAAGATTAATTTTTGGTGAACATTATAAGTATGCAGGTGTCAAAGTTCCCTGGGAAAAGTGTTGACGGCGGACGGACGGAATTTTCTTTATCGAATATTCAGATTCTATTTGCCATTAAAAGTAAAACATCAAAATTTGAGGAGGGTAAGAATTTTTTCCGTGAGCGATTACAATGGTTTATCATGGAATAATAAACGGAAAGTACTGGGAATGTAGAACATTTTTATCTCCTTTATTGTTGGCATATTCGATTCAGGAACTGTCGCCAGCTAGGTACTAAAAAAATTCTAGAATTGCAGTTTTAGAGCGCAGTTCGCACAGGTCTGTCGAAGCTACAAACTTGTAGTCACGCCGGTACTCGGCGAAACGTAAAAATGCAGAATATCACTGTTTGTTTGAGACTTTTACTGTCCGATTTGACTCGCTTGTAAGCCGCGAATGCGCCAGGAATTTACCATCCCATGTCGAAGAATCATTTACAAGCACATTGTACCGCCAAGCCATCAAATTAAACATGAGATACCAACATGCGATCGTTTCTCGTGCCGCATGTTCAACGACCCGAAACGAGAATTATTTATCTTGCAAGGCTCTTCTTATTCTCACAAAGAAACGATGATGACCCTCATGAAGTCTCATTGGCTCTGTTTGAGATAGTTGGAGATTTATCATCGGTTTACTGTTAGCACGTGAAGTTCTCACTGTCCGTTTTATTATCTCACAAACTTCCCCTTTTAAACGGCAACTGTTGCGTCCAGGTAATAACGTCGCGCTTGCGCGGACATTGGGTAGCGTGTCGAGTAACTTTGTAGCTCCTACCTGCAACACCGATAAGCATCAACTCTAAGAAGGAGCTGTTAACCGCTTCAAAACGCTGTTAAATCGCTAATCTCATAATTTATGTATCATTTTCAACATCTCATAAATCAAGTTGAACTGTTCACGTGATCGTATTGGAAAATAGAAGCGTTTAATGTGAAAACGGTCGAATTTTCGTCATGTGAACATCACGATCAGCTCAGTACCTAGATGTAGAGTTGCATATTTTTGAATCTGAAAATCTAGGTCCAGATAAGGCTTTTTGGACCATAATCCAGGTGTGGTTTTTATTGAAAACTATCAATATTTTCAGACTTGGAAACAATTTTATTTATTTCACTTTCAAACTCATTACTTCCATTTTATTGTTATTGTAGTAAATGTAAGTGTTGCGATTGTCCGAAAAGTAGAATTTGGGTTGGAGGAGTATCGCAAGAAATTTTTACTGTACTATATACTAATAAAAATACTCCATGAACAAATATCTAAGACATTCGTCCATAAAGTGATAGACGGACCTGTCTACAATCAAAAAGTGACAAAAGTTACCGTATTCCTGTGAAAATAGAACCAAATTCAATGAAATTTTAGTCAGTATAATATATAATTATTATTTATATATTACAAGATTCAATATATTTGGACGGTTGTGGTCCTAAAATGTTTTTTGTGGCGAGCAGACGACTCTTAATTTTTCATCTCTTGGCTCACTCACATCACCATCACGGTATGAACTGTTTTCACTATTTCTATCCTTATTTTTGAGGGGCCGCAAAAACCAATTTTTTTTAACGCTTATTATCGAACGCTTACTCACTGTCTTGACATGTTCTTTACGGAGAGGAACCGTTGAGGTTTGATTTTAATTATAGGTGTCACACACCTTACTTCCTTGTGATTCGCATTTTCCGGTGTTCTTCATAGGATTTTTTATTTTTTCCTTCAACTGTAGCAAATTCGTGCATTTTAGGATTTTGGTTCTCTTGAGTAATTTCTCAGTAACAATATTGTATTTTACTAACATTGCGGCCCTTGAATGAGTTTCTCGATTTCATAATCGAGTTCTCAATTTCAAAATGTGTTAAACCTACCTGTCTGCCGATTCAATGACGGAATTACTGTGTGATTTATGCACGCACCACTTTTTTATTTTAAATAATAATATTTGAAGGATTTGATAATAACTGACCACGTTTTTTATTGCGCAAATAATTTCATTTATTTTAACAAAGCCAAAAGCCAATTATCAATCCAATGGAGAATTGCTGAGTTAAATTTATCTTTACCGGCAATAATACAATTAGTTCCCTGCCGTCTCCAATCCACATCATTCGGGTAATTGGAAGTCTCAGCCGAAATACGGCAAATAGTTAAGACGCCATTTTGATCTTCGTTTGGACCGCAGCCTCCACAGCATCGTAGCTTGTTACGCGAAGAGCAGGATTCAATAATTAATTTGTCAGTGGAAGACGAGGCGGTCGGCCGGCTTATCATTAGTCACTTCACTTCACTGACTTGAGACATTTCCAACTCAAGGCGAGGATTGGTGGAGAAAAGAGGAAACGAAGCTACCAAGACCGTGAAATTGTCTGGTCTTCCATTGACGTTTCAAAGAGGAACAAGATGTAAGACGTTTCTTAGACATTGCAAAATGTTAAAAAACAGCTTCTTTCATTTTTCGTAAATATTATTGATACTTCATTATTCTGCAATGTTCCAAAAAATTCGTGGCTATTGAGAGAGGTAGTTGAAATGTTTCATTTTCCTTCCCAATGCAGCCTCGAGCGTACGTTTTTATTTACCATTCGCATCAATGTACGAGTCTGGATGACATCGAGTGGCTTCTTGCCGATGGCGTTTCATATGCAAATTTCTAGCGCAATTGAAGCTACCAGAGGGTTTCAATGGTGGCCTGTTTGTCAACGTGGTGACAATGTAATGTGGGAACCTATTCACAGTTTCACACCCACAAACTGAAATCAGAAGAGTGATAATCTGCGTAACAAACTCATTGTTGCTAGTTCTGAGATGAGAGTGGGAGAAACGGAGTGGACCTACACAGCCAGGATTTATTGAAGAAAGTTGTTCTAACGAAAGTTTTAGCGTGATACACGGCATTGAACTGTGGTTTATTATTCCTTTGCTTCAGATATAATTTAAGAAGACCATCCAATGGTGATGATAACTACGCTGAACATATTTTAACATTCCACCAACAACAGATTGGGATATATAAGGAAAAAACACCATAGGAACTATGGTCAGTTTAATTATATTTATTTTTCTTAATTATCTCATCAAAAGTTAAATTATTCGCCAAAAGATACAGTTGCTGAGAAATTTTAATGACAATTCCAACGAGTATAGAATACCATTAGTAGCTTTAAACATTCACAAGTTGCAAAAGTTATGAAAATTTCAAAAATCCTCAGAAAAAGCTGCAATATCTTGGGAGCCATTAAAATTATCGATCATTCGATTTAGCGTACTAAAGTTTACGGAAATCGATATTAAATACGCCTTTGTCTAAAAAATCTTAGGATAATATGAATTTCTCCCCATCAAAACGCCTAAAAATATCCTTAAAATGGTGCTAGCGAATTAGTTATAGAATTGGGCTATTTTCTGATCAATATTGATTTTTGGTGAAAACTTCAAGAATTTATTTGTTAAAGTTTCCTCAGGTTGGGTTGATAGCTTACGGCGGACGGACAGAATTTTTTTTTATTGAATATTCGGATTCTTGTCTTAGATTTGTTTTCATGGAAAATTGCAGTTCTTTATTACTGAATAATAAAAAAAATTTATGAAATACATATTTCTCCCATACAGCCCCTCAAAATATTACAAGCTACCTAGTACCGATTCAAACTATGTTTTGTAGACCCTTTCATATAATGAACACTTAATTTCTCTAGGAATGATCTATCAGCAACGGACAATAGGTTGACGGCATTTTCTATACGATATTCGGATTTTACATACCTTTTCCATTCCATATCCTTTCTCATGGAAACTGTAGTCCTTGGATGGATTTATTACGGGCTCAGATATCACAATCTCTGTATAATTGGCTTCCGGTGAGACGGATTTTACAATTGCCAGCGTCAATTCACAGCTCCACGTCACTGGCGTCTGTTCGGCAGTCCACTCAGCAGGATATAACAAACGCGTACATTCGTCTTTTCACGGTTCCTTTACAGTCGTCGTATGAGAACAACCCTTTCCTATAGTTTTCAACCGTCGCACACTCTCGCGACAATTGGAAATCCTCTTTCATCACGTGACCGGTTTTAAAGTTTCGAGTGAAGGATTGAAAAAGAGGAAATGCATTATGTTACTTGATAGCGGGCGATGTTGGAGCGCGTGCCAACTTCTAATGACACCCGAGGCGGATGTCGCGATCCGTTACAAATTGGTCGTCTCACGTCAGTCGATAAGCCTGCACCCGGAAACGGATGCGCTCATTTCGTAATCGATTTTTTATTTCTTACTCCTAAAACCGTACGAATGGTGAGATTCAATTGAAACCAACACCCGAACCTTCTGATTCATTCTTCCCCTTTGACGACTTTTGAAGTCGATGAATCAGTCAAGTCGTTACAATCAAATAGATTTTTCGAAGATGACGTTATCTTTGTGAGTTTTCTAACCTGTAGCCTTATGTCGAAAACCTCTAAGGGTGTGCCATAAATATATTATGGACATCAAAAAATGCGACGAGAAGGAAAAAAAAGAAAAAACATAAAAATATTCTTCTCCAGGTGGTCGTATTCCTTCTTTCTGCAGGTTGAGGGGGAGAATAACGAGACGACCTCTTCTCCATTTTTTTTTCTTTTTTATTACGCCGAGTACTTTCGCCCGTTTGGGCTTCTTCAGGGCATTATAGGACCAATGGTACCTATGGCCTTAAGTACTCGGCGTAATAAAAAAGAAAAAAAAATGGAGAAGAGGTCGTCTCGTTATTCTTCCCCTCAACCTGCAGAAATAAAAATATTGTAATTATGAGTATCATTGCCTTTTAGCATCCGATGGCTGCCTCTGTCAAGAGTCAACAAACGCGTCATCTCAACGTTTGAAATTGTCGTTGAAAACATTAACCGTGGGAAACTCACGACTTAAGTGCGAAGATCTTATTACTATTGTCTGGTGCGATCAGCTCAAACCGTCTGTTTCAATCCAGTAATTTATTCCATGCAGATGTTTGCAGATGTTGTTTCATTGAACCGCAATAACTACCGGGTGCTCTCAAACCTCTGTTGACCCCTGTCTTCTGCATTTCTTCTCATCGAACTCTCGTCCTTTTCTATCATCGCTATCGTTAAAAGTGACCATCTTCGTCACTTGCTCCTGAAGCTAGTCGATATCGGCTATATTGTCCAGCTGACGTATGTAAACTCACGTTCTCAACGTCGTCGCTAGTTATTATTGACAGCCAAAGATTGTCGCAATTGAAAATTGAAAATTATTTTATAGCACTAATAGATTTCAACGATTTGTGGATGCTCCTAAGTTATCTGAGGATTCAGATTTTATTTTTTGAAATACCTTCACTTGTTATTGTCTTCAAGCGTTGCTCCGTTCTTTGTTTCTCGTTCATTAAACACAAAAAAAAACTTGTTTTTTCAAACTTATTAAAAAATTGTTTTTCTTCTCTCTCTTTTTTTCTGTTTCTAGATTGAAGAAATTTTCCAAAGATCAGCAAAGTTAAACGGACGATCGATGGACCAATGAACGAGAAAGCACTGAAATGCTTGAGTAATCGAGAAGATAGGTAGGGGCGGTTTGTTTTTACAGCGGTGGCCTACGTTGGTGGATTAGCTAATCAAGTATCAGTGCAAGATCTTACGGCTGACTCGGTTCACCACGAGTCATTGGCCTTATCAACCCTTTGCTTTTAACACTCCATTCGCGCTCCGGCCGGTTGCAGGTCGTAAAATCCACCCTTTTCTTTCACGATTCCATCGGGGGGGTGAAGAAATCTCTCTTTCTCTCAGTGGTACAAAAAGTCATCCACTCGAGAAAGGGAAGACGAAGTGAAACGTAAAGATCGTTGGTGCTGTTCCGTTTAATTGAGCGCCAAGCGACGGAGCCAACACGAGCTGAGCAGACGGGATTTTTACGGTTGAACGAGAATCGGCATGTAATTCAACGCTTTCGCTGCAGCGCTTCTATGAGTTCCCTCGATAATAGTTCCCTGAAAGCCAAAACAGAGTTTAAAAGTCGGAAAATTCAATAAAATTACAATATAAAGTATTCCAAGAAGACCAGAGGGAAAAAATGTGGAGCGAGTGAATAATAAATGTCAATATTAAATAAATCCAATTAGCTACATTTTTATTCCTCCTTGAGTGATTTTACTTTTGTCCATGGAAAGATTTATATTGAAAACTATTGCAAACTAATGCAATAACAGGTTATTATAATTATTTTCATCGGGCATCTACTTCCTTTTCCGCTTGAGGTTAAGAGAAGTTCGCTCAAGCTCGACCACGACGTAACCAAATTCGACACCTGTCGGTCAAATATGGCTGAATCAGCCGATTTATATTCATACGGTCGTAAATAGGGTTGGCATCCACCGATCGAGTTATCACAGATGTAACTGCCGTGCCGTCGATATTACGTTCAGTTTCACCGTTGAGAACAGTTGGATGGAATGATGGAAAACGGGAGGGATCTTGTTAATATCGGTTGAGTGGTTGTGGGTTGTTGACATTACCATACAGCCAGCTCGTAACTCGATGGCAATCATCATCCCGGCCAACATCCGAACCCTTGTCGGGCTTACGAGATAGATCGAATCCAAATCCCGAAGGTTTTGTATTCAACCCCTGCAACCCCCTTTTGACTAGCCATTGTTTTAAATTATGATTGGATGATCTATCGGTTGGAATTGGAAAGTCAATTCGAAACGCGTGGGATGCCGTTTACAAGCTTCAAGTCACAGTTGTTAATCGGATTCCGGACTGTTTGTGAATTTAACTAATTTAACTGACCTCTACGAGGCCCGAATTACATGGGAACGAGGTTCAGGATCAAAGGGATTCGTAGAAAATTTGGGACCCCTAGTAGAAAATGCAGATTTTCTAAAATTACAATCCTCTCTGCAATCAAGTGATTAAACATTGTACTAAATGTTGAATATTGAACTCCGAAATATTAATAGTAATTTCAAGTTCAGAGAGGTTCATTTTCCGGCTTCTAATCAGGTTTTAGCAACGGTTCCCCAGACATTCGTCGACGCATTGGTGACAGGCGGGATCTGTAAGCTGATTTGGCAATTTCGTTGACGTCAAGTTCGCCTAGCGTCAACACGGTAGCTCTGATTCCCTCTACCGACTCCCCAAGTATCACTTCTCAGTTAGCATTTACATTATTCTTTTTTTGAATAAATTGCTACTTAATACTGAATTCCGAAACTTAGTGATAGAGTAGAACTTTCCCTGTGGAGTAAAAAAATGTTACTCTGTATACCAGAAAGAGGTGACTCGGAATAGCTTGTGCCTCAACAGTATGGAAGAAGTGTTGGCGTGCTCAATGCGACGCATGCTCAAGATTGGTACCACAGAATAGGTATTGCGAGTTGATCAAATAAAATGTCGGTTCATTTTATAGTAACTAAGAATGGCTTTTTTTTCTAATTTAAAAAATAATGGAAGAAATAGAGTAAAATCAAAATAAAATTAAGATAATCAGGTAAGATGAATATTAAATTAACAATTATGAAGTAATAATATAGACGTTCAAGAAATAATAAAATAAAAAATAAATCAATTAATACAAAAAACGCTGCAAATGATTGTACAGTAGTTTATTATTCCTTCGCTTCAATAATGATTTAAGAAGATTATCCATTTTTTGTGATAGTAATTATTCCGAACATTTGTGAACATTCCCACCGGAAAAAAAAAACAGATCGGTAACTATAAAGGAGACTTCGTAGCAACTATTGTAAATTTAATTATTTTTATTTTTCTCAATTTCCAAATTAAAATTGGAATCTTTCGCCATACGGTATAGATGAAGAGAGTGTTCGACGAGCATTCCAACGAGCATAGAACGATTTTTATAGCTCGAAGAACTCTCGAGCTATACTCTCATGTCAAATTTCTGAAAATCTCCCCGCGATGGTGTCATTCGATTCAGCGTCCAAAAATCTATAGAAATTGATACTAAATACAAATTTTTTCTGCAAACCCTTGGAAAATATGAATTTTCTCCCCCTCAAAACCCCCAAAAATAACCTTAAAATTGAGCTAGCGATGTGTTCAAGAATGTAGCTATTATAGTTTGGCCGGAAAACTGTTGGCGTAAGGTGAACGGCGTATTGGATATTCGGATTCTACATGCCTTGAAACGTAAAACTTCAAATTTTGAGGGGGCTAGATAATTTTTTTTTCTTGGGCAATTACAATGGTTTATTATTGAATAATAAACCAAAATTAGTACATAATCGTCGACGCCATTTAGCGTCGACGCAGACGTGCGTGCCTCAACGCATGACTGGGGAAATACTTTAGACCTTATCCAGGCATGTCCTCCCATTTACGTACATTGATTTTTGAAAAACGATTTCTGAATTTTACTGGCAAGGAGTCCAAAAGGTTTTTGAGGTGGATAGTCAAACAGTTTCGATTAACTCTGCCCCCATCGATTGACCTTCGGATAATCATCCATCCACTTACTGAAACCAAATGTTGATCTTTCTTAACCTGAGATTCCCCGTCGGGCGGAGCTATTGTAGCCTTGTCTCATCCACAAAGCCCTTCTCTTGGGCGATTTGCCCAGCGAGGGCGAGGTATGCGATGATTAAATCCTTTGTCGCCGTTTTCACGCCCTTTTGTAACTGCTGAAGTTGTTAGGGTGTGGTTTGTCGCGAGCTCAATAGGAGAATCACCACCCGCCGAATATGAGACAGAAATGTTCTCACCAGGGCCAAAATATGAAGCCGACTGAGAGATCACTTCAAACAGTTGGCTTCACACTGGCACCCACGCTCCTGATGCAATGCAGTCAAAGTGCCATCAAAGCGTGATCTCATCTTCAGTCTTGGGCAATAATTGAATCGTCAATGGCGGCTGTTGGAAAGAGAATCCATGATAACTTTGGAAAATCAATGCTGCGGTAGGCCGATGTATCTGAATAATATTACCCCACGTTTTTGAGAGGAAGGTACGCCGACTCTTCCAGATTCCTATTCTGCATTACGAAAATGTACTCTACAAGCAACATTTAGCGGGCACGCTCACCCGAAGCTCGGAATCGTTCAATGGTGCGGAAACGGAGGAATTATTATGTGTGTCAAGGGAAAGACTTCGCTTAAAAGGAAATATCTTCGAATATATTGCATCTACAGAAGGAAGTGAGATAGATAGAAGAGAGTCGCTCTACTATTGGGAGAAAGCCCGAAACGTTCCATCTCAAAGTGGACGGTTTTATGTAAAAGCCGGGGAGTTGGTTGCTGTGGGGTGAGTTGAGTGAGTTGTGTCTTCCAAGGAGGATAAAACGTAGTGAATACCAAGCAATCCCGTTAGGTGGCAACTCCCAGGAGAAGAAACCACCGGAAGAACCTTTGCCTCAATATTTCCCTCTTTTTCCTTCTTCACTGTCGCCACTCTTTTAAATTAATACTGAAAAGCACCGACTCAAGTAAGAACTGGTCGGTTTTTTCTAAGATTTTTCTCTTTTGTTATCATCCACGACCGGAGATAAGAGGAATAAGTGTTATTCATAACAGCACAATACCTTCTTCTCTTCAATGCTCTTCCGCACTCGTCCCATCACTGATAAAGTGAGCAATTTTCGAAAAAACCTCAAGACTGGAACAGGTTTCGTTCAATAGGTTTTTCCCCTTCTTCGCTTTTCGAAGGCAGCTCCATTCTTATCTCTTCTCTGTGGGCGGTGAGCATCTCATTTTCATAAGAGATCCGGCAACGATACACGAAATTGGAGTCGCCTCGGTTGCAGTCGTCTTTGTATATGAGTTATACGAGCTAAAATATAATGCAAAGTTAGGCCGGATGAAGTCACTTTTATTCTGACAAATTTTATAGAATTTATATAGAAAATGGTAAAATGAGGGCAAGTGTAAATAAAATAGGTTTTTTGCCTACACATTATTATGACTGTAGTTGTTCATTTTAAGAATAGTATAAAAATGCTAACAAACTATCCTCCCAAATAAAACATGATATCGTATTATTGAATGAAAAACCTCACCATCCGTCAAAGCGGTGAATTTTCATCCCGCTTTTTCCTTTATTGGATTTTACGCACCAGCTGGCCATCAATTGGCGATTACAGCGTAAATCAAACGCGGCGTTCGGGAGAGGCGCGAAAAAGTAGTGAATTGGGAGAAATTGGCAAAGCAACTGCAACTGTTGCTCCCTTGACACTTGGTAGAGGAACGTATTTCATTGAACCGCATAAATAAATACAAGGGAAGCAATTCGCAACGGAGGTCCGATGGTGGGCGGTCAGCCTAGGGCAGCTGAGCCGTGTTTTATTGGCTTTTCACCAAACGGTCGACTGAGTAACGAATGCACCAATTCTACTCTCATTTAGGTGGATTAAATTGAAACAATAGTTCCCCAAATATCCATGAGCTCAGTGCGGTTCGTTTGAAATTGGTGAAGTATCGAAAGTAGCCCTTGGAAAAGTATCGAAAAATTATCGATATTCGGAGCCTTTTTTACGTTTTCCTTAAAAAGATATGGTAACGATTTGCGGAATAAAATTATTGGTGAGCTTTTACCTGTTTTATGCCACCAATTGTTCAGCGCCTGTAACTCAAGGTTTTTTAGAAAGCGGATAGTGACAATATCACTCGCAATTGAGAGACGCTCGGTCGGAATATCGCATTTAAGCTGAAGCAAATCTTTTTAGTCGAGAGAAGAGTTGGAAACGGTGGCTACGCAATCTGATCTCCCTCTTTATGCGCCGAGTCAAGGGAAGAATATTGGTTTTACACGTGTTACAGCCAAGGAAATCTCTTTAGCGCTTCCTTGCACTTTCAGTTTTCTGGTACAAAAGACTGATCCTACGATGAGGGAGATGACTCAGTTTCACACTTTATACTCGCGAACAACCTTTTACGGTTCAAAGGGGATGAACTTTTCACTTCCTACGTTTAGAATCGGAGCTCTATTACATCGAGGATTCAATATTTTTTGTTTTAATAGTAAAAAAATTCTCAATAAGATACAAGTTGAGGAAGAATATTGGCGACTCATCAAAATATAATGAAACCTATAGTATTTTAGTGGGAGGGATTGAATAAAAAGCAGACGACGCGCCTCTTAGAGTGATTGACGAACGACTATATTTGAGACCGATAACACATAATGTAGACAGTAACAGCTTGATAAGTTCTAGGTTCTGCTGGCTTCACTTGGTCGTGATTAGTACAGAGTTTATGTCATAACAAAACTCAAACTTCTTTATTTCTTCAGTTAATATTACATGACCACAAATATGCTGATTAACTTTTCTGCGATCTGGAACTGAAACAATTTACGCAAATTTCATAACTCTACGTGAGTTATGAAATTTAAGGAACCCTAAAAACAGATCATTTACTTTTATTTCATCGGGCAAGAATAGAATTGCATCGAATCGGATCAGTTGAAGCGGGGCTGTAAAAACTTTTTCCGCCTTTAGCTGTTTTCAATTCAAAAGGTAATTAAATGGAAAAGGGGAGCGGCTAAGAGGTTTTTACAATCTTGTAAGGTCAGATTTGTTTCCTTTACTCTCTTTCGTCCCCTCGTTATTTTGGATACTTATAAAGGGACTATTCGTTTTTCTCGGCAAAAACCTCTCTCTAATATCCCTTTATATTTTTCTCTTTTCTGCCCAAGTACAAAACGACATCTTTACGACTGTCCACTTCCATAGACGCCTTGGACACCGTAAAAGTAAATTTTATTTGCCCGTTACGCTCTTCCCTATACGAGATTTGAATAACAAAACTATGGAATTGTCATAAGCTATGGGGCGAATAGAGGGGATAATGGTGTTTTGAGCCCATATATAATTCGTCGTGCGAAGATGGGTTTTACTAGCGAAGTCACTCACTGGAACACAGATGTACGGCAGTGAAAATGTCAAACGGGGACACGACCTTTCGAACGGAATTATTGGGCCGTAAATATAGTAGTGATTGATCGAAAGGTTTCCCCTCGATTCCTGCTCTATGAAAGACGATAAACTTCCTAGGGGGCTATCTGATACTTTGGAAATATTTACCGAATAATATGTTACTATACAATTTTTATTGGTTCGCGAGAGAAAAAAATGTATAACCTGATGGCAAGTTGAAATATGTAACCCTAGCTGATTTTGACTTGAACGCCGTCTTTGAGTTCATGAGCCGTTCATGAGTTCATGGTTACTCGAGTGAAATAATAAAATCTCACCAAAGCAAATAATATCCATTTTTCAACGTTGTACAGAAAGGAGAATTTCGTCCAATTTGTCCAATTCCAACAAGAGCAATCAATCGACAGGTTTTCGAACTATATAAAAAATTCCAATGAGTTATAACTTTATAGCACTTGCTCTCGTGGTATTATATTTCGACTGAACTCATGGTCGGCGACACTGATAGCAATTTTCCAGACTCTGCTACGGTAAAGCGAATGATTGATCGAATCCTGGGCTGTGAGCAGATTCGATTGAGATGGCATTTGTCCTTGTCACGGAGAGGATGTCGGAAGGATTTCTCTGCGTTATGGATGACACATCTGATCTGAATAACAATATTACCACGCGTCTCGCACTTCCTTCTTTTGACCCTTTCCGTCCCAAGTCCTAACGTCTTTTTCTTCCGGGTTGCAAATCCGTAAAAAGTCGAAAGATGCGAGGTTTCGCGTTACAATCCCTCTTGGTTTTGTTTAGTGCTGAGTTCACGGTTTCATAGGTTGCCCAACCCCTGGACGGAAAGCGTTGACGAGTCAGGCATCTGTGAGGCAGAAAGACGGAACTGGCGAGTTGAATTTGAGTAAATGGAATTAACTGGGAGAAGCTAACGTTTCCGACAAGGGGTGACAATCGGTCATGGATTCAGTCGCGTTAAAAAAGACAATTTGTCGGTTGGTTTGCCAACGTCTCGGATTTCAGGCTCTCGTTGATTATCGAATCTGTCACATTCAATCAGTAGACTCGGAAACAGTGTTAACTTCATTATACGTTGTCTCCTCGCTATTTCGTTTCGAAATGTCTTTCCAATCGATGCAACAGATTGATGTGACTGATATCAACGAGAGCTCAAGTCGGAGATAAATTCCTGTGCCTGGAAACATTCTGATAATTAATTTACCTTTTCAACCTCCAAACCGAAACTTATTATTCGCTTCGAGTGCCTTAAAATTATAGACATAATACCGGTAGAAGGAATTGATTCTATATATTATATATTCTTTTTTTATTTTTTAACAGTAAAGGAATTGCAAATATTTGTTGCGTGTCGGGAGTAATATCCCTCAAGCTCCGTTTGATCAAACAACTAAAAATTCAGATGATGTCTGTCAAGGGCGAAAAAATATCCATTTCCTTTGGAAACATGAAATTCAACCGAGTAGGTATAACTTTTCCTCGGAGTGACCACTTGAGAACCAATGAAACATGGTCTTTCCCCCATTTCGATTCCATATTCCGATGGATGCTTTCCCTAGAATGTAAAGTGGCTAAAATAAAAACTCGCCGACCCCGAGGTTCGAGGATAACATAAATCTCCTGGGGGTATGACATGTTAACAAAAGTTCAAGTAGAAGGGCCGACGAAGGTTCGTGAAGGAGCTAGCAAACATTATGTAGATGAGTACTTCACTGAGCAGAGAGTTCGGCTGTGTTTGTCTGTGTAGAACAAACGAAGATGCCACAAACACGAAGGGATTCCGTTCGACTGTTGCCAGCTATAGCAGCAATACAGCTTCACAACTTGAAGCCAACTTCGAGGTGATATTTTACCGGTGGGGGAGAAAATACTTTCTTGAGGGCGCAAAATGATTCATAGCAGTCTCGCGAGCTATAAATGGACTCGACTGAATAGAAGAGAGGACTTACTACCACTGACTACTGCGACCTCTAAGGAAAATGTATCGCGTCCACCGAAATAAAAGCCGAGTAAAATCCAGCCCAAACGACAAATAAACACTTGCGTGCCACAAATAGGGCTATCATTATTTTTCATCTTAGCAGTTACCGTCGACGTTTGTGGCCGTGAATCTTTGTTGACTGGCTCTCCAGCTCGAAAAGAGTTCCAAACTCACATGCGCCGATGGCTGATGGATCTCTTAAAAGTTTTACGCGGTTATGTACCTACAACTGTTGCAGTCGGTCTTCTAATAGGAGAAAACCGTTGATATACAAAGCTTTATGATTTGAAATTGAAAAACAATGGCTTTATCCTTACTAATTATATTTAGGCATTTACAAAGAATGAAATTTCCCGCGAGTTAAAAAGGAGCTGGAGCCGTTTAATCAGGATTGAATGGTTATGGAATGAATAAATGAATGGTATTTTGACCTTTTTTGTCTTTTTTTTCATGCTTGAAAAATGATTGCTTCGCCTTGGGTCGGTCTGTATTTATTTATTCAAACATTTTCCCCTTCTAACTACGTTTATTTTCCTTCAAGTTTATGGAGAGGCTAAATTTTGTAATTTTTCTCCATTCTTTCATCATTAATATTTTGAACACCGATCGTTCAATGTAAACTAATATACTCCGCTCTGGACGAAAAACTGTGTTAGCACAGGTGAGATATTTCTCTTTACTTACCTGACAAGTTGTGTACCGATTCACGTAGCAAGTGTAATCCACGGGAGAAAATTCTTCCGAGACCCGCTTTTCCGAGAGATTGACTTTTCTTTTCATTAGACCGAGCTGAAGAAGAAAAGCAGTTCTGGTCTTCCAATCAAAGGCTGGCTGTTGGTTGTTCCCTCCCTCACAATCACCGCAATTACTCTCGTCTTGGTCTTTGTTGACTCAACCGTACATCCAGCTATTCTGCTTGAACAAAGCGTGACAAAAAAAGCACCTACGTCCAAGTAGGTGTAACAATAATTATCGGCCAGAAAATTGAGTTTTTCGAGAGAGATTCCACAACAACGAATTGACGGATATTGTAAAATGATCCGTGTAGGATAAGTATTAAACATTCAATCAATTTGCGTTCGAATGATTCCAATTCAACAACTTATAAAGCCAACGAAGCCGATTCGATGTTACGAGTAACTTTAATCGCTCCATCAATCATTCAATCTTATCCGGGTTCTCTCGTTGAATTTCGATGCAATCACAATGCATTCACCTCATTCTACTTTTGATTGAGTGCTTCTCTTGGCAGATGGAAAAAACTAAACTTAACCGAGGGTTGGAGTAAAAGAACCGTCTTGTTAATCTACAATTAACCGAGGGCACGTGGGATCGGATAGCGAAGAACATCGGATCGAGGGTGTTTTAGGGGACGCTCTGATAATGGTTCAGTGGCAGTTCCCTCCGGGACTTCGGTATTCAGACCCTGTCAACCGGTTGAAAACCGAGCGGTGATTTATGTTTGCAAACCTAATAAACACGAAGACCCCCGACACGGCAGCGTTAGCAGCAGTAGCTCGCTACAGTTACAGTCCTCATCTCATCATAGCCCGTACCTCACTCTGCATCTCGCGTTCCTTCTCGTTTATGAAAACGAGAATTTCGTCCTGGAAATGAGCAAGGGAAGGTGGGATTTTAACCTGAAGGGGTTAGGGCTGGTTGAAGTTGAAAAAGTTGAGAAAAAAAAAAGTTGAAAAAGACTCAAGAAATTTTTGTTATTTTTCTTTTTTTTATGAATAAATAATTGACAGACGTTGGTTTGTTGATGAAATTGTCATGAAAACTACTACAATGGGGAAGGTTCTGGATTATTTGAAGGCAAATGAAGCTTGAAGAGTTGAAAAAGAGTCGACTGAAGAGTAAAATTTAATTGCATCGGTTTCCTGAGCTGAATTGAGAAAGCCCCTGGAGCAGCTACAATAAGCAGCGTCTTGTTATGACTTCAAGATTCAAAATGGCAACTGAAAGTTTCAAACGAGAATTATCTCAAATAATTTGGTTACCACGTGTTTGTGGCTTTAACATAGCCACTCCAATTTACAAGATCTAGTCGATCAACTGTTCATAAATTACTCACCATTAATCGAAATCAGTGCCTGATCTATCGCTAAACACCGTTTAATAATGGTCAAGAATGATGGAAAATTAGGTGTATTGATTCCTTTGGATAAAATGCACTTACTATATTGTGAGAATGTGGAAGGTCGTGAGAGCGTATAAAAAATATCGTCAGCAGCAGAAACTCGGCGCAGCAAGCAAGTGAAGTAGGTTAGCTTCTTCTATTCCATATGTCTTGAAAAAGTTCCACAAAAAGTTCATAGCCATACACCGGGGCAGCCTCATTGGCAGCATACGTGAAGGCGGCATCATTCATCACTTAGGTAACTGGAGAGCTCCACTAGACGGCGGTCTCGGTGAAGCATGCTCGCTTCAATAGGTACTTGAAGTGTTTGTCAATGAGTACTCAGTCCAGTGAACTCTTATGAACAAAAAAGCTGTAATTCATGGTGCTGGCACACTTTGAATACCATTTTCCACTACATAATATTTCGTTTATATTACTGTAGGCACAATGAATAATTCAAATAATAAATTCAATAATAATTAATAACATTCCTTCATTTTTGACTGTCAAGTACGTCGGGTTTCCGTAAACAAATGTACGAATATACAGTCGTTTACTATATGGATTGGTAGTAGATTGGTGAGGAAATCCGCATCGACGCCAAATTCACTTCAGTTGTCCTACATGTCAAAATGTGAAAATTGATCATCGTGACATCTGGCAGTCATTTATAAGAAGGAATACGTCAGACAAACCTTCCAGCTCGACCTTTTCCCCTCTCGGTGGCCAAGATGAACTTTACGGAAGAAAAATGAATATAAATGACCCTATACGGTGACATTATTCGCCTTGTGGTAAGGGATAGCATCAGAAAAAAAGACAACTTATGTTTTTTCGAGAAATTTCTCTCTAAAATGGTGAATGAGGGTAATTCTGGTCTGTCTGTGATTGAAAGTTATCACTCAAAAAATTATCGATTATTATTATTAAATTATTAACTTTTTGAAGAAAACATACGTAAAAATTAGATAGAAAACATGAGTCAAAATTTGGCTAAATACGCTTCAGTGTGAATTTTCGAATTGGTGAACAGTCTAATGAGGTTGGATATTGGTGAAGGAGTACAATACTAGAAGATTAAATTGTAAAACGTTTGAAATGGAGTAGTAATAGACTCCAATGTTCTTATCTGGTCGTCGGGAGATCAGCCAATTTCGTTCAAAGTAAAACATCGCATTAGTTTGTTATTTACGGGTCTTCACTAATCTACTTGAGTGATGCAATGTGATGTGACAGGCCGACAAGTTAAGAACATGGGGATTTGTCGCTGATGTCCAACAGATAACGAGATGAGTCCGTGTGCTCAAAGGATTTCTATGGTATCAATTCTGAAACCAGGAAGTAAATGGTTTGCAGACAGTTTTAAGTAGGTAATTATTTAGTAACACGAGTAGAAACATTCAGTCGCAAAGAGTGTCATTCAGCGTTGCGATATTGTATAACCAGGGAGTTATGATTTTATTTGAATAATTTGTGATCTAGGGACAAGCGAAAACTCTTGAACGCCAATTGACTGAACTGTGAAGTTTGCTGGCTATCGAATATCGATCAGTTTTCCACGTGGCAATTTAATAACAAGCAACTGGCTGAATAGCTCATTCCCTGGAAGTGATAGTCGAATTGCAGACCTAGTTTGGTCCTAACGGGAAAGTCATTTTCACCAACCAGTGGCAGCTTCACGACACCTCGGTGGCAAAACTGCTCTAGTAGCCCCATCTAACGCAGACATGCATCCCCTTCTACTTTCTGTGACTTCTCCATTCAATACAGACATGAACCCGACCCTAGTCAGCTCTCAGCCGACGAGCTGAGCTGTTAGGGCATAAGTGTTTCCAAACATTTCACACAATAGCTGCAGTAAACCAGTCTCCAGCAGAAATCAGGGGATTCCCGAGGAACTTGACAATGGCGTAATATTATGCAGGATACAACTTGAACAGAAATTGTCGAACGTTACGAACATTTTCGTTCCTCACAATCCAAACAATGGTACACAATTTTAAAAGTGGAATCTCTTTTTAACACTAGCCAATAAACAAATATTTTCCTAAGACGCTTTCTCATCTCAGTCTCTTTCCGAAGGCCTCGATTCAGGAAGTCGCACAGAGTGGAAAACAGTAAAATAAATAATCGGTAAAATTGTAAATATTCTGTTCGCTGGTTGAACTTGCACGGAAACACCCGCAGACAGCGAGACCTAAATTGATTTACTGAGCGCGCTTCCTCTCAACGAATTCCAAGGGGCGCTAGGTAATCTCTAACGCTCGTTCTGCTGTTCAAGATAGATGACCTTCGTCCTCTTCCTTCCTCCAAGATTTGCCGCCTCGTGATTATGCAGGCTATTAATTCGATTAAATTTCTGCGATCGCCAGAAAGGAAATAGGGTGGATAGAAATACAGTTGGCGTTGCTTTAGTGGGATTTTTTCGGTACAACGACAGCCATTTGTTTTAAAGAAGAAATAACAGAGAATAATATGGCTTGGACTTTATCTGAGATCGTAGCCCGAATCAAACTTTCAATCATCATTTCGCGATGAGAGGAATAAAAGAAAAACGCTGCAAATTATTGTACAGTGGTTTATTATTCCTTCGCTTCAATATGATTCAAGAAGACTATCCATTTGTGATAATAATTATTCCGAACAGTAGTGAACGTTCCCACCGAAAAACAAATTGGTAAATTCCGTGGAAAACTCCGAAGCAACTATTGTTTTTTTTAATCATTTTTATTTTTATTTTTTCCAAATTAAAAGCTAAATTTGTCGCCCAACGCTACAGTTGAAGAGAGTGTTTGTCAAGCATTCCAACGAGTATAGAACAATTTTTATAGCCCGAAGAACTCTCGAGTCATACCAACTTTCTGAAAATTTCCCAGATTCAATATAAAAGCTGCGATAACTCGAGAACCAATAAAGCCATCGACCCCACGATGGTCTCATTCGATTTAGCGTACAAAAATCTATAGGAATTGATACCAAATACACCTTTTTCTGAAAAACGTTGGAAAGTAGGAATTTCCTCCCCCTCAAAACCCCCCAAAATACCCTTAAAAATGAGGTAGCGATTTGGCTAAGGAACTGAGCCATTGTCAGACCAAGATTGATTTTTGGTAGAAATTTCAAGAATTTAGCTTCAATAGTTTCGTCAGAAAAGTGTAAACAACGGACGCATTCATCATCATGCCTTCAGGCTTCATCATGCCTTGAAACGTAAAACGTCAAATTTTAATCAAAGCAGGGTTAGAAAAAAAATTTTCTTGGGCGATTACAACGGTTTAATATTGAATAATAAACCAAAACCTGCGGATAACGCCGATTTTTTTTTTTTTTTTTTTTTTTTTTTGAGATGTCAAAATTCATCGAAATCAAATACATTTTGGGTCGAATACATTTGGTTATTTCTGATATTGTTCCGAAATGGAAATATTTCTCATTCCTGCTACAGTGAAAAATTTCATGAAAGATGGCACTATACGCCTAAGGGTAGGTTTTACCAGGAAATTGGGAGAGCTTCAAGCCGCAAAATTATCGGAATATGTTGAAAATTGATGTCGCTGAAAGATATAAAGTTGAAGGGTATGTAAATGTATAGTGAAAGGTAAATTTATCCATCAATTTAGGTGAGCTATACGTATGCGTTCACGGTAGCGTTATAAAGTTTGATATCATCGTTTCATCGAGACGCACAGTCTTCCCCGCTCGGTTTCCTATACATCTCTTTCCATATCCGTGTAGTTCAGATATAAACCTATACTGCCTCGATAGACCACTTGTGCGATGATGAAACCGATTTCATTATCTCGCGCAAAAGGGAATCATCTGGAGAAAGCTCTTTCGTCCGATGTTTTATCGGTTTTTATTAGCGGTTTTACAGGGCAATAATTGAGCCCGAGAGGAAGAAAGGGCGAGAGAGCAAACGCGATCGGTGCATATGTATGAGAAGTTTTCGGCAGGGTCGTATATTCCTCATATAGTCAGGTAATCTCGGCACAATGAAAACCAATATACCTCAGCAGCTCGGCTGGGCATAAAAAATATACATATACCGAGAGGAGTTTTGTTGAAGGGTGAAGACGGAACTTCCCTTGTTGTCCTGATCGCCTCCCGCCAACGGAAAAGCTCTCAAATGAAATTGGCCTGAAACGGAGCTTGTGAGTATGCTATGTGAGGGCGGGATCCATCACTCGCATTGTTATTCAAATTGGGAGGGAATCTCATGCGAGGGCTCCTTCTGTCCTGATTAGCCTTGGCCGATACCGAAGGTACTTTGCATAATATTCAATACTCTTTTCGTACGGCACTAGCATTCATAGGAGCATGATACGATTCCGCCAAAATGAGCATGTGCTCAACAATTCTTATTGCTTTCCTATCTTGACACGGATTCGACTGAATGTAGCGAAAGATTCCTAACTGTACAGATTGCCAATCGAATCTGATAGGAATCGATAAATTTGGGAGGAACAGTCCGGGAAATGGGTAAATACGTTCCTAACATAGCGAGTTATCGCAGCTTTTGTGTAGTAAAATTTGGGAGATTTTCACAAATTGGGAATAAACGTTAAACTCGAGAATTCTAGGAGCTATAAAATCGTTCTATAACATGAAAACTCTCTTCGACTATACCAAAAATTTAGCTTTTAATTTGAAAATTAAGAAAAATAAAACGCTGCAAACAATTGTACAGGGGTTTATTATTCCATCGCTTCAATAACGATTCAAGAAAATTATCCATTAAAGATAGTAATTATTCCGAACATTCGTGAACACTCCAACCGAAAACAGATTGGTAACTATAAGGGAAAACTCTGTAGCAACTATTATAATTTTAATAATTTTTATTGATAATAATTTTAATAATTTTAATTTCTAAATTAAAATTTGAATTTTTCGCCTTACGGTATAGTTGAAGAGTGTGGGAAATTATGCATTCCCCCCCCAAAACCCCCCAAAGTACCCTTAAAATTGAGCCAGCAATTTGATTCAAAATTAAGCCGTTGTTGAAAAAATTGAGGCCGAGATTGATTTTTGATGAAAATTTCATGAATGTAGCTATTTATAATTTGGCCGGAAAAGTGTCGACTTCGTACGGGGGACAGACAGATTTTTTTATTGAATATTCAAATTTTACATGCTTTGAAACGTAAAACATCAAATTTTGAGGGAGAATTAGAAAATTGTTTTTCTTGGACGATTACAATTTATTATTGAATACGCTTAATAAACCAAAACTGATAAAAGTTACAATAGCTGCTAAAATTTTCAATTATTTGTCGTTTAGATATTATTACAAAAAAAATCGTCGACTTGCCAACTTTGGATGTAGTTGAGAAAAATGTCACCAAAATGTACGAATGGTTGGGAATAAATTAACAATGAGGTAGCAGCCTCATATTTTAACAACTCTAGAACTGTCGGCCTCGCAGACAAACTAACCGTTCCCAAGGGTTCAGTAAAACGATTAATTTTCTAACCACTCGCTCCGTCGAAGTCCGGTATTCAAAGTGCAACTCGCGTTACACTAAAATCGATTGATCAACGGCAACGTCCGCTAATGCATCCGCCGTAAAGTGCATCGGCTGATTATGACAAGTGCACCAGCGGCGGACAACAATAAAATGCAATTGTATTCAAGTTGAGGGGTCAGCTGGCGATGGAACTATAGCGTGTTTCACGTGTCATTGTTTGCAGTGGACCCTCGCATGTAATACCATTAATTACAAGAAGAAAGCCGAGGCGCCAGAATCTGTCGTTCGATGAGATTAATTTGTTTTCTTCGCTGCGGACGAATCTGTGAAAATTATTTCTTTCTTGTTCCAAATTCTTTCGCAGTTCTTCTAGAATATAAGTTAAAATAGTAAATAGTTTTTCACAAGATAAATATAAATTAGTTTTTAAATTAGTATACAATTCGCAATTGTCAGGTGGTTTATTTCAACGAATTGAAGTGGTAAGTATTTCAAGTTCATAATATCACTTGTCAGGTTGCTTGCGGAAAGTTTGATATATGTTCGAGATTAGATCACTTCTAACCCTTACTTCTCCCTTGAGTTGAAAATCGCAGTATTTTGAGCTCCCTTCACCAGATATTCTGACGCGAGAGAAATGTTCATCGTGACTTGACAATAATTCGTGTTAAATGGAGGCAACTGAAGAATTCTGCGCTGTATTTGTTCAGTCTAAAGCAAATGTGAAGTCTCTGCGCTGGGAGTGATGAGGGCTCGCCGAAGATTTGGCCAGTCATTCCATCTAATGCTCCGATACTGAATGAACATAAGCCAGACCAGAAATGGATCCATCTGCCAAGAGTGCGTTAAATATTAATCCTCTGCATTTGACTTACCACACTCAGCTAAGCCTAATCATGTATTAATCAGGCGACTCATTCTCCGATTCTTTATTTGCTGGCCGAACACTTTCGCCCGTTCGAGCATCTTCAGGGCGACGTAGAGCTATGCTCCGACTAAAATCTACCTACGAACAAATTCTTGTACTTTTCGATTAAAGAATTTATCCATAAACAAAATGCGCTCATAACATTTTATCGCCGTATGAGAATTTTTCAAGAAAATCACGATCAATTGCGAAAAAAACGTGGTTTCGGAAAAGCTCGAAAACTTACATAAAGCTCCCCCAAGAAAAATCAAGGTCGAAAATAAAAAAAGTAAGATTTAATGTACTCAGGAATTTCGATTTAATTGACGAATATAGTATCAAAAAATTTTTATCGTTTCACAATTTTGTGTCACCCGTTGGAGTTTTTTTTTCAATCGAAATTTTCATATTCCGACTTTGGAAGGCTATAGCTCTGCGGAGATTGAAGTAATCCGATATGTTCTAAGCACAAAAATGTTCAAAATTTATCTAGCTACAACTTTGCAATTTACTTAGTGCATGTAAAACCAAACAGTTTCACCGCTAGGTCGCCTGAAAGGCAAAATTCCGCGAAGGCGACTTTTTCCAAAAACGACGTTTTTTCTTACATTTCGAATTTTTTAAAGTTTTTAGGGGCAAAAATCAAAATTCTAAAATTTTTTCAGACGGTGGCCTTAAATTCTAAACACACCCTATTTTTTCACCCAAATCTCTCCGGCCAGTTCCTCAATCAATCCTCCTCCTGGTTGTGCGGACATCAGGAAGTGCGACGACAAGGAAAAGTAAAATATATTAATAGTCTATAAAGAGGAAAACGAAATGCCACATCAATAACACCTAAAATCATAAATAGTTCAAGAGATAATCAAAAGTTTTCAAACCATTCACACATAGAGACCATTTTTATTTATTTTTTTTTTCAAAATGCACTCTCAAACGCTGCACTCTATTTATATTCCATTGCGGATTTCTCGTTTTTCCTCCCATCTCAGAAATGCCTTCCTTTACTCTCCTCAACAACGCACTAAGCGCCTCTTTGTCTAACGGCTCGTGTAGACTCTTTATTATAACTATTATTATTATCATTTTCTCCTTCCTGAGAAATAAAAATAAATCGGCCAGGCGCCACGAAGAGTACACAGAAACAAATAAACACTCGAGAGCCATCCGCTATAAAAGTCTACGTTTCCATTCGCTTCGTCGTTGAGCCAACGTTTTTTCCCTTGTTTTCTCCTTTTTTTCCTCCGGCTTTTTTCTCTTGCTTTTCCCTACGCTATGGCAAAACAGCTTCTCTTCACTTGGCTTCAAACGTCTGATAACAGTTTCTGTATTTGTTGCCCTAGCAGATTCAACGGACGGGCTTTTTCGACTCGGAATCTCAGCGGTAAACGGGCCGTAGCAAATCTTTTAGGAAACTGCGGAAGGACGGAGTGTCATATCGGGTATGGGGGAATGTATATGTTGCGTTGCGAAAAGAAAACTATCTCATCGCGTTGGAAATGAGACGGAGTATCTCGCGTTATTATCAGTTGAGCATCCTTTCTGTTGAGATCAAAAAATGTATTTTCGCACTGCAAAGCGCATGTGTTTATGCGAATTTATTGTTTATGAACGCTAAATAAAGATTCTGAAAAACACTTTTCCGTATTAATGGCCTTACAATAGGTCGACGTAAACGTATTGTGTTGCTCATGAATTGTGAGTTAATAGGCTAATTAAACGACCACGAAAAAAAATGAAGCAACAGTCGAAGAAAAGAGTGATTTATTATTCCTTTTCTTCAATTACGATTTATGAATACCTTCCATTTTTTTGTGATAGCTACTATTCCGAACACTTGTGAAAGTTTCCACCTAACAGCAAATTGGTAACTATGGGACGAACTCCTAAAAAACAATGGCCATTTTAATTATTTTTATCCTTCTTATCTAACAAAGAATTTTATTATTCTTCTAATGATACAGCTGCAGAGTGTTCGAGAACTTTTTTTAAGCTCCGAAAATGCTCGAATTACACCAAATTTCTGAAATCTCGAAAATTCTACATGAATGCTGTGATTTTTTAGAATTATCAAATCTATTGATATCTGGTTGAAGAATTGAGCCATCTATAGACCAAGATTGATCTTTGGTATAAATTTCAAGAACTTTGTTATCATAGTTTATTATTTATTTAATTAAATTATGGTAGTTTTATTATATTAGTTATTATAGTTATTATTAGGTATTAGTTATTATAGAACGGCGGACGGACTGAAGTTTTGGTATATTAATCAAGAATTAACCACTGAAATCGCCTAAGAAAATAAATGTCTAATCCTAACCCCTCGAAATTTGGTGTTTTGCGTTTGTGGAATCCGAATATTCAACTTTTTTTAAATTAATCCTTGAAACGTAAAACATCATAATTATGATGAGAAGGTTAGAATTTTTTTTTCTTCTCGGGCAATTACAATGGTTTATTATTCAATAATAAACAAAAATGAAAGATTATGAAAACCCTTATAACTGAGCTGGTTTTACCATTCCGTTGATTCCTCTCAGGGAAGATGGCCATCAGTTCGTTGGAGATAAATTCATAGCCAGGACATGGATGAACAGAGAGGAGTAAATAATATACTATACTAGCAGGACCGACAGGTGTTGCAGGAGTCTGTACCGTTTTCATTAATAGCTATTATAATTATACAATACCTAATTATTAAATATTGAATTCGCTTGAATGAGCACATTTTAGCACGAAGTTCGGACTCTGCATTGCAAAAATTGAAATTTTTAGCTTTATTTCAAGGCTACCTATGCAAATAAAGTGCTTGATTTAAAAAATGAAAAATAAACTAAAGTGTACGATTTTTATTAAAATGTATATTATACGACTCAAACGACCCAAACTTTTCGGGACGCTGGACATTGAATAGCGCTGACACTGAATAACTCAAACGCACCAAGAACAATTGAAATCCAGTCACAATGGGTTTAAACTGTAAAATTAATTGTTATCCGATTACGTTCTCTCCGAATAACACATTGATCGGTCAATAGTCAGTAGCCGAGGATCACAGTTGATTTGCTTCTAATCCCAATAATGACCCCTATGGGCCGGTTAATAGCCTCGTATCATTGTTAAGCGCTAGGTGGTAACGCCAGCCACCCACTCTCCAACCAGTCACGTTCATTTAGTCATTATATTGATGAGGTTGGCCTGTGGTGCACAGTGATCGTAACTAGACGGTATTGGTCGGGTTTGAATCATAGCATGTTGCATGACCAACGAATGACGTATCTTGTATCAGTTACAGAGCTAGATTTGAATCTCTGTGCCAAGTTGGTTGTACCAAGAAATACGTTTTTCTCCTATTTCGCTCGGTCATCGAACAACGCGAAAGGAAAATTCAATTCGCATTAAATTGACGTCTATTATGGTGAAATACTGTCAGGACGGCCTCAGAGGCGGATTTGCCAGTATGTCTGCCTCGCTGACCAAATGTCCAACGTGATTTCATTGCTCGCGGCGATGCAAATTCAGCCTGGCTTGCCCGAGGGCAGGGGATGAATAGCAGCGGTAGCATTTCATGCTCTTAAACCCCTAAGGGCTGACGCTGCATAATTTTGCTATAGAACTCAATACCGAGCACGGAGCTATATGCACCGACGTCATTACGGGCCAGTGGTGATTGACAGGCTGCCAATCCCTTCCCGGTGCATATGTCAGCGAAGCAGCGGTGCTAAAATAACTCGCAAAAATTTCGCACCCAAATGACCACCGGTTTACTGATAAACTTGATAAATAAATCGCTTAACTTTCCGCTTAAAAATTAATTTTACTTGGGGGAAAATTTTTTTTTTAACTAAATTTTGAAAAAGACCTGCTCGTCATTCGGCTGTGTTTATCAGACGGTAGAAAGCCTCCGAATATCCATTTCAATAAATTGGATGTTGCATCTTTTGAATTTACACATAACATTAATTTTGGACGTGGATCCGTTTTCTAGTAATCTAACAACCAAGGCTTTTGGTTTTTTTTCGATTCTGGTGAATACCAGAGAAGAGCTTTTCTCACTCGTTGTTTTATCCATTCCATAGGTTGATTTGTTTTCCTATATTCGAACAAGTATAATTTTCCTAGATTTTCGGTAGTTATTTCATGTGTTCCACCATGATTGTATAACCAAGTGTGTCGTAAGCATTAAAACTAATTTAAAAAACCAATGGTTAGCGACATTTTCATTCAAACCAGTATTTTCCAGAGTAGCAACGTTCAATTAAACGAGTTGAATTTTCAATTTTCTTCCTCGGCAAAAATACATTTCTTCCGCTTCGCAGGTTTTTGCGGAAATTAAGCGAGATGCTCTGAAAAAAAGCCGAACATTCCTTTTTTTGTCCTCCCGAATCGTAAACAATTGTGATATGATTTTTTCCCCCTGTTTTTAATTAACTTCAAATTAAGTCCGATGCTGTGAAGGTAGGATGCCTCTTTTAATTGTCATCCCTAATTAAAAATCTGAAATATTAACGACCTCAGTCGAAATTGGTTGGAAATTGGCCACGACGGGAAAGGGTGAGAAGACGTGAGTTTCGCTGGAACGAAGAGGGAGCGGATATGGGAGAGGTCTCAATTGGCGTTGAATGTCACGTTAATTTCAATCAAGTTCCGACCGTTCAATGACTCGATATTGGTCTTGTGAGGTCCTAAAATTCATCGGCAAATGCTGTAACTGCATCACCCCGTTCACTGTTGAAGAAATTCCCTTCCGAATGGGCCCGCTAATTTTCCACGTGCATTTCCTCTATGCTTAGATATTTGATTCCGAAAAGCCCCGAACGCTCCGCTGTGCAATGAACCAATCAGTCACGGTTTTCAAGAATCGTACGCTTGTGTGCGACGGGATGAGTTCATTATCGAAAAGCATTGGCCCAATAGGGAGATATTAGCGCTCGGAATTATTAATACCGGCGTACGGTGCATTTAAAGGGATTCAGCCCGCAATTCCGTCGCGTATTTCATCGCTCAACCATCAATGGCTTCCGTCCGAATTCGAAGGTAATTAGGGATTTCGGATGCACTTCATCATTTATTGATGCACTGTAATGCGCGAGGGCACATTTAATTTTTTCCCATCTCGATTCCCGCTAAATGCACAAATTCGTCGAGACTAATTTTTACCCATTCGTACGAATGTAATCGCTTGTTAGAGTTTAAAAATTCAGAAACATTTATGTAGAACGAAGTTACTTTTAAAATTTACTTCTATCCGCCTAAAAATTCACAAGCATTTTTAGTACTGAATTAGTTTAGAGTTCTTCTAATTTTTCAATTTAGACATTCTGAAGATAAAAATTTCATTGAGCGTCCTTTCGAATCATTTAAAAACCTTGCTTTGTTGCCCTCGGGTGGTAATGCGAATTGACATTAATTATTGAAGACAATGCACTTTCTGGTTTACGTTGTAATTTTCTTAAAGAAATCGCTCATTTTTTTACTGTCTATAAAAAAAGCATATAATTTTTCTTGATGTTCTCTTGAAATAATATTTTTTATCAGCTGCATAAAGCATTCTCAGACACTGCAGCCGCTCGTCTGCCCCATCTTCACATACGTAAAATATATATTTCATCAGAGAAAAAGGTGATAAAAGCGTTGAACTGCTACTTTATACCGTCGAGGAAATGGGGTATTTTCCATCGTGTCCCATGTGGGAACACTCTGATTTAATGGACCGTCCGGAAGCTACGAACAATTTGTTTTTATTACTCGTCTCCAAGTCATTTTTACAATCAGATACGCGCGAATTGGATGATCTCTGAAGGGAGGGTGATAGAAGTGACGAAGATCGAATGCAGCGATAGAACAAGACCACATGCGAGCGTGTGTTACACAAATGATGCCGTACTTATTTCATTGGCGAAAGAAAAATTCTGCTTATGATAGTACCGTGGTTTATAATTACTTTGCTTAAATAATTATTTAAGAAGACCAATCACTTGTGATAGTAACTATTCCGAGACTTGTGAACGTTTCCACTTAACACTAGATTGTTTACTATAGAGTAAAACTCCTTAGTTACAATGGTCATTTTAATTCTTTTCATTATTACAAATTATCTAAGTAAAAGTCCAATTATTATTCGCCAAACGATGATAGAATGAAGAAAGTGTTCGACGATCATTCCAACGAGTATAGACAGATTTTTTATAGCTCCGAGAATTCTCGAGTTATTTCTTGCCAAATTTCAGAAAATCGCAAAAAGTCATCACAAAGCCTGCGATAGCTCGAGAACCGTTAAGTTATCGACCCTGCTAGGGTCATTTTCTCCCCCAAAAATACCCTTAAAGGATAAAAATTGAGCCATTGTCCGACTGCGATTGGTTTTCGGTGAAAATGTTAACGATACAGCTATTATAGTTTTATTTATTTTCAGCTATTTAGCTATTTTAGTTTTATTTATTAGAGTTTTTTATTATTAGTTTTCTCAGAAAAGTAACAATGGTGTACGACGTACGGCGGGTGGACAGAATTTTTTATTGAATATTCGAATTCTACATGCCATGAAACATGAAACATCAAATTTTGAGGTGGTGAGAAATTTATTTTTCTTTGGCAATAGATTTCTGAATAACAAAGCAAAAACATATTTTAAATGTACGTGATGAGAAGTTGAATAAAAGTCACCTGAATTTTACAAACGACAAAACATTCAATGAAGATTATTTTCTCATTATTTATTTTTATTTTTATTTATTTATTTTTTTATTTTTTGATGAATTTCAGTGGGAAAAATATTTCTAATAGAATTAGTAACGTATAAGTTAAGTAGAGAAAACGTTTCTTTCGCACTCCGTCTGAGTGGTCGACTCTTAATAAGGCCCTCTTTCTTATTAGAATTTCTCTTGTGGAGTATAATAAACCATTGAAATTCGAATTTGTTCGATACGTTGAAGAGGATGAAAACCATACTCCTAGCACTGTTGGGCTAGCGATATAGTCATTCACTACAGGGAAACAGGAAGGTAAATCCGAGTAATGGTGAGTAAGCTACGAGTGCTGGGCCTAAAGAAAGTCGAGATTCTGAATACAAATTGGTAGAAGAGTATCCGGCCTGGATAAATCAAGGAGCTAAGAGATATTTCGTGGAGGGCGTTCATTGTGTTCTGTAATGACACCAGGGGTGGCTGGGAGGACGGGGAGCTTCGGGTAAATCGTTCGTCCTTTTGAGATGGAAAGACTGAGTAACATCAAGGAAACAACTTGTGGCAGCCGAAAAGCAAGCAACATCACAGTTCAACATCCCAAGTTGCACATCTTTTAAACTCAACGTGGACGAGAAAGGGGACAAATGTGTTTTCCTTTGGATCTGTTGGGAAGAAGAGACATTACCGGAGTTGAGACAGTGTTACAAATGTCGGTCATTTCCTCCTTTCAGCCCGAGCAAGACGGTTTTCGGTTGGATATGTCCTTTTTGCGCTTGAAACGCCTGAAAAGAGGAGGGAGGAGAGACGTGGTAGCTATTAGCGTGGAATCGTTTCTTCCCGCTGCTGGTAAATAATACAATCTATTTCTAGATGCTGGGCAGGACTCGCTATCTGCTGGCCATGGGTCCTGGGTCCACTACCTATTAGGGCCAATTTCTCAACGTGAAATCGCCCCCATAAAAGCGGTTGTCGTGCGCTCTTTGGCAGCAGGAAACTTTACTGGCCCATGGCCCAAGTTTCGATGTTCGCATCCTGAGCCACGTGGAACGAAAACGGATGTTTTCACAGCACATTATTCTGCAAATGGATACACTAAAACCCCGAAACGGTCGCAGTGAACATACTTACTAATATGAGGTTCAATATTTCAACGTATTTCCCGAGAAACATAGAACGCCGTATACTAATTATTTCTCCATGTGCAAGTACCCACACAACAGAGAATGAATGTCTCAGAGACGTCTCAAACAGGTCTCAACGCTTCACTTTTCACCAAGATGTTCACTGGAGATGTATCAGAGTGGCTTCCCCAGAGATGTATTTGTGACGTCTCTTTGAAGATGAGAGATGTTTCACATCTATTCCGTAAAGTCTCTGAGTCGTGCAATGCGTCTCATTGAGACGTATCGGAGACTCGTTTCTCATAAATATAAATAATAAATAAATAGATAATATACTCACTACTCATTAAAGAGTAATAAATATATTTTTTTTAACATTTTGAAAAGCTCGAAAAGATGATCTACGTTTCACAATGAAAAATTTTCATCGATTTCGTATAATTGCTTTGTAAACCGATGGGATTAAAATGTCGGCCTATAGCCCATGCGGTCAGTATTTGAGGTGCATTTGCATGATAGCATATTGAATTATCTTGAATATCAATATCGTTTACCCACGAGAAGAACCAGAAACTGGACATTTATTGAACAATTATCCATTCACTCTCCGCCAAGACCTCCACCGAGACTAACAACCAGTCCAGTCTTTATTGTTATAATTTATTATTAATATTGGTATCATTCAATTTTGAAAATGTAGATGAACAGTTCTAACTCTAGCTCTTCACCCACGATAATCTCATACCACTGAAGGAATAATAAACTTCGAGTAGAGCCAGGAACATAACTCCTATCAAGATACGGATTTCCAAAATGGAACGAAGCTTATGTTCGAATAACGAGCAACTCAAAGACGCTAATCGAACGTTGAAGCTCTAACCATCAGCATAACGACCTTTGGGAAAATATAACGACCGAACCAAAAACTCGCAAACAGTCTGCCATCACGAGATTTTTCTTCGAGTTAAGCGAACATTCGGCTCCGGGGGTGCAACAATATTGGCTCCCGACTGTTCTTTATGAAGACCCGCAAACGTTTCTACCGAGGTTATAATAGAGATCCTCCTGGGGCCGGTCCAAATAAAGGAGGAAAATATAAGAAGTCCGAAAGTATAGGGGAAGTCATCCACACGAATACGATAATATTCTGAAAGTTAGACGATGGTACGAGTGTACGATGTGTTTGTAAGCTTGGGTGTTACCCGATGGACAAGGGCTGAGGACATGCAACGAACCGTCTCTTACGACTTTGTTTGCTTCTGATTTGCCGTGTTATCACCATTTCCTCGTGGCCCTTTATCGCTTTTCCTTCCCTCGATCTTCTTTTAGTATTCAGGAGGACAAATATCATAACTTCGAAAGTTTACGATGTCCGTCAGAAAAGTGTGACGTCCACACGCAACTCGAAAGATCCCGAAGGCTGAGGCAATGCTGTCTGGTGGTGTACGTATATCCTAGAAACGTTGGTAATAATTCATTTATGCGAATATTGGATCGAGTACCTGAATGCTGCGAGTATTATCCCTTTCATGTATAATATCCATCCGGTTAAGTGATGATGTTCCGAAACGGTAACCCTAGATTGCTAATAACTGACGACACAAGCGCCAATAAATGTTCATTTGCACGGAGATTACAAGCGGCCTATGACATTCCAGTTATTTCGTAATTATTAGCCACCTCCCTTCTCATATCTCAGCGCCATCTCTACTGTCTCTGTCCTCAAAGGGAAATTGTCAAATTAGGGTCGACTGAGTCCTCAGCCGACCCTCCAGCCAAAGCTTCAATCCCCAGTCCGGCTCTTAGGCCTCGCAAGGGGCGCATTTTAATAAAATTAAATCATATTTCACTGGTAGAAATGTTAACATCCGAGTGGCAACTCAGCAACCTTCGTAATTCCTAATCTAATCGTGGATGGACTCTTCGAAGCTGAACGACTAGATACGTAGTTACGGAGGGCATTCCGCGATCAGTGAGAACTCGGGGTATTGGGGTGGTTTGATGTAATAAAGGCCGTTTAATTGCGGCACTGTTCCATCTCTTCCATCGCTTAGATGCCAGCAACCCTAATCAGATGAAGAACCTCTGATCCATCTTCGGCGTCGCTACTAATTGAGCAATTAGTCTTTTCTTCCGCTGGTGACAACGAGCGACTTCTCTTGAGGTTTTAATCATCCTAATAATATCACGCGTTTGAAGAGAACTTTTTCCTCCGCTCAAACGACTTCCACGGCTTCGTCGAAGAAGCTTGGGGTCTTCTTAATTCCTCATTTCGAGTCAGGTTGAATCAGCATGATGACGCGATCCGATCAGGAAGTGTTAATTGAAATTAATGATGCGTCCTTGGTTCACACAGGGCGGATCTAATCGGCACGAGGCCCAATTTATGAGTTAGACCAAACATGAAATCTCCAAAGTGCGACAAGAATTTGATAACAAGACCAAACTAGCACCGATCTAATCGTTTTAATTAAAGAAAAATACCCGCTTATATATGAAACGCAAGATTTATAGGCTGAATTTTGAAAGGGGGGAAAATCGCAAAACTCAGGATAAAATTTGGATTTTTTTTACACCAGGTTTCCAGTCAGCAAGTTTATAATTTTTTTTTTTTTTTTTTTTGTGTGTGTGTGAAGTATATAAAACTACACAACCAGGAGGAGAGGGATACGATTGATTGAAGAACTGGCTGAAGGGATTCGAATGAAAAAATAGGGTATACTCAAAATTTAAGGCCACCGTCTGAAAAAATCTTAGAATTTCGATTTTCGGCTCTGATTTTTCGAAAAAATTCGAAATGTATCAAAAAACGTGTTTTGGGCAAAAAATCGCGATCGCGGAATTTAGGCTTTCGAGCGATCTGGCGGCCAAACTATTCGGGTTTACATAAAGATAAAATTATTTTGACACTATATTCGTTTAGCGTTTCGAAAATGATACGGTGAAAAACCCTTGAAACTTTGATTTAGGACCTTGATTTTCCTCGGGGGAGGTCTATAATGTACGTTGTTGAGCTTTTCCGAAACCACGTTTTTTCGCAGTCGATCGCGAAAAATTCCCACAACGCGATAAAATTTTATGAGCGCATTTTGTTCATGGATGAATTCTCTAAACGAAAAAGTACAAGAATTTGTTCGTTGATCGATTTTAGCCGGAGCTAGAGCGGCCCGAAGAGAAAGTCAAAAATCCGTGGGTATACGATTGATTGAGAAACTGGGAATAGGTAATCAAATTAGGGTCATAGTGCCGTTCAATCGAGACAACTTCATCGGCTGGAAAAGTCTAATTTTTTTTAATTAGGCCTCTGTTCAAATTTTATTGCGCTTTGAAATTTTATGACCCTGTTTTCGCGTTTTTCTGCATGTTTTGAACCGACCACTTTTACAAAGGTATATTACTCAGAAGCGAGAAAAAGCTATCAAAACCCTACAATTTAGTGTATTTAATTATATTTTTATGTTATGTCCCCGCGGAGCTATTAACGTTTGGAGAAAAGTCAAAACACGTTTTTTGACATAAAGTGGAATATATCTCGAGAGCTACTACATACGCTAGCCTTTTTCTTATTTTTTATCAATTCTACATTAAATTTTCTTCATTTTCTTCCACAGCACCTAATCTGTCCCATTTCGGGAACGTGACGGAAAAAAATCCCAACGTTGAAACTTCAAAAGTATGAAAATCGAAAGAAATTCGAAAAATATTACTAATCGTTCGAATCTCATTGTTTTCACTTTGAATTCGAATTCTACGTCTAATTTCCAGTAAGAATCACTAATTGATCAAATTTGAACAGTACTGTAAGTATTTGCAACGGATTTTCAAAGTTGAAAAACGTAGGAGTGACGTAGTATTAAACTGGAAAAACTGATAGCTGTCGTGAAATTTCCGCCGTTTTGACGTCATATTCGGATTCAGCGTTAAATTTCCGATAAGAATAGCTTTCAAAATCGCTTTAAAACGAAAATTTAATTTTTCACGCCAGCGGAGCTCGGAATTACGGCCGGCGAAAAGGTCGATTTACGGAAAATAATTTCTCTGGCTCTGCTTAAATTTTTTTCACCAAATTTTTTGCTATGTACGTATGTAAGGCGTTCAAATGAAGACTCCTGCATATTAAAACAATTGATTCGCATTTATTTTGACCCCGAAAATCATGGTTAAAGTCATATTTTTGAGCTTTCAAAAACCGATTTTTTTGGACCACTTACAGGTTTTTCCGAGAAATAAAAAAAATCACAAAAATACATCATGGTAAGACACAACTTTCCTGAAAATTTCAGATTTTTATCTGTATTGAGAGACGTGTAAAAAATCGTTAACTGATCGGTTGAAAAAAATCGCAGGGGTACCCCTTGGATTTTTCGCGAAAAATTTTTTGAAATAGATTTCGCTCAAATTCAGCATAATGATAGTTGATGATGTGTATATCAATAATATATGGCTCATTCTTCGTTTCTTTCGCACTAAATAGATGAAAAGAACGTTTAAAGTTGAAAAATGTCATTTTTTCGTGTATAGTCTACTAATATTGTTGAATAACGCAAAAACGGTTGAAAAATGGATATGTACACTACATTAGGAAAATGTGGACAGTTAAATTACCCATCTTTTGGTATATTCAAACATCTGAATTGACGACTTTTTGTTTGAGTTATCCACTGTGCAAGTTACAAATCTTGGAAAACTTAAAGTTGTTATGTCTAATTTTGCTCCTACTTTGCTCCAGTTGAAAAACCCAATACTTTATGATACAAAGTACATTCAAACACCTCCACCAACATACCAATTTATAGCAACTACTACCTACCAATAATAATACCAATCGATTCCCACTCTCCATACACAAATAATAACTACTATACTTCCCAATCAGATCCGTAAAATTTTGCACGACTCAACTCTCTAAATTCCTTATTACACCAACAGTGAAGTTATCTTGGATTGTTAACGTTTATTGCTCTGACTGATAAGCGCGCAACGAAAAGATTTCGAGAAGATCCGAGCCTCTTTTGTTGCCACCTTTTTTCGGACAGAATCCCATTTTTGGCCATTGTTTCGCCAGCGTAATTACTTTTTGGAACAGTTCACCGGATGATTCCGTCTCGTCTGAATGCCATTGTCTTGAGATTCTGATGCGAACGCATTTCCTGGGACTGAGAACGTCTTACGATGTACCAATGGGAAGCGACTTTCGAGCGCATTTCCTCCCATATCTGCCTATCGTTAGGTTCATTGGGGCGACCTCTTTAACGTGATAAATGAAGACGACTCCCAGTTCTACCCCGTATCAGAAAGCCAAGACACCCTATTCTCCGTCCAGACACCTTCTCCTTCATAGCGTTTCCTTATCCGGACCTCAATTCGGCCCACCAATGGTGAAGCTTCTGGCTCATTAAAGCACCTAACGACTTCACTCTCTGCGAGTATGACGAAGCAATGTAGCGCAGTTTACTACCTAAACACAGGGAGCTATCCGTGATTTGTCTCCTGAAATGCATCTCTGCTCTCTCGCCGAAAACTTCTTCCGCCGAATCTTGATGTCCTAATCTGAAAGTCAAAATCCGCCCGCTCCCAGTTTAACGTCGATTCTTGGGTAGTAAAAGATGCCAGTCGCCAATGATCGATCTACACATCTCCTCGGGCCTTCCGCTCATTAGATTAGCCTATTAATTCGTTCATCCCCTCGCCCTCTAGGCTTGACTTCCGTTTGAATCAGTGAACACCCTCCTCCTGATTAGCATTTTCTTTTTCTTTACAACCTCCTTTGAAACGAACCTGTTTACGGTCTTAGCAGTAAACGGGGAACCGAAAAGTTTTTTATTGTATCGCCATCAAATCGAGAATTCGTCGAAGCGTTTCATTATCGCAGTTAAATAAAATTTAAAATTGGCCAGTACGATTGAGTTTTATGGAAGATATTATTGCTTATCTGTAATTCTGATGAAATGATGGAAACTCGTAGCTATCGGGCACTAAATTTGACGACTCACACAGAAGAAGTTAATTTACTTTGACACGCATCGTATATTAATAGTCAGTCGAAGGATGAAAATTGAAATATTCAAAGGCGAGAACACCTGGGGACGGCCATCATACGGTGAAATGTGCGCGAAACGCTGAAAGACAAAAAGAATTCGGCCGGCATAAAAAATGTATTAATCAATTGGAAGAGAGTGGTTGAAAGGAACACCCGCCAATAGAATATTCATGTAATACGCAAGCGTCACCCCAAATGGTTTCGCATTCAATTTCAATCTACCGCTTTTTATAGCAAACGATCGTAATTGAAAAGATGAAATTTTCCAATCAAATAGACACTTTTGAATTTCAAAGGAATGATATTACTACCGGCTATATAAAATGTTGCAAAAAAATTATTGTTCAGTGGTTTATTATTATATGATTCAAGAAGACTATCCATTTGTGATTGTAATTATTCCGAACATTTGCGAACGTTCCCACCGAAAAACATTCGCTTGGTTGTCGTCGCATCTATTGTCGTAGAGGGGTTGTGAGGGGGAGAAAAACTAGGCGACTTATTCTCCAGGTTTTTAATGGCTGGCCGAGCACTTTCGCCCATTCGGGCATCCTCAGGGCGACGTGGAACCATGAGGTCCACAGCCGCTGTGGACCACAGCTGGCTGTGGACCTCATGGTTCCACGTCGCCCTGAGGATGCCCGAATGGGCGAAAGTGCTCGGCCAGCCATTAAAAACCTGGAGAATAAGTCGCCTAGTTTTTCTCCCCCTCACAACCCCTCTACGAAAAACATATTGGTAACTACAGAAAACACCGTGTAACGGTTGCTACGGAAACACCGTAGCAACTATTGCAATTTTAATGATTTTTATTTTTTAATTTCCAAATTAAAAAGAATTAAAAAGAGAGTTTGATGACCATTCCAAGGAGTATAGAACGATTTTTATAGCTCCAAAAACTCTTGAGTTAAACCCTCATGCCAAATTTCTAAAAATCTCCAAGTTCAACACAAAATCTGCCACAACTCGAGAACCAACAAAGCTAACGACCCCGCGATGGTCTCATTCGATTCAGCATCCAAGAACCTATAGAAATTGATACCAAATACACCTTTTTCTGAAAAACCTTGGAAAAAGACGAATTTTCTCTCCCTCAAAACCCCCCAAAAATACCCTTAAAATAGAGGTAGCGATTTGGCTAAAGAATTGAGCAATTTCCTGGCCAAGATTGATTTTTGGTGAAAATTTCAAGAATTTTGCTTTTATAGTTTTGTCGGAAAAGTAGATATTCGGATTCTACATGCCGTGAAACGTAAAACATCACATTTTGAGGGGGTTAGAATTTATTTTTTGTCGGGTGAATATAGTGGTTTATTATTGAAAAATAAACCAAAAATAATTGACGTGTGTGTTACTTAGAACTTAAGCGACTCATTCGCGTTGTAAGAAGTTAGAGTATTTCCTCGCATTACAAAATGCTATACTTAAGCCTTGATAACGCCTGAACACAGCAGGTAAGTATAGTCGACGCAATAGAGTCAAATAATGGAAAAGAGTGTTGATCAGTGCGAAGAAGTCTATTGATATAGACGGGTTTGTGAGCAAAAGGCGAATTTTTCAAGCAAATAAAAATGTTATCATTTTTCCCTCATTTCTATTATAAGGTTCGTGAAAGTAAAAACCGCTGCTTGAGATTATTCATAAAGGAAATGTATTTTATCGAAATAAATTAAGGTACCTAATTCAAAAACCAATACCGTTGTTGAAATATACTGATTATACATGGAAAATAACGAAAACTCAATAAAAGTTCAAGTTTTTGAAATGTAATTTGTCTGTTGCAATTGCATTTTTATTCAATGTTTCTTCAAAATATTCGAGCAGTTAACGAATCAAAATCGTAATGCAATAAGTCATCTTGACTTGAAAAGGATGCATCCCGTCGATGCAGATATGCTCTTTTTCTCAATGTGAAGTGTCGGTTTACTGCATTTAATAACAAACTGACGAAGCTGCTAATTGTGCCCGATTGCGCACTTTTCATCGCCCGTGCAACTGATTCTCTTTGAGCTCGGTGTAGTTTAAGAGGAGCTACACGCTTGCTTAGAATTAATTTCGAGAAGCCGCGAAGAAAGACGAATACTTGTGAAGGTGTTTAATTGGTGATGAATTCATAACTGCAGTTGCAAGACTTTTGAATTAAGTGAGGTGTTAAATCATTATTCTCTTTCGTCGTCAGTATTTTTACCCACTTCTTTCTCACTCTGAATATTAATCGACTTTAAAAAGAAAACGCTTCCTGTTTTCAAAGAGTTGAAGACTTGTGGAGTTCAATTAGCCGACCAGACTTCTAATTGGAAAAAAGCTCTCGAGCATTAGCTTCAACGAGGTGTTGATATGGAAGAATCGATATTTGAACCGAGCGAGTTTAATCTAGGACTAGAGCCTTTTCCAACGTAGATTAATATGCAGTAACACCTGTTTTCCTTCGGATTTAGAGTATTTTATTCTCGATTCCATTCATCACTTGTTTTCCAATGCTGAAAGCACGAACCTCTCAAGCTACACGGTAGAAAGTGAACTTGCGAATCGAAAACTTGTACTGGTTCGCCCTGACACAGATGACCGGCCAATTATAAGGTCCTATCAGATAATTCATTACTCCCTGGGCGATTTCGAGGCCATCAAGTTACAACTTGAATTGCATTTTGATACGAATAATAATGAGCCTAGAAAGCAATCGGATAGCTCTTCGATCCGATGGAAGGGTTGGAGTATTTAACAACTAGCGTAGGGTCAATTAGTGCTTGCATCCCTCTCAGCTAAAGGGGCCAACTAAACAAAGTAAACTGAACCGAACGGCTTTCGACTAGTCGAGATAATTCGAGAACTTCAAATAATGATAAATACGCCGATTTTTGGAATATCATTAAATAAATAAAATATTGTAGTCGCTCAAAATGTGTAGTTTTACGTTTCAAGGTATGTAGAGTCCGAATATCGAATAAAAAAAATTTCTGTCTGTCCGCCGTAAGCACTCAACACTTCTCTGACGAAACTATAACAGCTACAATATTGAAAATTTTATCCAAATCGCTACCACAATTTTAAGGGTATTTTTGGGCGGTTTCAAGCAGGGGAAAATTCGTGTTTTCGAAGGTTTTTTGGACAACCGTGTGATTGGTATCAATTTCTTTAGATTTTTAGACGTTAAATCGAATGAGACCATGCCAAAATCAAAACCTTCAATGGTTCACGAGTTATTGCACCTTTTGTGTAGAATTGGGGAGTATTTAAATTCAAAATACAAAAAAATGTCGAGTGCGTTTTTTACAATAGGAATATCAATCGTGTCCTATTATTATCAATTCAATTAAAACCCCAAAAAACGATAATAATATTTTTACAACGGGATAAACATTTAATGTATCTCGTTATCTGCTTTACTGAATTAAACTGTTTCTGGATTTGATTTTCTTAAAATAAAATCTTAGTTAATCTTAAAATAAAATCTTAGTTTTTCTTAAAATAAAATCTTAGTTTTTCTTAAAATAAAATCTTAGTTTTTCTTTTTGGTATTTTTGGATTTCTTTTAAAAAATGTAGCTTTCAATTTGAAAATTAGGAAAAATAAAAATAATTAAAATTACATTAGTTGCTACAGAGTTTTTGTTTATAGTTCTCAATCTGCTGTTAAGTAGGAACATTCACAAATGTTTGTAATGATTATCACAAATGGATATGGTTTTCTTACATAATTATCGAAGCAAATGAATAGCAAACCACAGTAAAATAATTTGCAGCATTTTTTGAACAGTTTTACTCAAATTTCGCAAAATTCTTGAATTTCTTGATTTACAGCAATTTTCTCCATAAAAATCGACCTGCATACAAAACGTAATTTCCGCCTTATTCGATAGCAGCGGTTAAATTATAATTTTTCGTTTCAAGTCTATATAACGATAGACCGCTTAAACAACAGCTTTAGATAATAGAATCACAAGAATGATGATCCCATCTTCCTGTATCTTGTATCCTCATTCTCTCAAACCTTCGTCTTGTGAACCTCTAAGCGGGCGTCTCCTCATCAGCTAATGGTCAAACTCGGGGTGGACAGGATCCGCAATCACGTTACAATGCGAGATGTTAATAGCTCCTATCAATCGGCTGTCAGTATTACCTGATTGCCAGAGGACCTCTACATCTATAGTCGGTGATAACATCTCTGACCGTGTAGTCGGTATTGGCATTCCGATGGCGCCATAACGTTAAACAACGCACTGTCAAGTCACAATGGTGGTTTGATGTAATACACCCGAGGTCGTCAATATTGACGTGAAGTAATGATAGTATTTTGAAATAATTGGTTCACGAGGATTTTTCTAATGTAATTTATGACGATGTCAAATATTAGTTGACTTCGTATCGAATCGAACCACAGCTGAAGATGAATAGGAAAAATACTAGGGCTGGCGATCACCAAGTTTGAATCTTTCGTTAATCGAGTTATTCCTTCAAATTCTCAAAAACGACCAGCATAGTACTTCTATGTTTGAATCAGTAACATGTAAAGAACCAATTATACGAACAAAAAACTCAAACAAAGGCCGCAACTTTAGTACACAACAATTGTAATTAGAAAACTAGCCGGGTGACACAAACATAGAAAAGCTCACGAATTAGATTAATAATGCGGAAGTGCAGTATGTGAGCCTAACGACATAAGGCAATTTCTGTGAAATGGGATAATTTTTATAGCAAGGAAATACAAAAATGTACAATAAGCCCAGAAGGGGGACATCAGCTCTTTTTTATGTACATTGAAAAACCTCAAGAATTGAAATATATGGATTTTTAATACTAGTAGAACTTACTACCGAAAAAAGCTCATCAAATGATAGTGCGGAGTGTGAACCAAAAATAAAGATCAAACGTCATCTGCTAGACCTTGAACGTTCAAGTAACATTCTAAATACTAACAATATTTTGATACCGCGGAAGTACGGAATGTGACTCTAAAATTAAAAATCAATCGCCATTCACCCGACTAGTAAACATTTCATGACCTTAAACGATTCGTCTGATTACATATTGACTTTTGGAGATGATGAAGATTTCTTAATACGAAAAATAAGCAAATAGCTCGGCTGTACGGTGTGTGACTCTCGTGCGAAATTCCTTGCGTCATTCACACTCCAATATAAACACTTAAAAATCGAAATAGCGAAAAAAACACACAACGTGTGTGATCCTAATTATGCAAAACTGGTTTTGTGTAATGGGGTCATTTTTATAGCAAGTAGGCCTAAACATACAAAGCGCTCAAATAAAATAACTTGAAACGCGATTATTGAAAAAGAGAGACCAATAATAAAAATCAAGCGTCATTCACCTGCAATAAAATAATATTTCAAGTTCCCCTTGCGTTCAAATATATTCATTTTTGCGGTCTGTAAAAATCAAACTATTTCAAGACCTTTAGCGTTGAAATAGATTGATTTTTGTGGCCAGTAAAAATGAAAATACAAAAAATGCACAAGCGAAATAGCGAAAAAGTTCTTCGCGAGTTCTTTACGAGTTCCTAAGTAAGCCAATAAATAAGAAATTAAGCATCACTTGCTCAAAAGCAATGTTGCACCTGTTAAAAGATAATTTTTTTATAGCACGTAAAAATCGAAACAGAAAATAATTGAACGGTTATATTTCAAATGCGCAGTGTTATCCAAAATAGACAAAAGCTAATTTTGCCCATTCGCTAAGAGAACATTTCCTTGAAATTTTATTGAGTTTTATTCATTTTTCACTGAGATATGATGATTTTCGTCACTTTTTAACCACAGATAAACGGACGGACAGTTTCAGGAAGTGTTTCTGAGTATGGTACTATGAAAATTTCTTCCGAATTCGATTCTACAGACGATTATTCTATTTACCAATTACACGTGGAAATAAAAAGAATTTTATCGTATTTTAAACATTATTACAACTTACAAGTATACGATTATCTGCTTGATTTTCAATTTCGCTTTACTGAGGGTACTTCAGATTGTTTACAAGCGACGACAGTCGACACTTGATTTGTTGACGTATATAGGGCCAGATGTTGATTCTGAATGCATAGAGATCGACTGCCGACAGATTTGTGATTGATAGCGTGACTACCGTTCGAACGAATAGAAAAGCGGATTGATAAGATCTAGAGCTGTGACTTTTCAACCTTTCTTATCTCTCATCCTAGTCCGTCAGATGCGTCAATTTGTACGTTATCCTGGCTGACGACACCTGACAGCTCACGTGTCGAGTTTTATGGCTCGCGATATCTTCCTCGCTAGCCAAGCATTGACAACAAGCGTCGACTGAAAATGTGTATCTGAGTTTCACGCTAGAAGTAACCGGTTAATTGTGGGTTGTCAAGCATTCGAAACCTAATCTATTTTGAGGATCTCAGATTGACAGCAAATAGCAGCGGAATTTTCGAGTGGACTCATTCATCGAATTTTATTGAGTTTTAGATACTATCGTATTTAACATGTTGGACGGCGAGGAATAAGATGACCTCCGGCGGAGAGATGATACTGAGTTCACAAGCAATCCGCACGAGCATTCAGAATCACGCGATCGATCGCGACAGAATCGGTGTTCGAGCATAGAGCGATGAGTACGTCATAACTATGATTGATTATGTAGATATTAAAAACACCCGTCTCAACAAAAGACATATTTAACTGTATTTCGAGAATTTTTTTTTATTGGCACAAGTAACTTTTGAGCTTAACAATTTTTACACCTGCACTGTATTTTATTAAAATAATAGGAACAGACTATTCCACAGAAAGATTTTTATCGTAATCCTTCCACTGTAAGCTCATCATTAAAATCGTTGACGATCAATTTGGAACGAATCGTTCGAAAACTTCGTCAGAAAATCAATATTGGACGAATTGTGGAACGTATTGCTGTTGATATTGAGGTTCTTCTTCTACTTTTTTCTTCGGGAAGTACGGGTTCTTGGCCGGATCAAGGTTCAAACTGCAATCGAAATCAGCGTGCTATTAATTACCAGCATATTTATACAAACATTGTTTTTAATAGGTCGTAATGCGCTCGCTGTTACCAGATAATGTGTAAAAAGCATTTTTCACAAGTTCTGGCGAAATGAGATTTGAGCTTGAAAATTCGGTGAAATAGCCAATTACAAAATTTTACGTAAATACAAGTCAAAATTTGACTTTTATGTCAACATTTCATATTTAATACCGTGTTCTAATATGAGCAGGAGGTTCTTGTGTCCATGGAGTACAAATCGTGTACTATTCTAATAAGAAATGTACTTTATTTCTTACTCGTAAAGGCGAGTAGCATCTGCGCAGTTGACATTGTACCACCAGTCGCACGCAAATTCGTGTTGATTGAATAGAGTTCCATTGGGGCAAAGGAATGAAGCTCCCTGATGGCCTTCTCGCCCATCGTGACAGATGTGGTATGCCTGTGATTAAAACAAAGAAAAATAATAATAATAATAATAATAATAATAATAAAAGCTGAAACATCGATTAATTTAGAACGTATTATGAAATGAATGGTGAATTGGTGAATTTATATATAACTCGATATAATTATCTGAAATTTTTTTTTTAAATTTATTTACTATGTTTTGTTGGCTATTATACCTGGCATCCTGTTTCAACGTTGGCGTAGATACCGGGAGCGTACGGGACATTGCCGCAGTGGAAATTGGTCGGTGGTACGCTTCTGAAAAGCGGATAGTCGACACCGGCGATGCCAGGCACTTTGCTCAAATCTTGTTCATCTTTGACTCGACGCGGCGCTGGGCTACGTTTCGACCTTGCCTGAAATCGCAGAAAAATTCATTCAAAACAAGAAAAATTACACCTACAAATAAAAAAATTTTGATTTTCGTTCATCATGAGTTCAATATCTTATATAAGCTGATATCGACTAATAAAAATAGCACCTATTTAGTTTGGTACAATAAGTTACTAACATGAAAAATGTATATAATTAATAAAGTAAATAGGCTTGATGAATAATCAGATTTCTCGTCATTTTGTACTTTCCATCAATCGAGAGTGCCAATATTTTGAAATTTGCAGCGGTAACCAGATTAAAATTATTAATATATGAATATCCCAAAAAGCAATTTCCAATTATTCTCGGATATTTAATTTTTCCATTATTAGTACATACCTATTTAGGATAAAAATTGATAGATAATAATTTGAAACTGAGGCACGCTAAATTGGATAATTATTGGAGTAGCGGTGGTTGGCATTTACGATTACTTAATCCTCGCTGATCAATACGACCTACTTTCGTCGACGCGTTCCACACGGAATGCTCCGCAGCTTCGTTTTGCGGTAGGACCGTTCAAGTGGACGTTTCAGACTCGATGCCGATACTTACGATATATAGCGAGTAGTTTCGTATTTGTGTCGCTGGACCATGTAATAATCGTATCTCGACAGCGCTTACACCGAACAGCCAGTGCCTGGCTTTTATCTCGAAAAACTCCGGCCAATTCTCATGTGCCAAGGACTCTATTGTTCGGGGTTCTGCATGAATCAACTGAGGACTGGTCTATTGATAAGAATCTTGAGTAATCTGTGCCTATAAGAATGTCGTGTCTCTAGCGGACCGAGGACCAATCAACCCTACGTATTATTCCATAATTTTGCAGAGTATAGGTCAAATATAAAATCTACCGTTTTTCCAACACACGCCATTTCAATAAATTGCGAACGACTCGGTCTGTTCCATTTAATGAAATAGCAAAGCGAAAAGAGCGAACATTGCGATGAATAATTTTTTTAATCCCTCGTACGGAATTTTGAAGCCGACAATTCACGTAGATGAGCTCACGTTCAAGATGAGTCTGAAAGTTCAAGGCCTCTGACACGAACCAGCACAACCAGTTTTACGACGGAATTTTTTTCTCTTTTTTTTCAATTCATGAAATAATGGCTATCGTTCGAAATAAACGAGCGGATTAAAGTTGAATAATATTCAATGTTTCTAAGTGCTAGTTTAAATACCAGTAAATATAAACCGGTGATGTCTCAGGGTAAAATCAATTTAATTATTCTTCAACTTAACGATAGACTAGTAGGAAATACTGTGAGGATATTGCGATTTACATGGCACACGTTTTTTTTTTTTTTTGCGTACAATTAAGTCATTCTTGAGATGCATACGCTTCAAAATGTTAGTTATGGGTTTAGTTATTCGGCCAGTTATTTCACAAAGTGCCCATAATATCATATTGGTTTTTGCGAAAACCTCTCCATTTTGAAGCACTAGACGGAATAAATTACAATAAGGAAGAAATGCATAACTCTATCCAGAGTGAAATCACGTTTGTTCACCCAAATGAACTCATTTAATTCGAAAGCAAAGCTACTGATGATTGATAATATAAGTATACTTTCATTTTTTAAATAGTAAAATTGGCAGGATATTTTACAGCCCCCATAATAAGCATGATTTTCCCATTCAAATACACGAAGATTGCTCGAAATTTGTGGGACTTGAAATTTATAAAATAAGTAATTTATAAATTATAATTAATATAATTAATAAACGGATAATATTATCTTCATGAAAACACTTTTATGAAGCTGAAAATTCATGAGTTCATACCATGCATACGGTAAATATTTTCAAAATCACTTATTACTAGGACCGAAGGGTTGTAACTTAACGAACTGCTTTACGTACTAGGAAAGCTCCGTTGGCGACGACAGTGACCAGCAACAGAACAGCAGTAGCGACGGCTCCTCTCATGGCGACTTCCAGACTTATGATTCAGATTCAAACCTTGCAAGATCTTTCTTGCACGAAACTCCCTCTCACGAAAAAGATTCTGGGGCTCGGATACGGCTGGAGCTAACTCACGGCAATCTAATCCTCCTACCCCAAGGACCGAAATAGCAGTCTTCAGAGGCCGTTGGTTCTTGAGTTCGATTGTTGCCTCATTCGGATCAGTTCTCAGCTGCTCCTTCGACGAGCACTTTCACTTCTTCCACATAAAGGGAGTTTTATAACTCTCATAATTAACGACCTGTTGAATAAACGGCCCAAAAAGTTCATCATTATTGAAATCCGTCCCAAAACTGTACTTCACTTACCTACTTTCACTTACTTTTAATAACTATTTATCTGCATCGAAAAAATACGAAAACGTAACGAAAGGTTATTGGTGAAGTAATAACACAGTACTTGAGTCAGTAACAGGAGCTCCTACGAAGGGTGCAACGTTATTACTCTGCAACTGTTATTGAAAAACTAGCTAGGAGAACAAAAAATATAAAACGCACGATTTAAGTTAATAATGCGGAAGTGCAGTATCTGAGCCTAACGTTACAATACAACCCAAGTTTTCGTACTGGGTTGGTGAGGGGGAGAAGAACCAGGCGACATGTTCTCCGATTTTTTATTAACTGGCCGAGTACTTTCGCCCCTTCGGGCATCCTCAGGGCGATGTGGAACCATAGGTTACCACAGCCAACCAGGGCTGTGGTAACCTATGGTTCCACATCGCCCTGAGGATGCCCGAAGGGGCGAAAGTACTCGGCCAGTTAATAAAAAATCGGAGAACATGTCGCCTGGTTCTTCTCCCCCTCACCAACCCAGTACGATGAGAGATGCGACGACTCAACCAAGAAAAACCCAAGTTTTGTAAAATGGTTTAATTTTTATTAACCTCCAGCATCAAAGGTATTGATTTTTTGCGACCTGTGAAGCTCGAAATAGTCAATAAACCGCATAAGGTGGAAGTACGTCGTGTGATCCAATCGGTAGAAAACAAGTTTTGTGAAATGGAGTCATTTTTAAAGCAAGTAGACCCAAATATACAAAAGTGCACAAATATAATAACTGAAAATGCGAATAACGAGGAAGTACGGTTTGTGACACCAATAATGAAAATCAAAAGACATTAAGCTGACATGAAGAAACATTTCAAGTCATCCAGCGTTTAAATATAATCATTTTTGCAGTCTGAAAAAATCGAAATATAGTCAAGTTGCGTACAGCGCGGATATACTGCATGTGCCCCACGTGATAACAAGCAGACAATCGCCGTCCCTAACGTTTCAAGACTGAACGTTCAACTATAATGAGTTTTGCTGCCTGTAAAAATCAAAATACAAACTACGCACAAGTGAAAAAATCTCATAATCTGGAGGTACGGATTGTGACACAATATACAACAAATCTAGCATCATCTGCTCGCCATATTGAAAATTTTAAGACCACAAACGTTGACAAATATTTACTCTCATAGCCTGTACAAATCATAACAGAAAAAAATTTGAACGATTATATCTCGGAAGTACAGTGTGTTATTTGAAATCCGGAAATGGCTGATTTTGCACATTTACTAGAAGAACTATTCTTGAAAATTCCATTGAGTTTCATTTTGTTTTTTTACGGAGATAGGACGAATCATGTCATTTTTTTAACCCAGACACTCGTTCAGAAAGTGTTTCTGAGTATAGTACCGTGAAAATGCCTTCCAAATTCGTCTCCGATCCGAATTCGAATTTTCAGACGATATTTCCACTCACTAAGTAAACATGTAAGTAAAAACTGTACTCAACTCCACTTTTTCCAATTTCTATAAGATTTTGAATGAACTAAGTAGTAATCGAAAAATCTGCGCCAAACACTATAACAAATAATGAGTCTACCGAAAAGGCGGGTAGAAATGAAATAATGTTGCGATATATATCAGTATTTTTATTAGAAGGCGAGTAAGTATAATGCTGGCGATAAAAGGTGCTTAGTATTCAAGCTGGAGCAGCAGTTGTCGCAGGAGCTGGAGCTGCAGTTGTCGCAGGAGCTGGAGCTGGTGCAGAAGTAGCTGTAGGCCAAAAATTAACAACCATTTTTCTAACGCTCAATGAACATCCAACGTTGAGAGATTTCTTTTAATTATTCTTCCTTCAATTGATCGTCAAATATTTACAGGAATATCTAACTAAACTTATTCTACTTACTTTCCGTCTGCCCTTTAATGCTCTATTAATTCATTACTGACGTGCTCCCAAGTAATCTTACCTGGGTTTTGCGGACGCGGGCGTCTTCCTCCACCTCCTCCGCATGGTTTCCCTTTTCCCACAGCTTTCGCCTCCATGGATCCCTGAAAATGTATACCTTGAGTTTAAATTTAACTCATTTTTGGATGAGGTTGGTAATAAATTTTTGAAAATAGTGAACACTCAAATATAAATTTTTTCAGTTATTAATATTATTTTTAACTTACGGGTTATTTTAATTAATTTATTTATAATTAAATTGTTTCAAATATTTTAATATTTCTTTTCAAGTTAATTATATTTTTCAAATGGATCAGCTTTACTGTTGGAGAAACATATAACCTTTACTTTCCCAAGACTCCTTACTGAATAGTAAGTTGTTTCTTAAATTTAACTCATAATTGGTTGAGGCTGGAAGTAAGTTTTAGAAAATAATGAACTTTCTCACAGAAAATTTTTAATTTTTCAACTGAAGTTTTTATTTTTTTATTTATAGTTTACAGTTTATTTTGATTTATCCATTTATTATTTGTTTCAACTATTTTAATTTTTATAATTTCAAGTTAATGTTTTTTTTTTTTTTCAAATTGATCAGTTTTATTGTTGAAGAAACAAATCGCCTTTACTTTCCCAAGAAATAAGTTTTAATTACAAACCTTAAATTATGATTTTAAAATTCAATCAGTCCATTACTCACTGTCAAAAGAAGGACCACGATGGTAAAAGCGACCAGGAAGAATGACAGATTCATTGTCACGTTGGCTGACTGTCTTACAATGTATCATTCCCCGCATTATTCCGTATTTATGGAACACATCGGCAAAAAGTAAAGGAAGGAAGTTAAAAATGTCAAGCGGTGCAGGATGTTATTTTTTCATGTTAGAATTATTGAACTCTTTCATCAAACGACACTATTGACCTTGCTAAGGTTATAGCCAAAAAAAAAAACAAAAACGGAGGAAAATGTTCATGGTCAATGAGCAAAGAGACATGAGCAGTGGGAGAATTCTCTTTTTGGACTATACATTGGGCGTTAAACACCGTTAACAATCAAGTAGTATCTACCACATAGGCTCAATAATATTCAATTTCAAAGGAAATAATCTCCCATATGAGACGCAGCTCGTGTCGGAAGATGAGTTTGTTCAACAGCCTGCTATTCTCTCTTAATTCTGAGTCAGGGCTTTCGTCGTCTTACTCTCCATAATTCAGTAATTAAATTTCACTAAGAAGGAACTCCGTCAGCTGCCCTTTAATTGATCCAGTAAATTTGCTATATAATAGTTTTTTTCGCAGAGTGGTTGGAAAGTTATTGAAAGCTTGTAGTCCTGTATATTTATATGATTTTTGTGCAAATGAGGTGTGGAAAAGCGGAAGTTCAATTTTAAAATCAGTTTTGAATCTAGTGTTGGCTATATGTGTTGGGAGATTGTAATGCTTGGTTTTTATAATGTGCTTTAGCAACGCACTATAGCAACGCAAACCCCAAGGCTCCAAACATTTTCAGGTATTAACAACATTAAGGTTGGCCATCTGCCTAACCAAACGTGATAGCACACAATATCTTCTTTTTTTAATGTCAGGTTTCAATATTTAATTTGTTGACTGCTAAGTGAAAAAATCAGCTCAAGTGTTCTCAGGTGCAAGCTAATAGAATCACAAACAGTAATCTGGTACACATATTGATAGAATAAAAACTCATTTCAATTTCATTGCTTTATTATCCCATTGTGAATAACTTACTGTACTAATTAACATGCCACAAATAGAAAGACAAACGCGCGAAAGACGATTTACAACCGAATCGTGATAATAAATTATAACGATTTCATCATTTTTAATAATATGAGATTAGGGCGAGTCAACTTTGTCACGGCCGTCTTTCTTCAGATTTTCCAAAGCAGTCTCCCAAGCTTTTAGGCTCTGAAAGAAGGCAAATACGCATCACTTGAAAGGCGAGACTAAAATTTCTGTAGGGTCTGAATCAAATTTTCAAGTCGGGCGAGAAAATCAAGGCTGATAGACGAATTCTAGGTTCTCCTTAGGAGTGATCAGATATGTGGAGGTTATGCTCACTTCTTGGTAAAAGAGAACATGTTGGTTGGTCATACATTCCAACATTTTCTTCATCTCTGACACTTTCTCGACATTCCATCGCTCTAAATCCGATTTGATGCTTTCATTTGCGATTTCAACTTTATCCTGGTTTTCCTGAAAACAATAGGCTGCTTGTAAAATTTTACAGGTTAAAAAAGTACCTTCCCTGACCATCTTTAAAAATGTTCATTGGTCAAACTCCATAAAAAAAATTCTGTACACCAAACTGGATAAAAAAATTATTTAGAGTGCTTCTTTGAGTTCTTTCTGAAAAACAAAAAAAGTCGAACTTCACTCAATCAAGAAAATGAAGGAAAACGATAAATAATATTTTTACAACTGAATAATTAGTCAAAAATGTACCTCAACAAGTTTTTCAAGACAAGGAAGGTCTTGCTGAAGCCGGCGAATCCGATCTCGATTTGACACTTTCCAAAGTTTGAACCCAAAACCAGTTGAGCTGTGGACCATCGTCTCGAGCTGAAATAGCAAAATCATTACAAAGATATTGTTTTTATGAAACAGCCTAAATATTTGTCAGCATTAATTCACCCATACTTCTTCCTTTTCTTGTCGTTTTCTGGCAGTTTCGTCGACCAAATTTTCGTAAGTGAATTGTATTGCGTCTCTTCGAGCTAAAGCTTCTTTAACGGCATCCACATAGATCAAATATTCATCTAAGGGCTGAAAGACGAGAAAGATAGATAAGTTAGTATTTAATGCTGAGAGAGAAGCTCAGCTAAACCATTGTCCATAGTTCAGCTTGCTAATCACATCCTATATTATTAGTTCGCTGATTCAGAAAAAATGAATTACGTGACACAAATTAGAAGAATGGGCATTGAGAAGATTATTCTGCTGAGATTTGGCAATACTGTCGATCGCAGTGGAGATTCCTAATATTTCTCCATTCAAATCGGTTTCCAAATTGGCCCACAGGTGAAGAGCTCGTTTCGCGTCTTCCAATTCCGTTTGCAATTCTAAAAAATTAAAATAGTGATAATAAAATAACTTGTTGTGAGAGCACAATTATTTCATTGAATCTAACCCTAAGTCTTGCCTAAGCTGGTTCGGCAAGGCAGGTGATTTGAGCGACAGAACCAATAACCCAAGCAGAGCGTTCTGTATGAACTCGCTCTATCAACGCTTACCAAATCGTTCCAGCTCCTTGCTGCGAGCCAAATTAGTGAAAATCTCCCGAATTTTGCACAAAAGCTGCGATAACTCGAGAACCAATAAAGCTATCGAACCCGTGATGGTCAGAAACTGATACTAAATATACTTTTGTCGGAAAATTGTTGGAAATAACTAATTTTCTCCCCCTTAAAACTCCCAAAAACACCCATAAAATAGAGGTAGCGACTTGATTAAAGAGTTGAGCCATTGTGGGCCAACGATTTTTGGAGAAAATTACAAGAATTCAGCTTTCGAGTTTCGCCAGGAGTGTATAATATACGGACAGAATTATTTCAATTAATTATCGGATTAATTGGATAATTGGAAAACATCAAATTTTCGGGGGTGAGACAATTTTTTTTTTTTTGGGGCGCTTACAATGGTGTACTACGAATATGAAATAAAACGGTATACTCGCAATATCCCAGAATGTAGCAAACGAGCAGGGATATCCTTGAAATTGGCTGGCATTCGCCATAATTGCCAAATTTGCTGAACCCACTTACACAGGACGTCGGGTTGGACTATTCGTGAAAGAACCTACCTAATCGCTCTTTATACACCTTCAGGTTGACTGATTGTATGGCCGACAGTTTTTGTCCCAAGTTGGTCACATATGTTTTGATAGCCTTGAACTCTGGATTGACAGAGGCACCGCGGGAGGAGATGCCGGCCAAAGATTGGAACGAGCCGGTCAGACGGTCTAAAATTCCTGGAGAAACTTTAGAGTGCATCGTAAACTCCTGCAATTAAAAAATAGTTCGGACCAATGGCAATAAAATTACAACTATTTCCAATAACGGGAAGAATCATCCAGTCTAGGGCGTACAGATGACTTAGCTGTGAGGAAGACTTTGAGGACGGGGCAGCAGCTGAAGACAGGATGTCCCGTGAGCCGCTGAAGATAACAGTGAAGCATTGCCATTCGCGAAAGAACGAACGGCCTCGAATAGCGATCCAATTGTTCGAGGACACTGTGCTTTGCTGGAAGAGCCTGGAAAAGAATAAACTCAACTATCATGCCAACTGATCAATAGTGCATAATCATTCATCATACTCAGCATTTTACTTACAGGTACAACTAACGTAGGAAACGATTCGATCAATTTGTTCCTTAGCCAAAGGAAGTCACTGTATCTTCTTCGGACAACATATTCTTCAGCTTCATTGGCGTTTGCGTTCACCTGAAATCAATCATTTTATTAATAAGCTGCAAATGATTATTATCAAAGAGAGCCAGTTGTATTTAATTCACTCTACAGAAATAGATCGCATACATCCTCTAAGAGAAATTACACATGGCGCCTGACTTTTATAAAAAACATTTTTGGTCTACCATCTTTTTTTCACCTATACCTTCTTTGCGTTTACTTTTACCTTATCTTTATTCGTTTCACTTCTATCAATCATTTTATTACTAATCTAATCTACAATCAAGAGCATTTTGTATTTAATTGACTCAACAGAAATAGATGATAAGAAAATAGATCACGTAAATCACAAATAGAAATCACATGATATGGCGTCTGACTTTAACAAAATTCTTTTTTTTTCTAAGGTTGATTTATCTGACAACCTGAGAAATTACGTCCCTTAAGTTTCATTCTCGTTTCTACATTTTTTTCGCAAAGTTCTTAAGCACTTGGAATAAGTTCAGTTGGATATCACGATCATTCAGACGGATCACTAAACTTTCATTATTCGCGGTCCTTTCAAAGTCAAGTGCGCTCAAAATTCTACAAAACCGAACACAAATCGTGTTCACCTTTGTGGTGACTCTGAATGTGATGTACGTTTCGAGCGGATCGAAGTGTTTCTGTGGATTGTCGACATTGACGACAAAATCTTCGAAGTCCGATTTAGACATGAGAACATTCGCAATATATCACAGTTGAGTCAGCGTTATAGAATAAAACACATTAGAGTAAAATCGAGCTCAAGTTTGGTGTTATTCCTGGGCTTAGAAATGTCAACAGATTGAGCGATGTGGCCAAAATATGGAAAGTTCAAGGACGATTCGAAGAGGTTTATTCCCAACGACTTACAACACCAAAAGAAGGAAAAATATGTGAAATTATAACTCGAACAAATTAAAGGAAAATTAACCACGGGGAGTACCTAATAGGACTGTTTTCGCACAGGGAAACTAAAAATGTCCAATACATGTAATTTACTGATAACGATAGAAATTGCCGTGGCAGACGTATTTCCCTACTTTGCCATCGATGGTACTCTCATTACATCGCAAGTTACTTGATTTTACTTCAGAGACGAATGACTGCAAAGTGAATCAACGAAAAGATGAAAGAAAGCCTTGCTGAAGGTTTTTCAAATAAATAGGCGCGGAAGAAAAATATATTTACTGAATAAAGTATATTTTTCAAGTGTACAATAAATTAAGTATGTAACTGAGGTAATTTTCTCACTTACCGTAAGAGAAAAAAACCGTATAAATCTCAAAATTTAATTAAATAGTAAATAAATTTCTCACTAACCAGGTGCAATTCACAAGATCTCGTTTTTCACTTGTGGTACCTAAGAAAGAAAAATTGAAGTCTCAAAATCAAATTTAATAATAAATAAATTCTAAACTAAGCAAGCGCAATTCTTGACCAGTGATCATGATATTTTATGAAGCTACAGCTTTATCTCTGGTGACACCATCCTCAATTTTCACGGAACTTCACTCGTCTCCACTCGTTGCCAATAAGAGGTTACAGTAGGAGAAAATCGTTTTCACAACCTGTAACAAAAAAATTAACATTTCCTCCCATGTTCAAAACTTCGAACTATTTTGAATGATGTTTGACAGGCGGATTAGCAACTATTTACGCCCTAGGCCAGAGTATATAGGTAGGTAGTAGTTTAGTTAATTATTTGTGTACGGAGAGTGGGAATCTATAGGTATTTTTATAGTAGGTAGTATTTTTTAGTAGTAGTTGCTATGATTTGGTATGTAGTTGGTGGTGTTTGAATGTACTTTGTCTCATAAAGTATTGGGTTTTTCAACTGGAGCAAAGTTGTAGCAGAATTGGATGTAACAACGTCAAGTTTTCCAAGATTTGTAACTTGCAGAGTGGATAACTCAAACAAAAAGTCGTCAATTCAGATGTTTGAATATACCAAAAGATAGGGAATTTAATTGTCCACATTTTCCCAATGTAATGTACCTATCCATTTTTCAACCGTTTTTGCGTTATTCAACAATATTAGTAGACTATACACGAAAACATGACATTTTTCAACTTTAAACGCTATTTTCATCTATTTAGTGCGAAAGAAACAAAGAATGAACCATATATTATTGATGTACACATCATCAACTAGCATTATGCTGAATTTGAGCGAAATCTATTAAAAAAAATTTTCGCGAAAAATCCAAGGGGTACCCCTGCGATTTTTTTCAACCGATCAGTTAACGATTTTTTACTCGTCTCTCAATACAGATAAAAATCTGAAATTTTTAGGAAAGTTGTGTCTTACCAAGATGTATTTTTGTGATTTTTTTTATTTCTCGGAAAAATCTGTAAGTGGTCCAAAAAAATCGGTTTTTGAAAGCTCAAAAAGTTGACTTTAACCATGATTTTCGGGGTCAAAATAAATGCGAATCAATTGTTTTAATATGCAGGAGTCTTCATTTGAACGCCTTACATACGTACATAGCAAAAAATTTGGTGAAAAAATTTTAAACAGAGCCAGAGAAATTATTTTCCGTAAATCGACTTTTTCGCCGGCCGACATTCCGAGCTCCGCTGGCGTGAAAAATTAAATTTTCGTGTTTGAGCGATTTTGAAAGCTATTCTTATAGGAAATTTAACGCTGAATCCGATTATGACGTCAAAACGGCGGAAATTTCACGACAACTATCAGTTTTTCCAGTTTAATACTACGCCACTCCTACGTTTTTCAACTTTGAAATTCTGTTGCAAATACTTACAGTAATGTTAAAATTTGATTAATTAATGATTCCTACCGGAAATTAGACATATAATTCGAATTTAAAGTGGAAACAAACAAAATCGAACAATTATTAATATTTTTCGAATTTTTTTCGATTTTCATACTTTTGAAGTTTCAACTTAATGATATTTTTTCGTCACGTTCCCGAAATGGGAACGATTAGGTGCTGTGGAAGAAAATGAAGGAAATTTAACGTAGAATCGATTAAAAATAAGAAAATGGCTAGCATATATGATAGCTCTCGAGATATATTCGACTTTATGTCAAAAAACGTGTTTTGACTTGTCTTCAAACGTTAATAGCTCCGCGGGGACATAACATAAAAATATAATTAAATACACCAAATTGTAGGATTTTGATAGCTCTTTCTCGCCTCCGAGTAATAATTTTATAAATTATAATAAAATATTATAAAAAAAAAAAAAAAAAAAAAAAAAAAAAAAACAATGAGTTGTTAAAGTTAACTGACAATGGCTGGGATCGGACCAGGGACTTCTGCACTACTTACAGGCGATGACGCTTAGCAATGAACAAAATGAACCTACTGTACTTGAGGGATAGGATTTTGCTCACTCCGTTCGGGCACCCCCCACCTACACTTCACTTATCTTTCCAGGCAGCGCCAGACGCTCGCTACTGACGCTCGCCTAGGAAAATAAAAATAATATTCATTTTTTTGCCATCCCTTGCCCTGCGCCCCCCGCAAGCTTGCGCCCTAGGCCATGGCCTGGGTTGGCCTTATGGATAATCCGGGCCTGATGTTTGAGCATTAAAATGAATAGCATAGTAGTATGATAAAAGTACATTTGCAAGAACAAATCTAATAATCGTAGAGGGGTTGTGAGGGGGAGAAAAACTAGGCGACTTATTCTCCAGGTTTTTAATGGCTGGCCGAGCACTTTCGCCCATTCGGGCATCCTCAGGGCGACGTGGAACCATGAGGTCCACAGCCTGTGGACCTCATGGTTCCACGTCGCCCTGAGGATGCCCGAATGGGCGAAAGTGCTCGGCCAGCCATTAAAAACCTGGAGAATAAGTCGCCTAGTTTTTCTCCCCCTCACAACCCCTCTACGACAATAGATGCGACGACAACCAAGCGGAAATCTAATAATATTCGACCTTACATCCAAAAATGTGGCAGATGTCGCTGAAACGAGACCGAGCATTTCGACGACAATGGGTTTCTCGCATTTATTCATAGTGATGATCAGCTTCTGTCTGAAAGATGTGTTCGCTCTGACCCACGGCGATTCGTACAAGGCGAAGTGCAGCCGTTCGCTCTGCACACACGATGAATATTAGTCACCTCTTTTCAATATATCAGTCCTAAAGATGCCCGAGCGGGCGAAAGTTCTACAAGTGAGAGAAAGTTCGAGAAGCCTTCCTATACATAAATTTTTTACCGGAGCCTTTTGATTCTACGTACTATTTTTCGGCATCTGGATTGTGTTCTAAAACGCTGTCTGAATTTTTTAAATTTTCTAAAAAAAAAATCGCTCAGAACTAGGTAGGTACCTATTTAATTTAAATGTTGATTTTTTAAATTATTTATTTTTTTATTTATTTAATTATATTTTTTTGTACAGTGGGTTTTTAAAATTATTTATTAGAGCAAATTTTCTATTCAAATACTTACCGCCGACGTGACGCGTTGTCCGTAGCAGCAATAAAAGTACAAATACATAGTGAACGAAATTATGAACGAAGTAAAAACGATTGTATTGATGACCAAGTCTACGGTAATTTCCTCGTTCGTTTTAGCCAACTGAAAAAAAGGACCATTGTTTTATTAAAATTACGTCTGAAAATTAATTTTAAGTAAAGTTCATTTAATCATAACGATGCGCTGTGACAAAAATTACAATCCTTCCAGTTAAAAAACCACCTAACAAAAAACCAAAGGGGGTTAAAAGTGAACCTAAAATATATTAATCAATACGATAGTGCGTTAAAAAAGGGAGAGTTGAATGCAGTAAAAATATCCGACGTAAAACGAACAACAGAAAACAAAAAAACTGAGAATATTAATGAAGAAATATCTTTAGGTATACTTCTTTTTCATTATTTATTCCTTTTTTTAACTAAAAACATGTTCGCGATTAAGAAAAAAAATTCAAGAAAGTAAGTTTAGGGGAAACATAATGGAAATGGGAAAATTAATGAAAACGTGTTTATTTTACTTAATACTTTCGGTTTATAATTCAATAATAAACCATTGTAACCCCCAAGAAAAAAAAGTTTCTAACTCCCCAAAAATTTGATGTTTTACGTTTCAAGGCATGTAGATTCCGATTACCTATCCAATTAATTCCGTCCGTCCGCCGTTAACACTTTTCTGACGAAACAAAAACAAGTAAATTCTTAAAATTGTCAGTAAAAATCAATCTTGGCCTTACAATGGCTAAATTCTTTAACCAATGTGCTAACTCAATTTTTAGGGTATTTTTGGAGGGTTTTGAAAGGGGAAAATTCATTTTTTTTCGACGTTTTTCGGGAAAAAATGTATTTTTGGTATGAGTTTTCATAGATTTTTGGACGCTAAATCGAATGAAACCATCGCGGGGTCGATAGCTTTATTGGTTTTCGCGTTATTGTAGCTTTTGCGTTAAATTTGGAAGATTCGGCATGATGGTATAACTCGAGGATTTTTAGACACCCTCTTTAGCTGTATCATTGGGCAAAAAGTTGAGCTTTTGTTTTTCGAAATTAAGAAGAATAAAAATGGTTAAAATTACAATACGGAGTTTCACCCTATTTTACCAGTTTGTTTTTCGTTGCGAACTTTCAAAAATGTTCGGAACAATCACTATCACAAATGGCTAAATCATTATTGAAGCGAAGGAATAGTATAAACTTCTGCAAAATAATTTGCAGCGTTTTTTCCATTTGTTGTTTTTCTGAAAAACGAAACTATATTATACAATTACTATATTTTCATATTTATTCAATTTTTTTTTTTTTTTTTTTTTTTTTTTTTTTTTTTAATAGATTTTTCAATTTTTTTCCTTATGGACGAATTTTTTTTAGTTTTTCACTCGTGCTAAATTGAACAAAGCGACTACCGATACAAGCTGGTACATAGGAGCGCTGATTGTCAGAGCCATCCCCGATAAAATGGCAAACACGGCCGGCCCCACGTAGGTCTGCAGCTTTGAGTTGAAACTGTAAAATACCAATAATTTTACGTTGATCGATTGAATCAATAAAGCGCGGTTCACAGGCTTCCGTCAAATGCGTTAATGCGTTTTGCGGCAATGTGTTTGGCCTTCTGATTGGCAATCGACATTTCGTGTTGTTTTGCCGGATCCAACGCATTTTCGGGAGGCCTGTGAACCCTGCTTCAAAGTATAAAAACGTCTAAACTGACGGAAAATTATAAATTGGAGAAACTCGATGGTCATTCATAATTATCTAGATTACTTGTCTCATAGTTCTTTCGCCCGTTGGGATAATTATCTTGGAATCCCTACAGGGCCCTAATGTTATCCAATGTGGCTCAAATAATTGTAATTAAAAAAATAACGTTCTCGATGCGAAGGAGGAAAAGTGAAATTCTTCGTTTCTCAGTAAGATAATGGGAACATCAAGTAAAACGTATTTTTCATTCATTTGTTACCTCAAGTATTCCTTTCGCTAGCGATTTTTTTTTTTTTCAAATTGAACCTTACTCTTGCAGTACTTGATGATGCTGTATATTTTCGTCTAGGCATTTGTTCAAAATCACTTGGAATCTCGGATCATCGTAATACTCGTCTTCTGAGCGTTTTCCACCGTATCCATGAAGTTCGAACGAGTAGATCGCCCTTGCTTCTAGGTTTCTCAATGAATCTGACAATAGGTCGAACTGGGATGCTAACTACAGAAATGAAACAAAATGCTTATTTGATGAGGAAATCTAGATAAAAGCTATTTCGCAAAAAATTTTCCAAAAAAAAAATTTTCAAAAAGTTTTGAAGAATTTACAAGCAAGTGGTCGCATCGAGCATTTATCTGAACATGCAATTTTTTCAACCGCATTTTGTTGTCACAAATTCATTTTAGAGCTGCGACTCACGGCAGTGCAGAGGTTGCAGTAAAAAGTGCAAGCCGAACTAATAATTCGAGTTTCAGTAGCCGCATCGTTCGCGAACATCAGCGTGATGAACCAAAATTTAACGGGAGTATTCGTGTCGAAAGGGACCCAGACTGGTAAAGACACGTGCTTGTTGATCGGAATTCCGCCTTCCACAATCGTCGAATAATCACCTGAATCATAGACGCTAATTGAATTGTACTCGCTTGACTTGATGAAGACAAGAGGATTTGATTAAGGCAGGGAAATGGAAATGACGACCCAATTTAGGTTTATTATTCATTGATAAAGCATTGTAATCACCCGAAAAAAAATTTTCTAGCCCCATCAAAATGTGATGTTTTACGTTTCAAGGCATGTTGTAGAGTCCAATTATTCCATAAAAAAAAAAAAAAAAAAAAAAAAAAAAAAAAAAACGCTGCAAATTATTGTACAGTGGTTTTACTATTCCTTTGCTTTAAAGAAGACCATCCAATTCTGATAGTAACAATCCCGAACATTTGTGAAAGTTCCAGTTAAAAAACAGATTGTTAAGAAAACTCGTTAGCAATTATGGTCATTTTAATTATTTTTATTTCTATAATTTTCAAATTAAAGGTTTAAACCAATTTAATAACGTAAAACATCAAATTTTGAGGAGGGGTTTGACAATTCTGGTTTTCTTGGGCAATTACAACGGTTTAATATTGAATAATAAGCGAAAAATTCTGTCGCTGCATCAATTTTAAGGGTATTTTGGGGGTTTTAAGAGGGAAAAAATTCGCATGTTCTGACGATTTTCCAACGATAGTGTATTAGGGATCAATTTCTGTAGATTTTTGGACGCTGAATCGAATGAAACCATTGCGGGGCCGAGAGCTTTAATGTTTCTCAAGTTATCGAAGCATTCGTGTAGAATTTTCGAGATGTTCAAAAATTAGGCATGAAAATTTAGAATGATTAGAGCTTTAAAATTGTTCTATATTCGTTGGAATAGATGTCAAACACTCTCTTCAGTTGTACTTTTAGGCGAATATTTGAGCATTCAATTTGAAAATTAAGAAAAAATAAGATGATTTATTTGACATACCTAGTTGCTTGTTAGGTAGAAACTTTCACAAATGCTCGAACAAGTTTATCACAATTGGACGGTCTTCTTAATAATAAACTATTGTACAATCATTTGCAGCATTTTTCTTTCCTCAATTAATCTTTAGAACTCTTTTTTACAAGCACATATTAAAATATTTTAATCATATACGTCATTATTAATATATTATATAAATAATAAATAATTATGTAAATCACAATAAATTCAAATAATACCTACGTTAAAATAAGTGTATATTTTTATTGTCTAAAGAATTACCAAACGTTAGGTATTACTCAGAGGACAACTGGCTTTCATTATCAATTTTTTAATTAACTCGAACCCACTCACCTCGAATTCCATGAGGCAATGGTAGCAAGAGGCATTGACATACTACTATTGCAATTGCAATCAAAATGTCGCGATACATATTGTGTAAGCAATGGACGTCAGCCTTGCGAAGAATCTCGAGCTCATCTGGTGTTGACGGACGTTCGTAAGTGAAGAATCCTAGTATGAAAAGCGGATATGTATTCATGCAAATAATAATTCATACCTAATATAAAAATGTTGAGTAGGGCAAAGGCGACATTTTTCTTTTTTTTTTAATATGATAGTACTCAAGTATTTCGGTCAAATATTAACTGAAATTTATTTTTAGAGGATAAGTTGGTGAATATATATCACACGGATTCGTATCACTCACCTACAAATTAGTCTATATTTTAAAAACAAACAAGACCTAAAAGCCATCATTTTAGCAAGCCATCTTTTTACCTTACCTTATAGCCAATATTTTACTCCAATCATGGAAACGTACCGGATATCGGTAAAATTACACGTACAAACCTTTGCCTACGATTTTAAGCAGTTCATCGACGAGATCTCTGTTGTACATGCCGTGGTGTAGTACGACAAAGTACATGGATGTAAGCAATGCGAAACATAAATTGAGAACCAGAATATCCATGTCCGAATATATTACGGCGAGAACGACGGAAGTGTAATATGCGACGAGATATAAAGTGAAAATGAAATGTAGGTAGAATCCGTAAAGACCGAAAACATAGTAGTAGTTTCCCATCAAGCAAGGATAGAGTCCTGAGACGCGCAAATAAGCGGCGCGTACCTTTTTGTAACCTATTTTCACTTCCGGGTCTTCGTAGTCCCTTTGCTTGAAAACAAATGGGATCATTTTGACCTGGAAACAGCACCAATTTGTTAAAGAGAAAATTTCTGATCAATTTTCTCTTTATCTGGATTGTTAAAATAGTTAGTACAACTTACTGAAGTCCCTTGTTCACCCGACAACTGAATGACAGTGTGATACGTTGGTCGACTGTCGCTCCAGTTAACGATAGAACTTATTAATCTATTATTCGTAAAATGCATTCACACGGGCATGTGCTGGCGATTATTATTTTAATTTCAGCAAACAACTAAACGCTGCCGAAGGTCGGAGCATAATGCTGAAACCTGCATATCATATGCATGAGCTCTATAGTTCTTTTAGCGAGAAGGGCTCTATTAGAACTTGTGTGCGCAAACTGCCGGAAGCGATCCAATTTCGCGCCTATAATTGTCGTCAAAGGTGAGCAATGAGTTTGAGTTGAATAGGTCGCGGTTAATCAATCATGTGAGAATAATTCATCGAAGGGAATGATTAAAACAGCATAAGGAGCATCATAAGAGCACTACAAGTTTGCGGCGCAAGTATGATGCGTTCTCATCAAATATTTATTCACACCGCACTGCCTACAAACCATTAGCAGTAAACACTTGACAGGAAATTGGCGTTAAAAGCATGAAATGTTCGTTTTTCGCCTAAAATAATTCTCAAGGGGACAACATCTCAATTCAGAATCCTCATACAAAATCATAGTCGCATAATTTCCTCGAGGAAATTAGGAGCTCGACACCTGAAACTAAACTGCAATGTGAAGGGCGAGTTTTTCAGCTCAAATAAAATCCCAAATGGATAAATTGACCTACAATGTTCACCGCATTTTGCAGAAAAAAATCAAGAAATATTGTAAATTAGAGAGAGGAAGAGAGAAAAAAACTAATTTCGATTTCATTTATTTCATTGCCATTCAGTTTACTTTGGATTTTCGAAACATGACGTTAGTAGTACGACTTCAATAAAATCATAAATAAATATACGAAGAAACTAATCTAACGAACTGTAACCCTAAAAATATAAAATATTCACTTTGTAAAACATGTCATTATTTCTTTAATCTTTCCAATATTTGGATTTTTTATGTTTTGCTGAAAAGAAATCGTTGAGCTAAATACGTCGATTTTCCTAGCCGAACGACTTGTCCAGTAATTTTTTCATCTTTCATCACAGTTGAAGCATTTTCAAAAGTGTCATTTCAAAAGGAATGTACATGTTGTGTTATGGTCGAAACCGACAATATTATACGAAGAGTTACGAAGAAGTACAGAGTTCAGTCTATAACGTTTTCTTCAAATCTTCATATTTTTACAAAATCTTCCAAGTGGAAAGCACGATGCTCCACCAAACGCGACAGTCCTGTGGTAGGCGCAGTTATTTTTTCCACAATCAATTAACCTTCAATCTAAATCATTTGTGGTACTTTGATTGTAGCATTCCAAATCTGACGCGATGGTTGCTTTCCACTCTTTCATGCGGTAGGTCGATTTCTTCGGAACTGCTATCTGCTGGAAAAACATTCATTGTAATTAATAAAGATGGATGATCGACCCCTTGTTTTATATTTTGTAGTCGTCTTATCAGGGGTAGGGTCCATACGAAAAGTAAAAAGTCTCCTTTGCCGAGCTTTCGGATTATTTTGTTCCTCAGGGCCTAAAAAACAAACCGCACGTGAACCAGCTGGCACCTTAATATTCTCAAAGACTAAGCTCGGCAAGGAGAGGTTTTTTACTTTTCGTTTGGATCCTACCCCTGATAGGATGACTACAAAATTCATAGTAATTGTTTGGCTGAAATGAGATGAAAAAAAATTATTCGAATTGACTTTTGTAAAAGCGTTTCCCGTTCATGCACCAGTAGGAAGACTTGCCTGTTCTCAAAAAAACGTTTGGCGAGTACGCGCGTTCGTTCGATGATGACTGGTCGGAAAATAAGAGAGGCGTACGCGAATGGATCGTCCGACCATGGTAGGTGTTGTGGGGCGAAGAGAAAAAATCTCCAGAACCAAGGTATGGACTGCTGCTGCTGCTCAACTCTTCTTCCTCCAACAGCGAACTGAGAAACCGTCAAATTAGTGAACTTCAATAGTTTCACTTCAGAAAAAAAAGAGCAGCTTAAAGCATAAATGAAGGCAGCAAATGATGTTTCATCAAGCCTTAGCAGGAAATGGACAGATGAATAGCTAAAGTATTGAATAACAACAAAATAAAGTACCAGCATTCTAACGAAATAATTCATAATAGGAGTCTAATATGTTTGCAATAAGCTGACCTTTCAGCGTTGTTCAGATTTGTGATATCGCTGCCAATGCCGATGCAAGCCAGCATCGCTGACATATTATACATGACCATTTTGAATCTTGAGATTGAAGCATCGCCATTCATTGATGTTCCAGGCCAATCTGAAGGAGTTAAATTGAAAAATTAAGAGGAATCAATGCCGTGGATGACATTATTGAATTTCTCTAGACCTCTCGGCAACTGCAATTGAAGGTTAGGTTGAGAGAACTCAACTCTACAGATCCGTTGAGAGATGTTAACAAAATACGACACTCTTGATGACGATTGGAATCAAGTGGGAAGGAACAAAAATTTTCCTACCATTCGCCTATTCAAAAAGTGAAACATTACCATTTGGTGGAGCCTGTTTCTCCAAATTCGGAGCTGAATGGCTGAAATTTGGATTTCTAGGTTCAACCGCGCTGGTCACTGTTGTTATGTTGTGCCGCCTTCTTGCCTTCTGATGCGTTGTACTCGGTCCCCAAGTTTTTCCTTTTTCGCCGCCCACTGGAAAAAATTTCAAAAGCGAATTAGTAACTAATAAACCACAAACATGAACACAATTTATCTTAACAGTGAAGTGACTGCTGATTATAGGAACTGAAACCCTTGTTCCGATGAGATAAAGATTCTAGCGTTTCACATTTCCCAGATCAGTTCATAAGTAGACTTATATTCGTAGAGAGAAAGCCAGGCATTCGAGCGTACTGAGTTCTTGAAATGATTCGAAGCTTTTTCCATTCACGTAACGAAAAATTCATGCGATTATTGGTCTGAAAGATAAGGAAGATTTTTTCAACATACTCAGACGTCATCTTTTGTATGAAATGTTACCAACATTTAAATAGACATCACAATCAGTTAGTTCATTAGCGTTAATCACAGGGCTCCGAATTTAATTGGGATTCTAGAAGAGTTTATTTTCATTATTCCCGAGTGGATTATCCATGGTCTTATTATAAAAACGGTGGAATATGGTAATTATAATACCAGTTAGGCCTACCATTCCCGTGCATCAACACAGGAAGCCACTTTGGAACACAGGCAACCCAAACATCAATCACTTACTCCTTTTTGTTTTGCGAGGGCTAATGCAGCAACCGCTCACTCGTTTTGTATCAGCCGAACGGCCAAAAGGACTCCGAGGATTCACGTTGCCTGTGTAAAGGAAGTAGGGTACCATTTGATACTGTTCCACCTTTCAGGGTTGAAAAATACTCGAGATTGCCGACAACGAGAGTACCAAAATTCTTGTTCAAACGAAGCTCCAAAATGGTTCAATAATAGCCCTCAGTTTTCACTAAGAGTGATTAAAGACAGCACTCCCATAAAATTTAAAACAACCTTATTTAGATACTAGAACAGCTCATTAATTTTCTGCGTTCCATATAATCAATTCTACATTTTGGTCAATACAGTAACGATTCCTATATGCCCTTGACCTAGCCAAACGACCCTCGAGCTTGACATTTTAATGACTCTCCCTCATCCACTATCTATTGAAACATCAAACACAGCAAAGGCAAGTAAGGTAATTTTGGGTGAGCATATTGTGTACAAATGATGATTTTGCAAAGATCTCCATGAAAAGTTTACAACGATGGGTGTAGAAAACTTAATGGAGTAGTGATCGAGAAGTAGTGCAGGTCGTATATTCATTCAAAAAAGTATAAATAAATAAAATTAAATTAAAGAACACTTTATTAGCAAGCAATATATTCATACCTCAACCACTAAAACGCTGTGTTCAGTTTCATCTTTAGACTTGGAATAACACCCAACAAGTGACTATTCTTAGTTGAAAAAATAGAATTAACACTTACTGATTGCTCTGTAACCAATGGGCGGAAGGAGTGGGCTGCTAGGCTTTATTGGTTGCACTGACAATGTGTGCTTGAAATCTGAAACAAAATACGTTTGTCAGCACAAAAACTAGGTCTCAGATAGTATTCCTTACAGAAGTCAAATCTAAAAAAGCTCATCTATAAGTTGAATTTATGCTACACTATCCAAGTAATATCAGTTGAATAATCTGTAGAGGATTGCGAGGTTGAAAACTATAAGAACTGACTGACATGGAAACTACAAACAATTTTGAATTGTTCATTTTCAACACATATAAACTGCAATCTCTTGTAATGTAATATAAGTGCACAGTAATAACTGATGGAGAGCCAATTAAAATCTCAATATCAATCTCTGAAGACCACATCAGATGAAAATGCACCACCAGAAGAGGACTCTTGCAAGCCTGATTACATGGAAGGTAAAACTGTGGAAACACGCAGCAAAGCGAAGAAAAGAACGCTAGAACTCACTGAAGCAAAATCAACAGAAATAATTCTCTGCGACGAGGAAGACGAAGGGAACATTTTTTCGAAAAAACTTGTACGCATAGACGGACAGTTGAAAGTAAAATCGATCAAATCAAATTTAGTGAAGAAAAAGAGTAACGGATTTACCCCAAAACTAGAGAAATGTTATCAGAAGGGTAAGAAAAATCAGAAACAAAGGAGAAAATGATACATTCGAAATCAGTATCCCTGCGAAACAAAGTGGGATAATTTTTTTGAAATGTAGACCTGTATTGGTTGATGACAACTCGCCATCGTGAATTTTTTTTCGCCGAACGTTCATTTAATGAATAATTTTAATTAATAAACAGAAACTTGGTAGTATTTTTATTTTTTCTATTTTCTTATTTATTTTTATTTTTTTTTTTTTAGTAATCAAGTGATCCCTGTCATGGTTGTGCAGGGGTTTTGGGTTGACCTAACTATTGCACCTCTCATTTAAGCCAGTCCAAGAGACGAGTGATGCACAGGCATGGGAAACGTTGAGAAAGGAATGAAACTTACTAGATGGAGGGCTGATGTTATTCTTCACAATATTCGATTTGAATTTCCCTCGGCGCACTTTTGGAGTGGGAGCAATTTGTGGTACTTGCTGCTCCCGAAGAAAAATCAAAAGTTCCTTGTTGACCAATTCCGCCTCTTTGTCGGCCAATTCGCGTTCCCGTTCCTCCAAAATTCTAGCCACTTTAGACTGAGCGTCGCGTGCTTTTCTCAGTTCCTCTTCACGACATCGTAGCTCCTGAAAATTAAGTTAGGAAACTAAGTACACATTAAAATTGATAGGCTACAATCTAGAGGAATGGAGATTCTCCATTATTAGAGGTTAGCCAAGGTTGATGCTTAGATCACCTAGACTGCAACTGCTCGTCCTCACGAGTAGGCTCACCTCTGCCTCAGAGAGCGATAAACCATCAGGATTCCAACATTGTGAAAATACCATTATAATAATGGGAAATAGATCAAGGGGGAAATTGTGAAATTTTGCAGAGTCGGTGTGACCAAAAATTGATAAGAAGGGCAACAAAAACGCCCAGGGACCTCTAGCCTAGGGACTCTCGGACCTCTTTCAGATGTAGTACAGAGTTTCACAACCAGAAGCTCTGCTAACCCTGAAACAGGGACTATGACTTGTTGGCTTTTCCAGGCGCGTCGCACACCCAAGCAGCAGATACAATAGATCCACAAGAAGGTCACAGTGCCCATGAACGACAATGAAACAGTATGGTGGAAGAGTCATTCATGAGCAAGACGCCGTCCTTCATTTGTTCTTGTTCAGTTCTATGTTAAGGGTTTTTTCGAAAAAAAAATCATTTCTGGTTCTCAGACAACACTAACAAAAAACAGCTTTAGCACAAACAATAAAATACAACTTAACTACTTGTGATACAACTTTATACATCTAAAGGAGAATTACAAATACATTCGTTGAAGCTCAAAATGGAATCTACAGGTAAAAGTGAATCATGTAACAAAAATAAGGGAAAGTGTGCATTAAGTTCAACTATTTCTACTCAATAAATTTACCAAGTGCGAATAGAGTGTAATTGGTAAAAAATCGAGTGACGATTAACTCTTCAACTAGAAATTTACCTGCTTTAACTTAAATTATTTCTATTGGAGTAGAAAAGACGGAAAAATTGTTTGAGTTTTAGAAAGAAAACTCCGGCAACTCTGACAGCACGGTAAGAGTTCAGCCATTTCAATGTTTGAAATTGCATTCAATTGAAGGGTTTCAAAAGCCCGAATGTTCCACATTGAAATTCCCTAGGAGACACATGAAACGAGTTGAGAAATATAGAAAATCCAATCCAATGTGGACGCTGATAAATTTCATGACAGGTAGGTATGCGCTGAAGAGTCGTTCAGATACCGATTGGAATCTGACCATATTATGTGAATTGGAATTTACATTTGATTGCGGCTACAAGAAAGAAAAAACTCTAATACTGGGTAAGTAGCTGTAAGCTTGATAATCACACTTGAAACATTGGTTGAAGTTTCAATTAAGGGTCTTGGACCTTGAACGATCCAATGCACATACTTTTCAGTAAGAGTGGAATAGTCTATCACTAATCATGCATGTTGAAATGAAAACCGCCTAACCCAGCTTACCTCTTCCCGCGAAATGAATGCCTAGTGAGCATGGAAAGATAAATGAGTTAGTTCATTTAGAAAAATCAGTCCAGAAAAAAGGGCAATCAATCATGCAGCAGTTAGTTACCGAATTCCTCACTCAAAGCCTGAGCAAAATGAACGGCTCTCCATCTCTTATCAGAAAAAATCCAAGAGGTAGAAGCTAAATTACGAAATCGGTTATAAAATGATATGGGTGATGATTAATCAACCTGAATATGAAGCAGAATTAATTATGATCACTTGATGAAATAAATAAAACAGAAGCCAATTCTGGATTGTGAGAATTTTGAACATAAGGATATTATTTGCGCGAACTTAAACTCAGTTATTAACAAATTTTCACAAATCGGCAGTGAAAAAAAAAAAAAAAACGTCAAAAGGTATTTTGTTAACTTAGAATGCAATATGGTAGATATAATTTCAAATAGGTAGTAAATCGTTTTAGTGAGAACGTGATACGTTAAGGAAAAAATACAAAACAGGGCGTACTCTTTCTTTGTTTTTCAGTTTCTGTAAGACTTCTTCGATTTCGTGTTTCCAGTTGTCCTGCATCGTGTGGAAACTTTCGTAGGGTGTGTTGATGAAAGCAGATCGCATTATTTCGTCCAAGCGTTCGAGGATTTTATCAAAAGACGGTCGTTTGTGCGGGTCGTGGGCCCAACAGTCTGTAGGGCAGGTGAAAACAGAAATCAACAAGGTCGATAGAAATAATTAGTTGGAAACGTTCATCAAATTTAATCCAACGTTCATCAAATTTAATCCAACGTTCGATTCAACATTATATTTTCATTCGTATAATTATATTTTCAAAGACTAATTACACTATATAAATAGATAAACACGACGAAAATTTGAGCTAATGAATGTTAGCTACCTTCCATCAGTTCGGCCCACGATTGAGGACAGGTACTTGGTATCGGCAGCTTAAGTAACGTTGAAGCAACGCCATAGGCGATAGCGAATGGTTCGATGTTTTTGTAAGGCGTTTGACCGGTTAATAGTTCCCAAAGAACGACTCCAAAACTGAAATATAAATGCCAGATTTTGAAAGAGAAATGCAATGTTCGATTTACTCTGTCTAGTAGAGATTTAGAAGTGCTAAATGCAAGTTGACAGAACAATTCACAACACACCTCCAGACGTCACTGGCCTTTGAATACGTGGACGATTTTATTACTTCAGGCGCCATCCACGGATAAGTCCCAGCGGTTGACATCCGTGTCGTAGAGTATACTTCTCTCGCAAGGCCAAAGTCTGTGATCTTCAACGTTTTACACCGTAGATCATCGCCGTCGATTGCTTCTGCGATCAGAACTGAAACAATAACATCAATTTAAACCTAAGAAGATGAGAAACCTTGGAAGAGAGGGTTGCCTATAGTTTAGAAACTCATAATGGGAGCCAAATTCATAACGAACCAGATTACAGATTTCTATTGGAATAAGTATGGTAAAAAATAATTAATTCAATCAAACCCATTTGAGAAAATCATAATCTCATCAGCATAAATTGCTCTTGTTTAAAAAAAATTTAGACACATAGGTTTGGACAACATTGAGAAAGAGCAAGATTACATGTTTTGTTTGAAACGAAGATTACCTAATCAACTGTCTATTTTTAGCCTAGGTCACTGATGATTGTTTAGCTCTTAAATGTAAAAATTGTTTCATTCATAACTTGCGGCTTGAGCCGAGGTATACGGGAGCAAACCATTGTAAAGCGTTACCTTCAATTGAATGCAAGACACTGATAAATCTTAACACAGACAATTAATTTATACCTGTCCATCATTGTAATACCAATAAGCCCCTAAACAAGTCATCCAATTGCAGTGAACATTTCAAAAATAAGATAAACTTCGCTGAACAGAAAATAATCCAAAATACCATTTGATGATTTGAGATCGCGATGGATAAGCGATATGGGAGCGTAATTGTGAAGGTAGTCCATCCCTCGTGCAATTTGGATAGCCCAGTCGACCAAGACGTCAGGTCGAATCTTTCGCCCAGCGAGGGCTCGATTGAGAGGTCCACCTCTAGCATACTCCATAACCAAACAGAAGACTGGAACCCCTCCTCCCACTCCACCGCTTTCAGGTGTTTCTCCCATCGCCAGACAGACGCCTTTCAGCCCGACAATGTTTTCATGCGTTAGAAGCCAAAAAAGTTTGGCCTCCTGTTTGACATTTTCCAAGACGGTGTCCCAATCCTCGCCCTGTCTTGCTTGCTTCACAGCCACCTATTCACAATTCGAAAACAAAAACTCCATTTAGATAGAGATATTTATAAAGCTTTATGGTAATATAAAAACGATATGTTCGGTTAATCGCATTTTTCACATAGTTTTTGGGGTGAGGGAGAGACAAACTCGGATGGAATAGGAAAAGTGAATTAACGTAGATGGGAGAGCAATTATTCTACGCCAACTGACAGGAAATTACCAACTATAGTAAAATGACAAGGGAGGAAAAGCTAGTAAGTTAGCGCATTACATGACATACTACTTAACCTTGATTTATTTTGACGTAAATTACAGTATACTTTTCTTTTTTTTTGTCTAAATTATTAACCCATTATTTAAAAAAAGTTTTAACCTAACAATAATTGTTTAACTTATTAAATTTAAATTTATGTATGTGATATTATTAAACTAATTTAAATGTGTATTACTCAACCCTTGTCATTCCTCTCTAATAATAGTCATGATAATAATATATGTCTGCCAAAGAACGGATACCAAAAAGATAGTTCCATCAGCATTATGTTTATATTATGTATCATATATCAAACATCTTATCTATTCAGTCCTAGCACATAAAAATGTTCCAAACCAAATTAGTACCTTATATTTTTATACTTTGCGTAGTTTTTCACAAATTTTTAAATGTTCTAGCACCTGACGTTAAATTTTAAGGCATGAAGTAAATTAAATTAAAATGTCTTCTACTTGTACAAAACTGTACATAAATATGAATTTTTATCAATCTGAACAGTGCAACCTGATAAGAATTGATATTTTATGACATGATAAAACTTGATTTTCAACACCAGACTTGGTTGTGAATACCTGATGGTCCTATGTAAGTAGAAAATAACTGATGGCAACTGATAAATAGCCCTGTACCTCCCATGATTTGAGACGTGCCATACTAGGTAGCCCTGAAGGTTCCCAAATGGCCGAAAGATCTCGGAAATAAAAGGAACAATGGAGAGTCACCGAGTTTGTCTCCTCCTCACCCTAACAACTATGTATAAGTGATATGGCATACGTGTTTGGTTAACTTTAAATACATTTGGGCAGAGTAAGGAATCGGATACGCACTTCTTCGCCTCGCCATACGGCCTTGTAGACGTAGCCAAAGCCGCCGCTGCCAATGAGCGGCCCGATTTCCAATTCGTTCGAATCGATTTCCGTCGGTTTGATTTCGTTAAATGCGCTGTCAAGATCTTTTTCCTCGACGACGAAATTCATCGGGAAAATACCGACACGGTTGCCGATTTTACCCGTCCACCAGCCCTCATCGCCTTGAAGAGCGAGAAATTAATTATAACAGGAGACAAATTCAGCAATTAGACCCCTTATACTAAACTTCAACCCTTGGCTGAACGTTTCTTAACCATGGTCGAATAATTAGTTCCAATAGCACCTACTTTAAGATGGATCAGAAATCAGTGACTTATATATCATTACCTGAAATCATGCTGTCCTTGGACAGAACTTCTACGATGTCACCACGTCGGAGGCTGAGCTCGTCTTCTTCATTGCTCTCATAATCGAATTTTGCTGTGCACAAAATCACGTTCGAACCAATGTCCGGCAATTCCGTCACCGTTCTGTAATACGAAAATAAAATTTCTCCCATGAGCGATGAGCATTTAAAACGAGGAATTAATTTATGCGTAGACAAATCACCGTCTAAGTGGAAGGAGGCAGCAAACATGGAAGCTCCGATTGGAGCTCTACCAACTTCTGCTACAACGCGTTTGCTTAATTTTTGCATACGATCATGGTTTACGTTCAAATTCTAACGCGGTGACGTATAATTGCTATTTTGAACAACAGATTGATACAGCAATTCCTTGAACGATTATTCGTCTTCAATACCTGAGTGTGCAAGAGCTGTTGCCGCGGCTAAATGATGTCGAATTGCTACTGATGTGCTGCGGCGAGTCGATTTCATTCTGTCTGCTAGTTGTCCTCCCATGATACGCGTCATTCATACTACCGAAACCCGAGCGGTCCATCGACGTCAGTGAGGGAGGCATCCGATACAAATGGGATGGATACGAAATCCACCCGAAACCAACGAATTCCCGATACAATAACCCGAATTTAGGTAAATACTATTACGACTAGTTTTATTGCAAAGTTGATATCTTAAAAGTCGATCCGCTGGCCACTCGACGTTCATCAGTAGCTGCACGACGTTTAGCCGAATCGGAAATTTCATAGCCTCACATCTGAGAGATATAACCGCGGCTCAGCAAAGAAAGATAAGAAACGCAGTATAATTCACAGGAACGAAGCACTCGAAACGGAATAGGGTATTTTTTCTGTCAGAACAATCAACGATCAAAACACTCCGCCATTTTGTACGGAATATTTGAGAGTAGAGGTTTTAAAAGTCCAGTGTGACCAACAAAATCGACCAAATTCTCTCGAAATCAACAAAACCACCGGTTTCCCATACTATTTTCCCTAATTTCGGAAATTGTGTTCGTAAAAAGGTGAAAATTGGAAGAAAATATTCCAACGATAGTTTTTGGGTTTATTATTCAATAATGAAATATTGTAATATTCCGAGCAAAAAAAAGTCTAACCCCTCAAAATTAAATGTTTTACGTTTCAAGGCATCTAGTATCCGAATATCGAATTGAAAAATGGCTGGATGTCCGCAGTCAACACCTAACCGACCAAACTAGAATATATCTAAATTTTTGAAATGTTCCCCGAAAATCATTCTCGGCCTCAATGGCTCAATTCTTAAAGCAAATTGCTAAGTCAATTTTAAGGATTTTGGGAGGTTTTTATGGGGAAATTTGCACTTTCAAAGGTTTATGAAACATATTAAGCGAGTTAGATTTATTGTTATTCAAAAAATATATCGATGTATTCGGAAAGACCATCGATGTATCGATTTTGTGAATCGATATAATTGTACTCTCATTCGATAGTCTCCTCTGTCGGCGTTATTCGGCAAAAAAACGGGAAATTATTTCGTTGGCTAGCAACACTGCTCCGGCAAAATCGAGATGGCGACCAACCGATCCACGTTTCTATTTCTTCCGCTCACCCACTCATCTTTCTCTCACTCTCTCTCTGTCCGTCCTACGAGAAGATGGCGTCTGGTGTAAGCACGTTGATTCTACTGCAATCCATAAATAATTCTTCGATTTATTGTTACTTTTGGGGATTTTTACATTTTCGCGTACTATTCGCAGACTTTGTACACGTATCCTGACAACTTCCGAGCCTTCAAGGCCCTGATAGCTGCTCAGTATGGAGGCGGCAACGTACAAGTGGCTCCCGGGTTTGTCTTCGGAGTGACCAACAAATCGGCCGAATTTCTCAAGAAGTTTCCTCTAGGAAAGGTAATTCAACAATTTTAGCCCGTTCAATGGTTCGATTCTGAGCAACTACAGAGATAGAAATAGCGGTAGATCAAGTCTTGGACTTCGGTACTTACATAAATCTGGAGACAGTGACAATACTTGCCAGCACGTGAAAATAGCACCGTTTCGGTTTGGCAGTATCCGGGTCAAATTATGGCTGAGAACTATAGCAAATTACTTCTGAAATTTTGACAAACTGATACACTTTTTATACTCGCAAAAAATCATGCAAAATGTTGGTTAATAGTGCGATCACTTGTCCGATGTACTTATACCGCCTGTTAGAAGACTCAAAAAGAGACCATGATGACGATATAAAGGATAGGTGACATGAGAGAGTATTTAACTTGCTATTGTGCCGTTTTCGTCACACTAACATTTTTCAATTGAGTGCCAATAGAATAGGATCTGTACGTATGTGATTTTAAGCTAGCAAAGTATCCTCTGTTGGCTAACGATGAATTATTTTACGTGAAAAATGTAGGTTTACTCGGTGATTCGGCTTCAGAAATATTTATCCGAATATTTTTCATCGTCAATCCTCAGTTGACACTCGATCAGCAGTTGAGTGCAGAATAGGATAGAAATCAAGAAGAATATTTATTCACCGAGATTTCAGAGTCTAAGATAGGAATTTAGTCCCCTGTTTATTTTAATTTATTACAAAAAGCAGACGTGTTATAGAAAATTCCCTATTCATGACAATCCCAGCCTTGTGGAGCTACCTACAGTACCTATTTAAAAAAATAACCTTTATACAGATGTTTCATGAAGAGGCCCAGAGTGGCGAATGCGCTAGAAATATAGAAATGCAAAATGAGATAACGTCGCCAACAATTTCTCAACCTCAACCCCACGACAAATCACAACATTTCTCTAAGTTGTGCAGAATACTAATACATAATTATGGTATGCTTGGAAAACCTCGGAGGTGCTTTCGCTGCCATTTGAAAGATGAATTATCGGCTTGTTGAGAAATTGAGAAAGAATTTATTTTCAGGTGCCTGCTTTCGAGACGAAGGACGGCCAGTGTATCACTGAAAGCAATGCTATTGCTTGGTATGGTAAGTTGCTTTATCCGGCCTATTTGAATAATCTTCGACCTTAGATTGTCGTTTATCAAATGTTTAATTCCATTATTCCATCTAGTTGCCAGTAATGAGCTCCGAGGTAAGACTGACGTTGAAAAAGCTCAGATTCTCCAATGGCTGAACTACGCTGATACCGAAATCCTTCAGGCCGTTATCCCCTGGGTCTTCCCTTACCTTGGAATAATCGATTTCAATAAACAGGTACTAAGTTTGACTTGAATAATTATCCTCTTCAAAAATGCTCGTTTTTCTATTATTAATTAACTTCTTGCGACCGTTTATACCCGAACTGAATGCTCGTACTAGACTGGAAAACATCTTTTAACAACTGGAATTCAATTTTTTTGTCACTGCAAAAACGAATTTTTCATCTGAACCTATACCCCTGTTTAATTTTTCTCAAGTTATCTTAGCTTTTGTGTGGTCTAATTCGAGATTTAGAGAAATTTGGACTTGAGACTTTCCAGAGCTATAACAAACGTTCTGTACTCGTTGGAATGCTAGTCAACCTCTTTCTTAAGCTGTATCGTTCGAGGGACAATTTAACTTTTGATTAAGGAAAAAAATTAATGAATAAAGAATTGAAATTACGAAGTTGCTAACAAATTTTCCCTCATCTTCCCTTACCTAACTGTTGTTATTTGAAAACGTTCATAAATGTTCAGGATAGTTACTAACATAAGTGTATGGTTTTTCTCAAATCTTAATAGTAGGAAAGGAATAATTAAACGTTGTATAATCATTTCCAGCGGTTTTAATCGTTTGTATTCTTTTGCAGACTGTGAACAGTGCCAAGAACGAATTGTCCTCCATTCTCGCTCAATTGAACGATTTCCTTCTATCGAGGACGTATCTGGTTGGAGAGCAGATCACATTGGCTGATATTGTTGTCGCGTGCGTTCTACTGCCAGCGTATCAAAATGTACTCACGCCTGACTTCAGGTTTGTATTATTTTTTAATTTGTTGAATGTGGTTTTTATGTTAGTAGCTTTCGTCCCAAAATTTTCTCGTTAGTCAACAGATCTAATTCAATTATTTTAATATGGTAGGTTAAAACTTAACACATTCACTGCGGATCGCAAATCGGAAAAATTCCAGCCAACCTGCATTAAATACCGGCTAATTTTAAACCCAATACTATCATGAATAATATGTTTGTGCAATTTAATTTTTAGAAAGTCATACCGGAATGTTAACCGATGGTTCACCACGATCATTAACCAACCCAAAGTCAAAAACGTCTTGGGAACTGTCAAGCTCTGCGATAAGGAGCCTGAAATCCCAAAAATCGATCAAGGTATGTCGCCATTTTGAAATCTTTTTCTTCTATATTCTACTCTGCTGCATACTTGTTATCGAAAAGCTGAAGCTAAGGTAATTGTTATAGATTGGCCAATACTCTCTCGGTAGGACATTTAGTTTTTGTTTTCAATAACCGTATCATGTTAGTGGTAGGTAAAATATACCATTTGTTCGTATCAAAATGTCGATTCAACACGCATCTGGTTTTTTTTTTTGTCCTGTTCCTTTTATATAATTTATTGAAGTATAGGCCTTAACAGTAATTATTTCCGTCTCTGGATTCCTATGTGTAATCTGATCACGCCGATGCTTTTTTTTCCAGCTTCAGCCGCCAAGAAAGATAAGAAAAAAGGCCAAGATAAACCGAAGGAACCTAAAGCCAAGGAATCGAAACCAGATCCAGAGCCAGCTGAGGAAATGGACGAAGCTGAAATGGCTCTTGCGGCTGAACCAAAATCTAAGGATCCATTTGAAGCTCTTCCAAAAGGGTTTGTATTGTCCAACGTGAATTCCAGCTTCCTCTAGTCAATTGGATCCATATTTTTCCTTGATATTATCTTTTAATTGTTTTAGTTCATGCTTTTTTAGTTGTAGCTTGTATTTTATTTTTACAGAACATTTAACATGGACGACTTCAAGCGGTGTTACTCCAACGAGGACACGGACAAATCAATTCCTTACTTCTGGGAAAAATTCGACCCTGAGAATTATTCAATTTGGTTTGGCGAATACAAATTTACCGACGAATTGAAGATGGTATTCATGAGCTGTAACCTTATAACAGGTCAGTGTTGTATTAGCTTTTGCTTGCTTTCACGTTTTGCTTTAATGGAAGCGCAATCTTTCGATCCTTGAGGGGGAAATGGGTAATCTCCGGCTCGTAGTTTGTACTTTGAATGATGATGATTTCAATCTCCACAGCACCTGGAATACTTCAATATTCTATGTAAATTAATTATTGTGGTTGGTTTCTCATGGTTTTGCACAGGCATGTTCCAGCGTTTGGACAAAATGAGGAAGCACGCTTTCGCATCTGTGTGTCTCTTCGGAAAAGACAACGACTCAACTATTTCCGGAGTTTGGGTCTGGAGAGGCAAAGATCTTGCTTTTGAGGTTAGTACAACTTATCATTCTGTTGTCGTACAAATCAAGTTGAATAGAAGTAGAATACTAGTGCTATATTTATTATTTGGACGAACTTTTCTAATGACGATTATCAATGCCTTCTATTTCCAGTTGAGTCCTGATTGGCAAGTCGACTACGAATCCTACAAATGGTCGAAGTTGGATCATTCTAAAGACGAGCACAAAAAGCTTATCAACGATTATTTAGCGTGGACGGGCAAAGACAAAGATGGCCGCCCCTTCAATCAGGGAAAAATTTTCAAATGATCCGCCTGCTGGAATAATCTTATTTAATAAAAAATTATTACGTTAAAGTTGTGTCCAATTTCATCATTTTACTTGTCAAAGCCTGAGATTTCCCAAGTTGCCAGTGAAATAAAATGTTGCGAATTTGAAAATGGCTTCATGTTGGTTTTTCAGAATATCTAACTACATTTTCGTCTGCATATTCGATCAGAGGAAAAATAAAAAAAAATGGTTAGGATATTAGTTTGGAAAGATGTTATTTAACTTTCGGTTTTTTCTTACTTCACTTGACGTTTCTTTATGATTTCATACCCTCACCTAGAAATTTTGTGCTTAGCAGCAGTTGGTTGCTAGTGAGTGAAAATTCGAATAGCTAAGCTCTTCTGAGTAGAGGTGATCTGCAGTTTTCATCTTCAGTATTTTGTTTGGAGTGATTCATTAGTAGGCTCAACATGCTCGTATTTTCTAAAGTTACCTCAATGCCGGCTCCAGAGCACAGTTGAAAACGCAGGTATTATAGTAGAGAGAGTACTATCTCAGCATTTAAGTAATGCCGTAATTAATACGTGTTCAATATTAATTTGTTCCAACGTTGGTTAATTATAATATTGAACAATTGTAATCGATCACGGAAAAAGTTGTATAACTCCAAAATTTGACGTTTTACGTTTCAAGATACCTACTTACAAAGAATCCAAATTTCGAGAAAAAAATATGCTGTCCGTCTGTCGTCTACACTTTTCTGACAAAACTATAAAAGCTAAATAATTGAAGTTCTGGCCAAATCGTTACTTAAATTTTAAGGGTATTTTGGGAGGGAGATTAGTATTTTTTTTTTTTTTTTTTTATAAAGATGTGTTTGGTGTAAGGTTCTTTAGATTTTGAATGCTGAATCGAATGAGACCATAAAACCGACTTCAAAAATATTTGCCTATAAAATAAACTCTGAAAAGGAAAAAATGACAAAAAATTCCCAACTTCGCATCAACTTATTCGCCAACTACACATTTTAAGGACAACTTTACTATTGACCCCTAATAATATAAAATAAAATAAAAATGACTATTTCTCATTTCCCAAATGATTATTAAGACTTACGCACAAGTATCCGTGTGTCTATAGTAAAAAAAAAAGGAAAAAATCGTTATATCTCCATGAAGTCCAGACGTTTTCTATCTCTAGCCACCAAGTAATTAATAAAAACCGAGAATTACAAATTTCTAAAAGTCTTAATGTTATTCACGAGGATCTACGTTATCCAACAAATTTAAATTCGACCGAAACGCTCGGTCGACGGAGGGAAATAAATCGTTACGTGCGCCTTCATATGGAATACAGCAGTACCCGCAATACATATCTGCAGTTGCAGGCGTTGCCTATGCCGATGACTAAGGCGTCGAGCGGACGCTGGACAAGATTTTTCGTATGTAAGTACGGTACCGCTATCGATACTTCCTCAGGCTCAAATATAAATCGAGCATTTACTCGGTATTTTCAAGAAATATTGCCGAATTATTCTTCTCAAGAGTTTCGTTATTATCGTGAAGTTTGAATAGAGTTTAGCGACAGCGTTGCAATGGTCAACGGGCGACCTCAAAGCTTAGTAAGAATCCATTTAATCCATGATCTATTTAATGATCACATGTTCTATGACATGTACTTATTGGTTTGTTTTCGAAGGCGAATCGAACGAGTCGGCAAAAATCGCAAGGGATATTGGTAGCGGAAAATTTTACACTAATGCGAAATGCGTAACAATGAAAGGAAAAATTTACGATCATTAAAGGTTCAAAAAATATGCTAAATTCCGAACAACTGATGTATGAAACAAAAGAAATTGTAACGAAGAAACTAAATGTAGAAAATCATTGGGATAGGTTTTTTCTGCCTCTAGTCGCCAAATAATTAATAAAAACCGAGAAATACAAATTTCTAAAAGTCTTAAAATTATTCAAGAGGAACCACGTTGTGTCAAAAATTTAAATTCGACCGAAACGCTCGGTCGGCGGAGGGAAATAAATCGTTACGTGCGCCTTCATATGAAATACAGCAGTACCCGCAATACATATCTGCAGTTGCAGGCGTTGCCTATGCCAATGACTAAGGCGTCGATCGGACGCTGGTCAGGATTTTCCGCCTGTACGGTATCGCTATCGCTACTTCCTCAGTCTCAAATATAAATCGAGCATTTACCTACTCGGTATTTTCAAAAAATTATTGAGGAATTATTCTTCTCGAGAGTTTCGATATTATTATGGTGAAGTTTGAACAGAGTTTAGCGACAGCCTTGCAATTTGGCCAACGGGCGACCTCAAAGTTCAGTAAGGGGTTGTTACGAATTCCATATAATAATTATCACAATCATGTTCTATGTAATGGTTCGTTTTCGAAGGCTAATCGAACGAGTTGGCGAAAATCACAAGAGATATTGCTAGCGGAAAATTTTACATTAATTCGAAATGCGTAAAAATGATAGGAAAAATTTACGATCATTAGAGGTTCAAAAATAATGCTATATACCAGCTATATGAACAGCTGATGCATGATAAAAACGAAATTATAACGAAGAAATTAAATGTAGAAAAATTGCTATTGGGATAGGTTTTTTCTGCCTCTAATCACCACATAATTAATAAAAACCGACAATTACAAATTTCTAAAAGCCTTTAAAATATTCAAGATGATCCACGTTGTCCAATAAATTAAATTCGACCGAAACGCTGGGTCACCGGAGGGAAATAAATAGTTACGTGCGCCTTCATACGAAAGACAGCAGTGCCCGCAATACATACCTGCAGTTGCAGGCGTTGCCTATGCTAATAACTAAGGCGTCGAGCGGACGCTGGTCAGGATTTTCCGTCTGTACGGTATCGCTATCGATACTTCCTCAGGCTCAAATATAAATCGAGCATTTACTCGGTATTTTCAAGAAATTATTGCCGAATTATTCTTCTCAAGAGTTTCGATATTATTATGGTGAAGTTTGAACAGAGTAGAAAAACGCTGCAAATGATTGTACAGTGGTTTATCATTCCTTCATTTCGATAATAATTTCAGAAGACTATCCATTTGTCATTTTAAATCCATTTGTGATAGTATATTATTCCGAACATTTGTGAACGTTCCCACCGAAAAACAGATGGTAACTATAAGAGAAAACTCCGTAGCAACTATTGTAATTTTCATCAGTTTTATTTTTCTTAATTTCCTAATTAAAGCTAAACTTATTGCCTAACGATACAGCTGGAAAGAGTGTTTGACGACCATTCCAATGAGTATAGAACGATTTTTATAGCTCCAAGAACTCTCGAGTTATACCCTCACTTCAAATTTCTGAAAATCTCCCAAATTCGGCACAAAAGCTGCGATAACTCGAGAACCTTATTGGAGGGTCATATTCGATTCAGCGTCCCAAAATCTATATAATTTGATACCACGTACACATTTTTCTGAAAAACCTTGGAAAATATGAATTTTCTCCCCCTCAAAACCCCCAAAAAATACCCTTAAAATTTAGCTAGCAAGTTGGTTCAAGAATTGGTCCGTCGTAGGACCAAGATTGATTTTTGGTGAAAATTTCAAATTTTTAGCTCTTACAGTTTGGCCGAAAAACTGCTTACGGCGGACGGACAGAATTTTTTTAATTGTATATTCGGATTCTACATGCCTTGAAACGTAAAACATCAAATTTTGAGGGGGAGTTAGAAATTTTTTTTCTTGGGCGATTACAATGGTTTATTGCAATAAACCAAAATTGCTCCGCCTTTCGCAGTGTAAAAATAACAAAAAATGCCGGTTACCCTCTCGGATATTTTGCGCGAAGGTGAATGTTAACCTTATATTATGATGTAACGTGGGGACTGGGGAGGCGAATGAGGAATGAGTGGGGCGCACTGACAACCGAACAGTCCACTAAAAATAGATTTTTCAAACATCTTCACTCGGAGTGGGAGCATTGCTAGTCTTCCATTCGCTAGTTCGTTCACCGACCGTTCGGTTCGACAACTCATGAATCGCAATATTTTTATTCCCATTTTTGAACACAATCAGGTACAGCAGCTGACGATATCTGTAGAACTCGACGATGGCCGATGTGAAACAATTCCTCAAAGACGCTTCAATTCAAGTAGGATCCGGCGGTGCTGCCGGTGAGTTTTGGCAGATGGCGAAATATTTTGTTTATTATAGTCACCTGCAACCTGTCAACAATGCAATCCATTTTGCAATTAATATTTTCATTAGACGAGTCTCAAATTCTCTTAGCTTTGTACAAAACGAAGGATCGAATCAAATGACTGAAAAATGGTAGGTATTTGACTTCGTTGTTAAATAGATGATTCATCTCAAATCCGATTTTTGGAACGTTGTCAAGAGAAATGCGAGCACGTTAGTCACATTACACGTTACATTACGTTCAATTGATTTTTTTTTAAACTCCTAGATAGCTTGAAAAAATTAAATGTCGCACTTTCTTCCTGGCAATAATTGTAAGGATCGAACGAGAATATATTTTCTTTTCAACGTAAATGCATTAAATTGATCTGTCTTACAATAATCAAAAATATGAGCGTTAAAATTTTTCATAAAATAAATTAGAGGGGTAAATGTGTGGAATTAAATATTGTGTAACCTTCTGTGAATTATTGAGAAAAATTCAGTGGAGAAACCAGTAGCGGGCTACTAATTTAATCGATCGACGTCAACAAATTAATTTGGCTTATTCTCTCTTATAAAACATTCTAACAGTTAATGCTTTTACGCTTGCGGAAATAATAACGCTCACTAGTGAGGGAGTCTAATGAGAAGCGACAAAGTGGTCTTCCTGCTACTAGGTACTAAATCTCCAATCATTGTAGACTATTTCGTTGAATTTTACAATTTCCGTGAATCAATCATTTTATACTAATTTCACCATTTCTTTGAATTTTACAATTTCCTTCCCATTATCACGATTTGTTTGAGTTCACCATTAACTCGGATATTTGTTTACGTAAAAATACGAGTTACAGTAACTAGACGTATTTTTTGGTACATAAACTGATAAAGAACCGTTTTCATCGTGATAAATTTTCAGCAAATTTACCTACCAAACAATCCAGAAAAATACTTATTCTTCTTAATTTCGTCCACTTCAACCAAAAATAATCATCTTTCCCGATTTATTGAATTCTATAATTTTTGTTGGATTGAATACAAAATAATTAAATTTTGTTGACAATTGGAAATTTGATTATTCCTCAAATCATCTTGAACGAATGACTTATTTTTTCGAATGGTAGCAGCCTCATAGCTATTATTTCAGGGTTCGTCGAAGTATGCATTATGCATCCGTTGGACGTTGTGAAGACTAGACTGCAACTGCAGAGCAATATGCAGAAAAACAGCCCCCAACATTATTCCGGTATATTCGACTGTTTGATCAAAATGAGGCGGCACGAAGGTGTTTATTCGTTTTGGAAAGGAATTCTACCCCCGATGGTTGCCGAAACGCCCAAAAGAGCTGTCAAAGTGAGTGTGACTAATATTTTCCAAGCTACAGCAAATTAATGTCAAGTTTAAACGCTGGCAAAAATGTTTCTCGATTAATCAAAAATACCACTAAAGTGTGCCACTTTTGAGAAATACTCCCTTACTTTAATCGGCTGGTGAAAAATGATTATTCTTATTTTACAAAATTTTTATCTCGTTTTCAGTTCGTCTCATTTGAACAGTACAAGAAATTGTTCATGTTTGGCTCACCAACACCAACACCATTAGTAAGTGTTTTTCAGCTGACAACTTGAATGGAAGTCAAACATTTACTCAATAATGATAGATGAGATTTCTCTCGGCGCAAAACTCCCAACCTTTTAGTTACCATAAATTAAAATGCAATGAAAGCATGTTGAAATTTACCAGATCGTCCACAATTTTCTTAGCAGAATTTTCAAGTTATCCTCAGGTATATTATTAGGGAAAAATTGGGTTGTCACTCCATGCTGTAATCATTTGTATATCACTGTAGTCACTCATCTTTATATTATTTTGTCAAACCACATTTATAATAATATCATGATACATTACACTATAATAATATATTATAATAATTATAAGACTAGATCATATTATTGAAAGCAACTGGCGTTTTTGCTTTTGGGGAATTGTAAATTGAGTAAAAAACAAAAAGGTATTGGTGGATTGACAATTAATATTATGTGCATCCAATTGCAGACATTCTCCTTAGCAGGCGCTTTCGCTGGTCTCAATGAAGCCTTGTTTGTCAATCCATTCGAAGTCGTTAAAGTCTCATTACAATCTGACAAAACAAAAGCAGTCCAAAGCACGTGGAGAACAACGAGAAATATCATAGTAACAGAGGTGAGTTCAAAATAATGCTTCATCAGATCAAAGGTTGACGTCGTGTCCCATTTATCAGTCCCCTTGCCCTTCATGCTGCTGAGGTGACTGTTTATGAAGTAGAGTAATTGAGAATATATTGCCAATTTCATGGCCGAAATAGCTCGATTTTGATCAAGAATGAGTGAGAAGTAAGTTTATTCTCTGTCTCAAAAACTGCCATCTTTCAAAAACCAGGGGCCCTTTACTATTACAGGGATTTGGAGCTCGAGGACTTTACAAAGGCTTATCGGCCACCATCTACAGAAACATAATTTTCAACGGAATTTACTTCGGTTTTTATCATTCGATGAAAGATAAAGTCATTTCGTCAACAAAGGTAAATGTTTTAATTCGGTTCGTTTTATTAATAACTTGGAGGAAGTCTGGAAACTAACAGCCATGTGCTTGAATCATTACAGGATCCCCGAGTCGCACTTTTAGGAAAACTGGGATTAGGCTTCACTTCAGGTGTACTCGGCTCTTGCATGAACATCCCATTTGACGTAGCCAAAAGCCGCATACAGGGCCCTCAGCCTGTCAAAGGTTCTATCAAATACCAATCGGCCATTCAGACTATGGTGCTCATCATCAGGGAAGAAGGGTAATTACTAATGATTAGCAAGTTCCTCAGATCAGCAGTTAATGTCATTAGCAGCCATGATATTATGTTATTATCATTTATAAGTTGCTTAAGTCCGCTTAAATTTTTTCTGTTGTGCTAAGGGTATATCAATTGCAGGTGGCGCGCTCTGTACAAGGGGTTGTTACCTAAAGTGATGAGGCTGGGACCTGGAGGTGCAATCATGCTTGTTGTTTATGAACACGTGCACGCATATCTCTCCAGTGTGTTTCAATAGGGAGATCGAAATTCCACAACAACTCTCCATCTACGCTTACCCCCTGAGTATTTCAAGATCAAGCTGTAACATAATTCTGTTCGATTGTTGTAAGATATTCATTACTCATGATTACTAGGTAGTTACTTTGTTATACCTCCGAGTCATTAATAAAATCGTTTGTTTTGTAAATAAAATTTTTGTCGAATTCGTTAGATGGCTGTTCAATTTTTTCTTTCATGTCTAAATTGAGTGGAAATTTTGGGATTGCCCGAAAAATCGAATTCAGGGCTGAAGTAAAATCGGCAAGAAAAAATCATATTAAGAAAAACATTCTGACCAAGAGTCTATCAGTGGGGATAAAGTAATAAAGATCGTTATAATCTTAGCAAAAAAAAAAAAAAAAAAACCTACCTACACTAAATTTAATGAAAATCTCGAAAAAATGTCTTCAAATGTGTAAAATTAGCCAGTGTTGACTCTCAGGTAGCAAACTATACCTATGCAAAAAAGTTATTTTCTCAATTTTTTTTTTCAACTGCTACTAGAATCGATATAATTTATGACACACAATATTATACAATAAACAGAAAATTCATAAAATAATTTTTTTTCTGGGTTTTAAATTGCTCATAATTTTCCTGAGTGTCAAAAAACAACTGGCTATTGATAGGTGGGATTTAGTGGCAAGCTCAAGTAGTAACATAATAATCCTCCTCCCCAACTTCGAAGGGTGAAAAATCAATGATCAATTCAAAGGGTGAAATTTTTTAAAAGTAATTTAGCTTCAATTATGTGGAGTGAGTAAGCAAAAATCTGTAAACAGTTATATGAACACGTACAGAAACTGGAATATCGAAAGAAAATGTCGATTCAGTAATCGATATTACTATCGATCAACTGGTATCGATGTCTATTCCATATCGAAATAAATTATCAATATTGATAATCGAATCATTGGCAAAAAAAAAATCAAAAAAGAAAGATCAAGATTTTATGAATCAGTTATATTATGCAGGAAAATAGATAGATTGATTCATGACACTTTTATCCCGTTGTAAAAATATTATTAAGGTTTTTCCTGGGGTTTAATTGAATTGATAATATCAGAACACGACTGATACCCTTTTGTAGAAAATGCGCTCACCAGTTTTTTGTATTTTTTGAATTTAAATAAGTAAACTTCGGAAAACGTCAAAATAATTCAACAACGTCATCGATGTTACATTTTTAATTTTGATCACTAAACAAAAAATAACTATTTCCACAATTCAAGAGCCCAGAACTAGGTACGTCTCTGAGTAATCGAGCAGGAGAACAAGAGTGAAAAAAATGAGTAAGACAAATAATCGAAATCGAACTTTTACGTTTTGAAACAATTACCGCACTTGAAAATTCCTTGTCCAAGCGTTATGAAGGGAGCTGAATACTATGATTTTGTAAATGGTAAAAAACCTAATCCGCCGAGTGACAATGAAAATTGCAGACAATGGATTTAAAATGATTTAGATGCCGGTCTGAACTTTAGTAGATAATTTCGCCATCTGAAACCAAAGAGATCAAAAACTGTGAACACACGAAGAGGCGATTTCTCAAGGAGCCTGAAATTAAGCCTGATTGAGTAAATAGCCGCTCAAAATGAATTTTTATTCTTTGAAAATGTAACCAAATGTCACTTTTTGCAGGAAAGAACGTGTAAAAAGCAGCACTCACTAACTACAGGGGAAACGCAAAACATCGAATTTGATGATGACTGATTTTGACCGATACAGATACGAATCGACGTCCCGGGAAAAATCGATAGTTGAAACATCGAAGAGCAAGCATCGATGTTTAGGGATATACATCGATGTGATCGAAATATCGATTTTCATCCCTGCTTGGTGAATGTGCGTAAAATGTAAATGGAGCACATAAAATGTGATAGTGAAAAGTAATAAACGATTTATACGTCGTCAGTCGTCACCAACAATGGGCTTAAGACAATCGTTGACAGAGGGGAACAAAGAAGGATGAATACTGTTATTGTATTTGAACAAAACATATTACACTACTAGCCTAGCTTCGATGTTCGATACGATACGACGATACCGTTCATTTAGCCGCTGTGTCCTGGGCCAAGCTTTCAACTGCTGGAGCGGTGATAGCGATCGGCCTTTTCGTTAGCTCAACTGAACGGATTGATCGGCCGTTCTACGGTATTAATTTCCACCTTCTCGTCGTTAGTCTGATCAGTGCTGGGTGGATTATCCGATTGGACATGGACTCGCCGTTGGTGCTCGAAAGGTTCAGCCATCTTAATTCTGCGATGAATGCTCCTACGGGGCATCGCCAGTCTGCAGAATATCTCTTGTAAGTTCTTCACAGTCGATTATATTGTGCCTTTATTTTCAAGTAATCGCTCGTATCGCAATTTATGCTAGCCTTGTTACTAGAGCACCGACTTATTAATGACGTACCGGTTCGAAATAGGCCTATTTGTCAACGGCTAGTCTGTTGCTAGCGGTCGTTCTCGCCCTTTCAAGCTCTATTACCTAGCAGTATATCTGGTGACCGATCTACAAAACTGAAGCAAGAGGCTATGAACGATGAATCCACAGGCAGAGCTGTGGATTCATCCATGGAGGCCGTTACAAGAACTGTGTTGCAGTGACTAGCAATTCGTTAAACGATTCACTCAATGAGGCCGCTATTGGCGAAAGTGCTCAATATTCGACCGGAGACAGCTGATGTTGGTTGAATTATTGAAAAGACACATGCTGGGTTGGGCATGTCATGAATATTGAAAAATTAGGATTATTGTTTTGGAACATCACAATTCATCGTATGAGACCGTTGACGGTGATTAATCAACATCCAAGAACCATTTTTTATCTTATTTGAGTTCCAATTTATCCAATTAGATAGTGCTTTTTGATTTATTCCATATTGAACCATTTTAATCGTCCCAGAAAAAAATGTTCTTTCCTCCTCAAAATTTGATGGTTTACGTTTCAACGCATAAAGTAGGTATAGAATCCAAATATCCAATAAAAAAAATTGTGTCCTCCGTACGCCGTTAAAACTTTTCTAAGGAAACTTTCAGGGCCAAATTTAGAACGAGCTTCCAACAAGTAGGCTGGTTCGACGTCGATGCCCCATCCTTGAGTTATTTTTCAATCCTTGCTCAAGAATAAGAATCTTCAAATGAGAAACATTGTTCTTTGAGTTTGGAAAAAACTATTGTTATCACCGATAACGTGGTGAGCTCAATAATTTAAATTTCGTTCCCTTTTGGTTGTTTGAATGCACGAATTTCTGCCTGAACAACAGTTGATTCCTCATGTCGACCATGTATCTCGCCATTCTTCACAACATAGTAAGCTCATACTTTTCAATATGGTGTGTGGCGTTTCTTGGTCCATCAGTTAGTAGAAAATTATTTGAACAAGTGCAAGCATGGTATGAAAATCGAACAAAAATAAATGGAATAGCTGCGTTATCCACAAGCTCATACACCTCATGGGTTTGCAGATATAATTCATCTCTTCTAATGACTGAACTATGAATCACTAGTTCCAATCGCCTTGAGAAAAAAGTTGTCAAAATGCACTATAATTCAATTAGATCACTGCTTCCCTCTTCTCTGCTGGAAAAAATCCTAGTTAGCCATGCCGGGTTAAATTATTATCTGCCTACAGATCATCTCTTGTTTACAGGTGGTGATCTCTTGTGTTCGCCATAAGGATATCAATCTGCGTGGAAAATTGCAATGGCCGAATCTGTTAGGCCGCTCGACGTTGATGACAAACAAGAGCAAAATAGCCAAAGTAAAATGTTCATCGTTAAAATTTTGTCTGAGATGCGAAGCAATTTCAATAAATCATCAAATGAATCAGCGAATGAATCAGCTCCTCCCGAGGAATCCCAGGATCGTGAGATCAGCAAAAGTTTTACCAACAATGAGGATTCATCTTCAATAATTTTTGAAGCTCAGCACGTGAATGATGACGAAGACAATAGTGAGACAGTCAACAAGGAGCCGATTGATGAAACTCTGCCTGATGAAGCCAAATCGCCTGTAGATACTAGTGTTGAGAAAGATATAGTGAATCCCGAAACAACAAACCAAGATGGTTCATCAACTGTTGTGGAGCCGCCTGAATCGGAGATGAAAATTGTGGAGGAACCGCAGGAGGCAGTTGCAACTCCTGAGCAGCAACTTTCAGATGATATTTTGCCCCTGAGGAACCGAGTGCTCAGCCGGATCCTGTAGAATGCAAAGAAGAGCCCGTCCCATCGGATGATGTTGCCATGGAAGCCGGAACGTTGCCGGAAGAACAGTTGTCGACTGATGACCAAAAAATGGAAGATGTGAGTAATCCACAACTCGACTCCAAAGAGGATTCTGGTTGCTCTGGCAATAGTAATGGGAATGTGGAGCAATTGAAAAGGAAATCGTCTGTAGGTCAGAATAGCAAGATCGCTCGAGTAAAGCATCAGGATGAAAGTATTGAAAAACGGCCGAGGCGTTCGCTCAGAAGCGTTGAAAAGGTATTTTCTCCGAGTTCTGAGTTTCAAGGACTTTCTTTTAGCTCGTTTTGCTTGCCGTACGTACAAGTGCTCGCATAGGAGTAGTATTGCTATTCTATTTTCAAATATCAAGACTGGCCGAAAAGTGTAACCGATTTTGAGGGTGTACTGCCTCCGTTTGATTTGTAGCTTTTTTCAAAATTTCTTCCGTCTCTAAATAAAAACGTAGTTCTATCTTAATGACACTTCCTTGCTTGATTTTGATGGTCTGTGTCAAGTGGGTAGTTTCAGTGCAATGCAAGTTCAAGATGTTCGCAATTTTTATGCTTTGGATCATTTTGATTCGTGTTACCTTGGTAGGTTTTGTTTTTCTCAGCTAGCCGTTACAGAGAATTTTTTCCTCATTTTCTCTGTGCCGATTAAAATGTCAATAAGTCAGTTTTGAGCTGATACTAATGTAAGGAGTAAGAAGGCGATAGTTTGCTACGAGAACATTGCTCTTACTACAGAAGTGCATGGAAATATTTGATTTGTATTTCAAGATTTTTCATTCGTTTGGCGTATGTTGAGAGCATGCGCATGTAGACAGCTTTATTCGTAACCAACTTAGTAATAAAATGAATTGATAATGTATGCGTGATAATTATTTTTCTCTACCATCCCAATTTCACCAACAAGGGAAAATTCATTGCGTACGAAAAGTAAATTATTTTAATTTTTGTGGAACTATTTACAGCTTAGTAGCTTAGAGAATTCCAAGCATGCAAATTGGAAGCGTGTGTTTGATAAAGTGTTAGACATTTTGTCTGATACTTTTTTATCAAGGGTCGTTGAAACATATTTTTTACGTTGCTCCTCTAGGGAATTATTTATTATCGTCTGTTGTGCCGATTGAATTCATATTAATTTTACTACACTGTTAAACCGCAATCAGGAAGTTTGAGACATGATGATTCTTTTAGAGGCTTCCTCTTCTTCAGTTGTAACAATTTACATTATGTTAGGAACGCTGATTGGCTTCTCCTGTCATTGATAATTCACGTTGAATGAAAACTGACGATGCTGAAATTTCTCGTATAAATATTTGTAGTATCATCGCTGATATGTCCTAGGTTATAAAAAAGAAGATAATTGTAAATCATTTTATTTTCAGGCAGAACAAGATCTGACAGTGAAACGGTCCTCCCGCAGAATGTCCAAAGATTACAACAACAGAGAATCAGTCCTGCAGAATGCGATTGCTTTGAAAGAAAAATCATTAATTTCTTTCTCAATGGAAGACAAGCCCCGGAGATCGAGTCGCTTGAGCGAAGAATCCAAAGTTAGTTCCTAATATCATTGTTTTAATTTTTATGGGTTAGCCTGATATTCAAATAATTCCATACCAAAGAATCTCTTGCATCCTTAAGGAGCGGGCTATCTCTTGATAACTATTGTATTTCACTCGGTGATTACCCCTGAAAGGTTGCTCCATCTGGGGGAGGATCTTCAAACCGTGCTACACCTGGGAGCAAAGCTGTCAAACCGAACCGTTTAGCTACTGCTATTGAAGAAGACCCCAATTCAACAGGCGAGGAATCAGTACCTAGTGCAATTACAAACCGCGCTATGAAGCATGCAGTTGAAGCTGCATCGGATAGCACAGATGTGGAGGATAATTCATCTCAAAAGAGAGCCCGCCTTGCTCACGATTTGAAGAGTTCGGCTACTTCTTCTTCCCAAGAGAGTTCCGAAGATGACCGCAATGGGTGGCCTCATGCGTCTATTCCTTCTCCTTCAAGGGCTCTGAGCTCCTGCTCTGCCGATAAAGGTAATTTATTTTAAAAACTTTGAATTTTCTACCGAGTTTTTTCAAAGATATCTTGAATTTTTCCATTAGTATGAAATGCAAAATGAGTTGCTTTAAATTTTGTGGTCATGAAACTATTTTGAATTTTTGTTTTGATAATTAATTGTTCAAATGTTCCTCTTCATATTTCCTTCCAGGGACCAGGAGTACAAGAACTGGAGATATTATTGATGATCAAAATGGATCTGAACCCAAACTCGAAGAAGGTATTTTCTGAATTCTTCATTCTATGATTTTTCCCCTCTACAGCATGATCAAGTATAGCAGTTTCTTAGCATTATACGTTCTATCCAATAAATTAGTGTATTGTAAATTATTTTATTTAGGAGAGGAGGACTTAATGAGTATTTTCGTTCTTACAGTTTTCAAAAATAGTATCGAATCGCCTATGGGGATTGTGGAAATCGGCAGCGAAGCTCCAGACTTGCCTATTGTTACTGTGAGTTATCTATCATTCCCATTTGTATGTGAGGTTGTATGTTCACTTCTTTTCTCGGACAATTTTATGTAATTATTTTTGCTTTGTCTTGATAACGTGGCTTATTTTTTTTACATGTTCTGCAGGAAAGCAACGACCTCTTGTGCGAATGTGACATCATGACAAAAATGTACGCAAAACCCACAACCAACCAATTGTGCAGAGCTTTGGATTTGTACGAAAACCGTCTTGTTAAATGTGCTAACGAAATAGACGACAGACCTTTATTGCGCACTTGTAAGAGCAAACCTTATCAGGCGCTTTGTCGGGTACATTTCGAACGAATGATCAGACATCAAGCTTGCCCAACTTGCGGTGCATTCTGTACGCAGGTAGGTACTATCTTTTTTGCAATTCGCTCACTAGGGGCAACCTTTCAATCCAAACAATATGCATACGCTGATAATCGTTGGCGTATGAGCCTTCAAAAAACTTCTATCTGCTCCTGAGTTAGTCAGATTGTTCAGAACAGGTTGATAAAGGATACAATGAAGTAGGTCGAGTATGCTTTCCACTTGAGCTGTCATGATCGTCTTATTATTAAAGGAAGTCTATATTTTCAAATGCTCGTACTGAGCTTTATTGGCCGTGCACTTGACTCTTTCCCACCGATTGATTTTCAGGCGCTAGTCAACATCTGCGAGAAGCGTCATCTTTTCCACAAAGACTGCGAACTGAAAGTGGAAGATTTACTTGCATGTCCTCACTGCGGTACTGACAAGTTCACTTTGTACAAGATAAAACTGCAAAATCATCAATATCCTTTGTTCCTTCCGACGACAAAACCTCTCAACAAGTTGTAAGCCTCGTTAAATTACTCCATCATCAAATTCATTTATATCATTACTTGACAATTTCCATATTCGTCCTATCTGTTGATTCAGTTATCCTATTGGATTAATGTAATTGTTGGGGCTAGGGAGATAAACGTCACTTCTCTTTTTCCATTGTTTCTTTTATTTGCTAAGATCTTTCGCCCATTTGGGCATCTTCAGTGCTACATAGTTCTATCAGGTTCTTATGACCTATGGGGTTTATTGATAGGTTACCTATTGGATTTATTGAATTAATTCTGTTTCAGACCTGTCGCTAAAATGAGCATATCGCGTCAAGCGATGACATCGGTTGATGTTCAAGAGAAAGAAATGCCTAGGGAACTGGTTGTGCCTATGTCATTAACATTACCTAACGGCCGGGTAATCACAAGTGAAGGAATCTCTCTTCCTGAACAAGAGAAACTGGTCTACCTTCTCCAAAATGCTACTCCTTCTGAAGAAGTTAGGTGAGAGAAATTAACGATGTAGATTTAATTCAAAGAAATTAACCGATGGTTATAATCCGAATTGATGAACGATTTTAGGTACAATTATCGCGCACTTTATCAAGCGGCTAAGAGTGGAGATGCTGAGAAAGTGCTACACATATTAGGTGAAACTGAATTCTTTTGTTTACATTTATTTTTGTCACGTTATTCTCTAAATAGACTCAAATAATATAATAATAATAGTATAATTAACTAGTACAATTTTTCAGGAAGCGGCTTAAGCCCGAATCAGGCCTCGATGAACCCGTTGTTGGGAGCTGTAAAACAAAATCGCCTTTTAGTTGTTCATCTGCTCGTACAAGCCGGCGCTAACCTCGAGACTCTAGATAAATACCAGTATACTCCTCTGATGTTGGCAGTGCAGTGCAAGCGGAATGAAATTGTCAAATATTTGATCAAGGCTGGAGCCAATGTTGCTTTCAAGGTAGTTGTTAATTTTCAAGGACCCAAAACTAAAAAACAATTAGCTTGTTCCGCATTCTTGTCTTTGAACATTGCTATGCAAATTCTTGAATTCGATCACATTTACAGTTCGCCTACGCATCAGTTTCTTTATAATGGCTGATCATTTTTTCTGTTAACCGAGTTCCGTTACCTATAAAATTTGGCGGCACTGACGAAATCTCTTTTTTAGGGAGCTGATGGTATGACAGCCCTCCACATAGCAGCCAAGGAAGGCAATTTGGAGGCTTGCCATTACATTTTAACGCTGGTCAAACTTCCACCGAATTTCATCGATACTTTGGACGATGGGAAATGGACTGCTTTGGTTTGGGGAGCTGAAAATTGTCATAGCAAAGTCGTAAGGTATAGTTTTATAAGTTTTCTAAACTAGTTGTTCTCTTGAAAAATAATTTGCAACATTAACATCTGGGCTAATGCCTTTCTCTTGCAGGTAAATTAGAATAGCTTTTACTTGATTTTTATTCTTCGTTTGGTTCTCGTCGCATTTGTTGTAGTAGAGGGGTTGTGAGGGGGAGAAAAACCAGGCGACTTATTCTCAAGATTTTTAATGGCTGGCCGAGCACTTTCGCCTTTCGGCTGTGGACCTCATGGTTCCACGTCGCCCTAGAGATGCCCGAATGGGCGAAAGTGCGCGACCAGCCATTAAAAATCTGGAGAATAAGTCGCCTGGTTTTTCTTCCCCTCACAATCCCTCTACTTGATTTTTATTTTATTTTTTGAAGTGAATCATAAACCTTTTGACTAGTGTTGGACATATTTCGGTTCTAAGTTACAATTGAGGGTGAAAATGTTGTTTTGGCGTAATGGCTTCTCAAACAGTTGTCTCGAATAATCACCACATTGTAATTCCAAGCGGACCGAAAAACAATAAGCAACTATTAGATAGCATATAAATCTCCGTCAGATGGGCATCATATATACACTCAATTAATTTCCAGGTACCTCTTAGAAAAAAACGCCGACCCGCAAATTCGCGATGGGGAAATGAACATTGCGTTACATTGGTCCGCTTTTGCTGGCAGCATGGAAATCACTGAAGACCTTTTGAACTTTGGAAATTCCGTCAATGTATCTAATGTCCACGGCGATACCCCTCTGTAAGTTAACATTCTTCAAAAATGGGAAATTTGACTGTTTTCTTCATCACAAGTACGTGCTAAATGAATGGAAATCCTTGAAACTGAAATAAATGTTCACAATTTTTTTTTGTTGTCTAATTTTGAAAATAGTTAATTTAAAATTGGAAGTACGGTATGTTGTTTGATTATTGCAGGCACATAGCTGCCAGACAGGCGGCTGAAAGTTGTGTGCTGTTGCTACTGGCTCGAGGCGCTCGCACTGAAGTTGTCAACAAAGCGGGACAAACGCCGCGTGATTGCGTTATTAACAAAGATTCTTACTGTTACTCGGCTATAGATCTTAACATGACGATCAAGACAGCTGTTGCCAATACGAGTTTGTACCCGAAAATATTGTGCAAGTAAGGATCTTGTGATTAGTTTTAATGAAATTTTTTCATCTTAACAGAGATATTTAGATTGCATAAAATATCTTGGTCGACTGGTGACAATTTTGGTCAAAATGTCACGCCTGATTGTTTAGATCAATATTGGAAATAAAATTGAACGAATATTTTTGAATCGTAACATTTCTGACCCAGTGACATCAGTGGCGGAAGAGAAGAAAATCCGATCCAATGCGTAAATGGTGTTGATGACAGTGGAGTTCCTGTTGATTACACCTACATAACTGAAAATTGTTTCACTTCGAATATAACCATGGATCGAAGAATATCGTCACTAGTTGTAAGTTTCTTTCAAAATTTTACCTCCTTTTGAATTGTTTTCAATATTTTCTCAGTTCAATCGCCTGAGGAAAAAATTTTCTGTCCCCCTTCTAAATTTGATGTCATAATTATGTTTCAAAGAATGTAAAATCCGAATATCCACTAAAAAAATTCTGTTTTTTTAATTAAAAAAAAATTATTTTTTTACAAAATTGCTGCTTTATTTGTAAGGGTATGGGGGGGGGGGGGCTAAAAGGAGACAATTCATATTTTCCAACGCTTTCCAGACAAATGGGTATTTGTTATCAATGTTCAATTTCTATCGGCTCTTGAAAGCAAAAAGCGCATGTGACCACCGCATGGTCGATAGCTGTAATGGTTCTTGAGTTATCATAACTTTTGTGTAGGATTTCCGAGATTCCAGAAATTTGGCATAACTGATTATTTTTGGAGCCATAAAAATCGTTCTATACTTGTTGGAATGGTCGTCTAACGCTCTCTCCACCTGTACTGTCAGGTGGAGACTTTAGCTTTTGATTTTAAAATTAAGAAAAAGAAAAATGATTGAAACGATCATAGTTGCTACGTAGTTTTCCCTTATCTGTTGTTAGGTGGAACCGTTAACAACTATTTGAACTATTGCAAATGGTCTTCTTAAATCTTGTTCGCAAATTAATGATAAACCATTGTACAATCATGTGCTGCGTTTTTTTTTATCGTCCTTTGATTGTTATTTGACTACATTAACTGATGAGTTGTTTTGTTGCAGTGTTGCAAATGCGAGGATAGATGTGTCAGTGCGAGTTGCATGTGTACCAAAATAAGCCGTGGTTCCTGGTACGACAATAATGGAAAACTAGTTCCAGAATTCAATTTCGAAGGTGAGCCAATAAGCATTAAATTTTTCTGAAGTTTTAATTTAGTTGAAAGTAGCTTTTTACAACTTCCCCATCCTTAGTGCTGTTTAGAGTTTACTCTGCTACCTCGTTCAGATGAATTATCCAGTCGGATCATTTCAGTGTAATTTTATTTATTACAGATCCTCCGATGATGTTCGAATGCAATCCAGCGTGTGGATGTAATATTCTCTCGTGTAAAAATCGCTTGGTACAGCGAGGATTGAAAACGAGATTGCAGCTGTGCAAAACAAAAGACAAATCCTGGGGTGTTATCACTTTGAAAGAAATTCCTAAAGGAACCTACGTGTGCGAGTAAGTCCTATCTGTAGGAATAATAAATATTACTGCCAAGTTATAATTCGATTTTGCCCGCAAATATTCAAATAAATTGATTTTGAGCTACCGTAATTTTCTTCAGCCGTTGCAGCAACTTCAGTTTGATTTGCAGTACGGTTATTGGTTATGTTTAGAAGTAGAACCAGCATAAAATTACTTTAATTGGCAGGTACGTTGGTGAAATAATTTCTGATCTGGAAGCCGACACAAGGAAAGACGATTCGTATTTATTTGATTTGGATAATGCTGTAAGTAAAAGAGCTCGACGCCTATTAGTTCGTATTTGAAAATTATATTTGTTTAAATTTTTATTCATATTTATGCTTAATTTTTTACGCAGGAAGGGGAAACGTATTGTTTGGACGCTCGATTGTACGGCAACATTTGCAGGTTCATTAATCACAGTTGTCGGCCGAATTTGTCGCCGGTGAAAATATTCTACCAACATCAAGATCTTCATTTTCCTCGAATAGCTATGTTTGCTTCTAGGGACATCGCACCCAACGAAGAACTCGGGTAAGCTAAAAATTCTGCCGATAATTCTAATATTGGGTATACTTACTTAAAAAATCGCGTTAAAAAATGTTTTTTCCAGATTTGACTACGGCGAAAAATTCTGGATGATCAAGTGCAAATCGTTTACATGCCACTGCGGGGAATCGACTTGTCGCTACTCGGAGTCGACCATTCAACAGACATTGGATAAGTATCAGAAGAAAATGAAAGAGCTCGAAGAAATGTCCGACGATTAATCATTTCTCGCATCTGACGTAATTTTCTTTTTTATTAGCTGGCATAAAAATGAGCTGCTGGGATGAAGATTCCGGTTTCAAATTTACCACGATTAGAGAAACTTTTATATTTCCTTCTCTTTTGTGAAGTTCGAGAACAGAAATACGTTCCATATGAGAAGACCGTGAATACTGCTAAGCTATATTGAACGTACTAGTGTGAAGGATAACATTTGTAAATTATCTTTATAAGGTTTGTCAACCTCGGCTTATCATTCGCTACCTTGACAAAAAAAACTCGTATTTCTACGCTCACCGAGCTATAAAAAACGGAATTTTTCGATAGTCTTTATGGTAATCGAATCCAATGCTCTTGCGCATAACATTAAGAATTCATTGAAACGTGCGCTAAAATTGTCTCGATAGCGTTTTTTAATTTTGCAAAATAAATAATACTATCCTTTTCGAAATGAAATTGATCTAATTAATTGGTCCATTGCGATCTTGATAATAATTTATGATCTATAATTTATGATTATTCGTATGATTGATATTAATGACCTCGAATTTATTTTCATTACTAGATCGAAACCTTCCGAATAATTCGGACAGGGATAAAACGACTCGATTGATAGCTCAATCAATAGCTATAGCTATTATAGCAATTAATTAGGATTTTATATTTATGCAACTTGGAGTTCTTTCGTTTTGTAATTTATTGTTTCGAATTCTTCCCAAGTGTGGAAAATTGAAACTTTACCGTCGATTGAAGATAGTTCAAAATGTTGTTACTTTTTTGGACATTTGTCTTCTAGTTACTAAGTAATCTCGTATGCACTGCCTCAGATTTTCTTGGTTCGTACACTATAGCAGTTTCGTGATTTTAAATGGCGCTTTCACCATTGGCCGTTTGAAATTCAAATAATGATCCAGCGATCTCATGTTGCAAAAAAATCATCATCCAATATTGATTTCTTTGCTGTTATTGACGAAGTTATGCGTTTTTGTTGTTATGTTACTACAATTGCTGATTTGTTTGTGCAATTATATATTTTTTATTTATACCTGCCATTCAACGATTACATTATCCTGTTCAGCGTGGAGAAAGATGTGCTGCTTTGGGTTAGGTATTTAGGGTGGATGTTGAGTCATCTCAGACTCTCAATCGTTAGCGATTTTGTCATATTTTCGACATCTGCGGCCCCTGCAGAATTAATTGGAACTAGCTTCTGGTGTTATAACGTATGATCTAAAATCTGAAAATTCTTCACTATATAAAAAAAAAAATAATAAAAAAAAAATATATATAATATGTATAGGTATATATATTTTTTTTTACAATTTGACTTATGTCGTAAAATAATAAAACAAGACCTATAACTTTTTTTCTGAAATAATCGGGAAATTTACTGTCGGCGAATCAATCTACGCTCATATCGTCTGATAGAAACACATCGTCGTCGAATTGTGAGCAGTCTTGACTATTCCGTCAAGAAAGTAGGAAACAAGTAGTTTAGCCAGCTTTTTGACTCGCCACTTCCTACTCAGTGCAGGCAGAATTGTGGATTGTGTACGGATTGAGGTGGCCTCTTTTCTGTGGTGATATTGCTCGCTCTTCAAACTCATAAAACCTAGGTGACGAAAAAATTATGATGCTATAATAAATTGGTGGTATTTCATCTTTCATCGACGAACCAATTATAGTAATTTCTCGAGGAGTTCGACTTATAGTTGACGTCAAAAATCGATTCCCAGTTGGAAAATGGGTTAAATGATATTTTATCGGAATGGTATACTCGACATTTTATATAACAGAGAAAATCAAATTATGGCGATAAAACCGACGTTGCGCTGAATTTTTCATCTAACCGACGGCTTTCCCCTTTTGATGGTTGATTCGTAAAATACGATTTTTAATTAATTTCCCGATCTTCTATAGAAAGAAATTGCTTCCATAAAGATTTCATACGGCGATGAGCAGTCGTCCGATGCACGCAATCTATCTAGAACTCGGAGTGAATTATCAATAAAAAAGTCGCAGTAACGCGATAGCGCTCTTCAGTCTCTGAGTTAGCTCGAACGGTATTCTGTAAGAAAATAAAAAAGGTCGTACTTGACAGAAAAAAATGAGTTTATATTGCCAAATAATTTAAAACACCCATTTGTTGTTAATTAAAAATAATATTGAAAATACTAATTTGCAAAATGTTAATACAATAGAAATGTCTAAATTATTTAAAAAAAAAAAAAAAAACCGCTGCAAATAATGATTGTAGAGTGGTTTATTATTCCTTTGCCTCAACTATGATTTATGAAGACCATCCATATGTTATTGTAACTATTTTGAACATACTAAAACTATCGACCTCACTCATTCGATTCAGCGTACAAAAAAATCTATAGAAATTGATACTAAATTCGCCTTTTTCTGAAAAACGTTGGAAAATATGAATTTTGTCCCCCTCAAAACCCCCCCAAAAATAGCCTCAAAATTGAGGTAGCGATTTAGTGAAATGAGCCATTATAAAGCCAAGATTGTTTTTTTTTTGTGAAAGTATCAAGAATTTAGCTCTCATAGTTTTTTTTTTTTCTTCAGAAAAGCATTGACTACGTACGGGCAGAATTTAAAAAATGGATATTCGGATTCTACATGCCTTGAAACGTAAAACCTAAAATTTTGAGAGGGGTTAGACAATTTTTCGTTGGGCGATTTCAGTGTTTATTATCGATAATAAACCTAAAGTGTGGTACTTAGAACTTGAATTGATATTTATTAGAGCCCTATATATATACACATATATCTATGTATCCCTATATATATCTTCTCCCTTAAGTCAGACGATCGAGCGATGTTGGAAACATTCCCACGTCCTTACAGATCCAGAGACCGAGGCCACACAATGAGCTTGGTTCTTCAGAAGGAAACTTTTTCTCTCTTGTCCGGGTGGAATCTGTTAATTAGGTAGATACGAGTGCCAGTAGATGTGAGCTCTGTTGAGCTGAACTCAGTACAATTAGTCTGCGTGGGTGCGACCAGTCTGTGCTGTTCATTGGCTGTCTGGCTGACGATCAACCTATTTTCAAGTTCGTTCACACGTACGATTTATTGGCGTTGCAAATGTATAGGACCTGATTATTTTTTCAAGTCGGGAGAAAATGAGCCAAATGGACGATCCGTTGATTTTTGAACATATTTCTGACTTATGTGCTCATCTTTCAGTAGATAAATACGAAGAGTCGTACTGAGAATCCAACCGTGATAAAATCATTTTGGAACCATTGACTGTATAGCTTTCAAAATGACGTTGAAACCTTGATAGAACCAATTAGCAGAAATAAATTCGAAAAAGTAACGTAAAATATTTAACAAATGTTAATAAATAAAATATTATAATAATTGTGCTTAAAATATAATAATAATAATATATTAATGTAATGGTGCTACGAAGCCCTGATGATGCCCGAATGGGCGAAAGTGCTTGGCAGGCCAACAATAAAAAACAGGAGAACGAGTCGCCGTGGTTTTCTCCCCCTCAACCCCAACAACGAAGAATAATAATATATAATTATATGTAATAATAGATTAAATTATAATAATAAAACTACACAATATGTATTGTGATAAATTAAATTAATTAACAATTATTTCTACATTTACTAATTGAAAAAGAAGATAATATGGATGCCTTTTACTTCCGTTTGTGTTGGAAGCAAATTGTGAACGTGCAGAGGGTCGAATGACGAATGAGAACGAAGGCCGTTAAAATGCTGTCAGTAAAATCTTTACAGTGTAGTCAATAACAGGAAAATGATCGGCCTCCGTCAAAAACTAACGGGCAAGTTAAGGAGTTTCGTGCCACATAGTACTTCCGTTGCATCAATGTGAAAATGATTCCCTCTGCGAACAAATTGTTATTATTAATCCAATTAAACAAAAAGGTTTTTCTCTTTACCAAGACCAAGAATTTTTATATCGCTGGATAAAAGACAAAATATTCCCCTCGTGTGAATGGGCCGTTCGGCTATAATTTGGCATGCTCTGGCCAGTCTGTCAAGGCCGTCTCATATAAGTCTATTCATTCGAATCACCCCTACTGATTCTCATATCTCAAACCGGATTTTCTTTCTACGGTATCGTAGAAACCGTCGCCTCGTTGACAGGTGTTTCTTGCCCTAAAACTTTTTTCAGAACTTCCGCTCCTTTCCAAATCGTATTTTTACCATCCGCTTCCACCGCTATCGTTTGGGCTGGGCCGATGTTTTTTTCGGCTATTCTTCAATCGAGGGTTTTCCGCGTCCATTAATTTCGCGGTTGTTTCCTACTACAAGCCAACTAAACTATTCATTCCAACTTCCGGTTTTTTTTCTGTGCACTTTTTCTTCTCTACGTTCAGAGTTGTGGGCTTGAGACTCAAGGATTTATTACTATAGCTGCGGTTTATTTTTCTCACGTGCTGCCGAGCGCGTTTGTGTGAAACACAGCAGAACGGCCGGACGCGAGTTATTAACAGGTTCGGCTTAGAGTTTTAGATTATCAGAGATCAGATCGCTATGGGAAAAATCACTACTTGATTTTCTGCGTACTTCAATGCTTCGGTACGAAGGTCACCCGTTTGACTTATGTTCTTCAAATACCAGCGCTGTGTTTTTATTCGCGTTTCTCGGCGCGAAGAAGATTCAATTACCGCTTTGTGTTTAATTAATACCGGACAAAACCGATGGAGGAAATAGGAAAAAAACTTCTAAACGCAGTTTGATAATTTTGGAGTTTCGCGGTTTTTGCAATGTTTTTCTCGATTTTTCGAGGTATTGAAATTTATGCGTTTTTCCATGTTTACGTTGTAAGCTCCGTAGAATCTTCCGACAAATCGAATAGGCAACGGAGGAGAAATATTCGCGGAACTATATTCAAAAACATGCACAGAACAAGGTTCAGGTGAAAAAAAACTACAAAAATCCACCCATCTCCGAGAAAAATGGGTGACACTCAATGAAATTTTCTTCCTGTGAATGTCCAGGTTGAATGTTCCGAATTTTGCACAACTCTATTACTCTAGAACTATTAGGCTTCAAAAATCGTTCTGCATTCATTATAATATGCTTCGGCTCCTCTATTATTCTCTTCAAAAATTCGCTCGTTGAGTCATGCTACATGGCTGACTTTTTATTTTAGTTTTTTGCTATTTATGATAGTAAAAAACGTTTCAGTCAGATTAAATGGAATGGTTGAGGCTATCGGATTATTGTCATTTTACTCGCTTGCCTGTCTTACAGAAAAGATTAGGTCTCGCTTATTATGACGCGGAAATGCAAACTATTCAAAAGTAGTTACGTAGCTGAGAGCAGGTGATCAAATGACCATAACGGCACTCGTTCTATTCCTCCCGTTTTTTTTTCTGTTCAAAAATTCTAAAAATACTCGGCGAACACCTGGCCCTAGACGGCTGTAGATCAACCGAGTTAAGAACCAACTCTCGGCCGACGACGGTGACCACTTTTTTATAAGTTTCATCGGTCACACGGAATGATACGCGAGGCCGAAAAAAGTCAATCTCGAATTTTCAAACATCAAAGTAACTGTCGCCAGCTTTGGAAATTCTTCCTGGCGTATATGACAGATGTTTCTACTTTCTTATCAAAGAAATTCATCTTGTTACTAATTCAACCAAACATGAGGACGATCTTTGCGTAGCAAGCAGTCAATGCTAGTTAATTCATTTTTGAAAGCGGAGATCGCAAGGAGCGAAAATCGTCTGCGTTATCCTCCATTCCTAAACGTTGTTTGCTGGTAAGCATTTTTCAACTCGACCCAATATTATAGTATTGAGAAGAAGTGGGCCGGATCGTGAATTTTTCATCCAACTATTCGCACACCGTTAGTTTGGGACGATTTATAAAAACAGGTTGGCTATTTACGGAACTCGAGGAAAATCAGATTTTAAAAGGATTTTATACAGACTAAATTACCCTACGTTCAAATGCATCCTATTTCGGTAGAAAAAAAACAACGAGCGCCGATGCTGATGCTAAAAGACAGTCCTCTCATGTAATTCGTATCACTCAGTTAATCATCGCTCTTATTTTTTGGTTTCTTTTCCTTCATTTTCGCGCTAAACTGGAGCGTTGCCAATTTTTTGGACAAGTGCGACATCTTACTGGCTTTAGTAAGGCAGGATAGGTATTGCAGTTTTTGTACGCGATGCAATAATTTTTTATAACTGTCGACTGGCGATTCTGATTGGTTAAATGAAAAAATACATTTCACTTTCGCAATGTTTCTATTAACTTTGTTTTGGCCATTTTGTTTGACACTATCTATACTCCCCCTATATATACTCGACTCCTATTTATTTTCCAATCTGAAGAATAGGTGATAGTTTCAGTAAATTGATTTTTTTTAAACCCGACTAGTAAAAAATTAGAAGCGCTCGGTTAATAAGCACCTTTATAACTGTCGAAACTGAACAACCTCTCGACATAATAGCAACTGTACTCATTTTGAGAAGGAAGCGCTTCAAGGTTACGGAGCCTGGAATATAATGTTTATTCATTACCTATTCATTAATGAGCCCCTTGAATTCACATGTCAGCAATAATAAAATACAAACCAAGTGCAGAAGAGTTGAAATTCAAAATCGTTTCGAGTTCTATTTTTTCTTGAACCAGAATACCCAATAAAAATTGCTATAATCTTATTTTGATCATTGTTTGTTCTTTCCTGCCGAGGAAAAATATTTGCCTATAACAGTGTTGTGTAGGGAGAGTTAGACAAGAAGACCATGTCAAACCATCACCATAATATATTGTCATTTATTCGCTCATCCGAGCATCATCGGGGCAGCATAGTATAGATATTAACGGAAGAAAAAATGCGACGACAAAAAGAAAAATACAAAAACTCTTTATAAGCCCTTATCGTACCTTCGGCACAAAAATGGATAGAAAATCTCCCTTGAAGAGGCCTCGATCGTTGCTCGGGGATGAAGAATTATCACCCATTAGAAAAGAATAAGTTTTCCAAGTTTCTCACCGCAAGAAATCGCGCGATTGATCTCCTCTTCGACTCAAACCTCATATCTACCTTTCCGGAGAGTTTCCTCTCTTTATATCAGACTCATTTCTCCTCCCGCTTTTTTTACTATAATGTTAAGTTCGTGGTCCTTTTGGATTTTATTAATGGCACCACCGGCCCACCCTGCGTTCCCAGATGTTGGCGGGAGCTTGCCCCGTGAGGTTCTACGTTAAACGTTTGCCGTCAGATTATTCTCCTCTTAGACATCCTTTAATCGAAATTGAGCGATTCGTCAGAATTCGACAGCTCTACTTTCTCAGTCGGAGTGTGGCAAAAATAATGAATCAACAGCCGATTAGTAGTTTCGGGAGGTCTTGTGATTGAGGAGTTGGGAAAAAGCGGGAGACGGACGCGACCTTGGCGGAAAGCGGATTCATCGTGCAAGAACGACGGATTCGCCAAACAGGTCACATAACAGAAGTATCTACGGTAAAAGGAAATTTTTCATCACAAAGAATGCCATGTACCTAGTGACTAACAGCGAATTCGAATCTTTTTCAATGCTAGGGCTAACGTTGGTAAATTAGAATTATAGTGTCCAACTAATATGAAGAGATTTGGTAATGAATGCGATCAGATAATTTTCAAAGCCCGTACTATTGCATAGGATAACACTGCTTTCTATCTATTTTTCATACATTGGTAGTGTTGAGTACGTAACGAATTCTATACTTCATTAATACATCAATATTATATATATCTATTTTCATATATACCAACCTACTGATCTTATTTTATAGGGAAAAAATTCGACGAAATAAATTTAAAAATAAATTAAGTACGATCCAAGCGAGTCCCAGGAACTCTAAATTTATGCTGCTACGAAAGCGTGAAATTTCATCGCAGGAGATCAGTTTCTTAATGGAGAATTTCAGTGCATTTCTGCTTTTGGTTTATTATTCAATAATAGACCATTGTAATCGTAAAAAAGTCTAACCCCCTAAAAATTCGATGTTTTACGTTTAAGGCACGTAGAATCCGAATATCCAATAAAAACAATTCTGTCCATCCGCCGAACGCAGTCAACAATTTTTTGGCCAAACTATAAAAGCTAAATATTTGAAATTTTTACCAAAAAACAATTGTGCCCCGACAACGGCTGAATTCGTTAAACAAATCGCAACCTCAATTTTAAGAGTATTTTTGGGGAGTTTTGGGGTGGAGAAAATTAGTATTTTCCAACTTTCTCGGAAAAAGGTGATTTTGGTATCAATACTTTTAGATTTTTGGACGTTGAATCAAAGCTGATGATCGCGAAGTCAATCAAATTCTTGGAGCTATAAAAATCGTTCTATACTTGTTGGAAGGCTCTTCAAACATTCTCTTTAACTATATCGTTGGGCGGGAAATGTAGCATTTAATAGGACACTTGAGAAAAATGAAAATGATTAAAATTACAATAGTTGCTGTTAGGTGGAAACGTTCACAAATGTTTGGACAGTTATTATAGCAAAAGGAAGGTCTTTCTAAATCATTATTGAAGCGAAGGAATAATAAACCACTGTACAATCATTTTTTTGCATCGTTTTTTGAAAACTTAAACGTCACGTTTGGGTTATTTAGTTAAATCATACGTTTCTTACTATTACCACCGAGTTGATGGCGTACTTTGATGACCATTAGAGACATTTATGATTTTAATCAGTAACACACACTCTGACGTTTAAGTTTTCAAAAACATGAACTGCACTAAAACTCTCCAATAATTTTGTTCCTCGACGTTACGATGTTCATTGATAAAAACGCATTTAGACAGTTCAGACCAGGAGTGACCCTGTCATTGTGGGTTTGCAGTTGAACAAGGCGATCCCTTTTGGGCATTGTCCTCTACCTCGAGAGCCAAGGGAAATCAGGAATTAATTTATTCAAATTATTCTCATTCTACCTTTATATTGGTCGATCAGCCGTCATTTATTTGTTGGTTCACGCTTTCAAACAAACAATGCTTCAAGCTCGAGTCAATACCATTGGGGTAGAGTTAGAAAGAAAAAAAATTGTATTATACATTTTATTTTATAGGTATTTATTTAATTTTTTATTTTTCATTTTATTTTTTATTTTCCGAACTTCAAGGTGATAATATGTTTGGTCTCCACCCGCTTTTGAACGTTTTGCGGAGTCTTAAAGCAGTGGCTTGGCAGATTCTCAAATTATAAGTTGAAAATGTTCTCAAGTAAAGAGAGTTATATGGAAACACGAATGTGTTGATTCCTGAACACTGATTGCACCAATGATACATTTAAAATTCTGAATGATGAGTGTTCATTCAGAAGAATGGGTCTCTTCTCACGATAGAGGATGAATGACAAACGTTCCGTGTTTTGTGATAGCAAATAATACGCTTTCAGAGGCGGTCATGGGATTAGGAGCAGTCGATGGATTTGAAAAGGTCCAAGCGGAGGCTGATGGTGAAAGATCATGTTTGATAAATGATGTTTTCCTGAAACTTCCGATGGCCCGATTAATTGGATTTACGATATTGACCGAGCGCTATCAACAGGAGTCGCAATTTTCTCGGACACAATTGCCCACGCATCTTATTCCATCACTTTAAAATCCGTCGAAGGAAAATACTCACTTAATTTACCTTTCAAAAACCAGTTTAGCGCTCCCACGTTTCATAACGCTCAGGTGATAGAATCGTTGGCGAAATCAAAAGGAAAATACTGGCGCTACCTTCAGCGATTACCCTGTTTTTATTTAGAGCCCACGCATTTCCATAAAGTTTATCGCATTATTCAACAGTTTTTTCTTCGGCTGGAAATGAAAGTAGCATGCCGCCTTGAAATCGAGTCGGGTTGATTAAGTTTGGTTTAGAATCTTCGATTAAGTTTGGTCTCATAGTAGTTTCATGATACTCTGTAATAACTTAAGAGCGTAATAAGAACGTCAATAGTTTAAAAAAATACAATTTAGCCAAGAAAATTTTCGAAATGAGGTATTATGATAGTTTTGGTTCATTATTCAATGATGAACCATTGTAATCGCCCAAGAAACAAAAATGTCTCACCCCCACTAAATTTGATGTTTTGCGCACGTAGAATCCGAATATCCAATAAATAATAATAAATATTCTGTCCATATGCCGTCAGTATTTTTCTGAAGAAACAATAAATTTTATGATTAGAATTAACTATAAAATATTAAGATTGGATAATTAGGCTGTGAACCCTATGGCTCCACGTCGCCCTGAAGACACCCGAATGTGCGAAAGTGCTCGGCCAGCCAATAAAGAATCGGAGAATGAGTCGCCTAGTTTTTCTCCCCCTCACAACCCCCGGGAAATTTTAAAAGCTAAATTCTTAAAATTTTCACTAAAGATCAATTTTGGCTTGACAATGACTCAATTCTTCAACCAAATCGCTGCCCTAGTTTTGAGGGTATTTTTGGGGTTTTTGAGGGAGAGTACAATTCGTATTTTCCAGCGCTTTTCAGACCAAGGTGTACTTGTTATACATTTCTATTGATTTTCGACGCTGAATCTAATCAGACCATCGATAGCTACAATGGTGCCCAAGTTATTGCAGCATTTGTGTAGAATTGTCGAGATTTTCAGAAGTTTGGCCCGCATTTTCGATGCTATAAAAATCGTTCTGTACTCGTTGTTGTCAATGATTCCCTTGAGCTGTATCGTTATTCGAATAATTTAACGTTTAATTAGATAATTACGAAAAGCAAAATAATGAAAATCATCATATATTTGCTTAGGAGTTTCCTTATAGTTTATCAATCTATTGTTAGGTGGAAGCTTCACAAATAATGTTCGGAATAGCAACTCATAATCGAAGCAAAAGAATAATAAACCGCTGCTAAATAATTTGCACAGTTTCATTTTCCATAGGATTGCTGCACTGTAATAAAGAATTTTTTTTTTAATTTTAATCGCTCTTCTGAATTCTCGATGACGATTCAATAGTTTCAATGTATGAGAGAGAACCTGATGCTGTATCAAATTAACGACAAATCTACTTTCAAAAGAAATATTGACCTCTAGACGCATAGTTTTCAGTTCCATTTTGTACTTTTCGTCCACCTGTTTTTTTGCTAGGAACCCAAAGAATTATAATTTCCTGAAGCAAGGACTAGGCGAGCGTTTCGTCGACCATTGTCTTAGTCCATTTATAACTAGGTATGTGTATTCGTGTATCCACGAACCTTGAGTGGAAGTGATGCCCATTGAATGTGTTGAAGTGGCTGGGGGTTTTACTTACGTTGATGATAGTGGGGATCACGTCGAATTGTCCGCCGCCTTTGCTACTGTTCTACGACTCATCATTGCTCATCTTGTTCTTGCTTAAGACAGCCCGCGAGTTTCTTCATTACAAGGTACGTCCAAACTGCCGTTCCATCTAGAGCATTATCCGAACGGACGATTTCTTGTCCTCAGAAAACGCCGACTTGTATGAAAATTGTTGATAGCGATTAATTAACTGACCGCGCGATTGTAGAAATTGATTGCAAGGGAGAAATGCCACACCCCTCATGGTTAGAAGGGAGGTAAAGGGTAGAATAACTTTAATCAATTCATTATAAACAGTACGACGAATGAATTGAACTAATAAGAAATCCCGCAAGTATTCTTGAATGGTAATATAAATATTGTTTAATGGTGGTATATTGTTCACGTGATTAATCGCCCTATGAAGTTATAATAGAAATAAAAAAAACTTTTTAAAAAAAAAATAAAACCGACTTCTTAAAGTTTGTCTATAAAATACACTCTGAAAAGGAAAAAATAACAAAAATGTCCCAACTTCGCAGCAACTCATTCGCCAACTACACATTTTAAGGACTACTTTACTACTCGTATTGACCTGACGACTTCCTGATTGATTGGATCACCTTCCCTAATAATATAAAAATTACTATTTCTCATTTCCCAAATGATTAAAAGATTTTCCTTTCACCTCTGAATTGCCTCCAGATTGATCATCTTTTGGAGTCGGCGCCTCTCTTATATTGTATTGGAGAAGCCTATAGATTCCGAATTACCAGTAGTATGAATATAAATATCATGAGTTTTCACGATTCTTGAACAGAGCAAATCAGCATTTATGAGAACTGATTATTAACAATATCGATTTGAAGGTGACTATTCACGCCTTTTCCTAAAAACCATTTCAGATTTCTCTAAGAATCTTTACGTCCAGACCCAGACTTATTACCTGGCACCTACTAATTTATCGTAAATTCATATTTATTTGTAACCATCAGGTAGTCATTTTGCCAGAGAGGCGCCGACTCCAAAAGATGATCAATCTGGAGGCAATTCAGAGGTGAAAGGAAAATCTTTTAATCATTTGGGAAATGAGAAATAGTAATTTTTATATTATTAGGGAAGGTGATCCAATCAATCAGGAAGTCGTCAGGTCAATACGAGTAGTAAAGTAGTCCTTAAAATGTGTAGTTGGCGAATGAGTTGCTGCGAAGTTGGGACATTTTTGTTATTTTTTCCTTTTCAGAGTGTATTTTATAGACAAACTTTAAGAAGTCGGTTTTATTTTTTTTTTAAAAAGTTTTTTTTATTTTTCTCTTTTTAGTGACTTACAATTATGGACAGCTCTCTTTACAGAATTTTCCCAAGCTTTCATTATTGTGTTCTTGTCACTTACTACTAACCGTCCAAACTCAATTCATAAGTCCGTTGAACGTTGAAGTTCTAAAGTATAATGATTACCTAACTATTTTCAATGTTATTATGTTGATTGAGAGTGAGTTTGAACGTTTGGAATAATCCATCCACTGATTTGGGTCTCTTGGTCAACATACCGGATACTTTGATCCCATTGATACACCTTAGAAAACTCAAATAATTGTCTACACCATTGCTGGTTACTAAATTGCACCAATTCACTCTTTCTTTATTTCTCTAACGATAATAGAGTGATGATTTCCTGAAGCGTATCCGCATTCACACTGAATGAGAGAATCCGAACCAAATTTCAGAAATTCGCCAATCGTTTGTGCATTAAAATGAAGTTATTTGGCCTTCAAAACCATGTTATTTATTGAAAATTTAACGCTGAATTCAAATCTTCTAACGAGAATGCTATGACTAACGTAGTTTTTTTTCTACAAGCATAAATAGTCCAAAAAACGTGATTTTGAAACAAATTTTTTAGAAATACGGCCTAAAAAGTATCTACTTTTAGTCCAATCAATACCAAATTTGAATCACGTAAACTAGACTCAAATTTGAACAGTTTAAGTTTAAAAACGATGGAAAAACAGTTTTGGTTTGGAAGTTATGAGGTCTGAAACACAGGTCCATTAAAACATTGATTGCTCCCTTATTATGCCACCTAAACTTGATTTTTTACCATCGTTAGAGAGCTCTAGCTAAGTGCTTTCAAGTGCAATAGTGTTCATATTTTTTTTCTCGACGTGGTTGGGAACGGTGCTCGAAAAACCTCAAAAAAGTGAAAATTGGCATCACGTTTTTTGTTACACTTTCTTCTCTACACGCTATATTAGAATGCCGAACGAAAAATTGGAGCTAGGCCCTTGTAGGCAGATAAATTATGAACAAAATGACACCAGAAACAAAACAATCGAGCAAGTATTCTAGAAGTTATAAGCTTGCAAAGTCAAAACTTCCTTTTTTCGCGAAAATCACGTTTTCCGGCGTTTCTCCGCGTCTGGAGACGTAACTACTGGATGGACTCAATTGAAAAAATTATGGGACCTACCTGGATAGTAACCCTTTCAAACAAAAAAAAAAGTAACCCGATCGGACGTACAGGAGCTGAACGCCGGTGGACAACACATACCGAAAAAAAAAAAAAAAAAAAAAAAAATCCCGCTAGACGACCATAGTAACCTCCTCCTTGTTTGAAGTCGGTTAAAAAAAAAATCCCGCTAGACGACCATAGTAACCTCCTCCTTGTTTGAAGTCGGTTAATAAAACCTGCTTCTTGTTTTTCCTGGAAAAATTTCGAACAAACTGTTCCGTAGCTATTCAGTCAGAAAATAATTTAGTGAATATAGAAAAAATATGACAGCGAAAAACTCCCAATATCTGCAAAGTTATGCTGGATACTGATATTTTACTAGAAATCGGTCGCAGGTTTAATCGAGCTCTGAGGCGACAAAATTAAAAACGCCTCTACCTGAATAACTCATGATGAGTTCCTAGCTCGGTCCAAGTATACGACTAAATTTGCATCTTCAGACATTTCCTAATATTGTTACAGTGTAAATTTGTGGCTGACAATTTGCAGCTTCATTTATGTGGAATATTTCGTTGAATCGAGATCATTCCGAATCAAACGGCGGTCGTGAAATATTTTTAGTGCGTTCAATTCGAGCCAGTATTCAAACTTCGAGAGAATAAAAAATCGACTATTTTTCAAAGTTGAATTGTACGGGTTAATATCAGCGCAGACGCTTTTTCGATTCACATTTCTGAATACGTAAAAGTGAAAAAAAAACCTTATTTAAAACACTATTTAATTGTCTTATTGGGGTAAATTTACATCAAATGAAACGGATGGCAAAAAATCTTTCATTTCAGCTCAATATTCCGTGTCACTGTGAAAATGAAATGGACCTGTTCGATACACTTTAATTGCGGTCCAATAACTATTATTTACTCTTGAATAGATTCGCTACCGTGTCGATGCTGAGTGCAGTGCTAAATCAATACTCCCCTCTGAATACCAATCTAATCCCTTGCCAACAATGATGATGCTGGATGCTAATTCTTCCTCCCGTTCAATCGATAATCAACAGGTGAACCTCTCCCACCACCGCGTTTACTATCTGGCGGACTACATCAACATCGGACCGTTCAATAAACTCGTGACAGAGCTATCAGAATTTCACACAATGATCCCTTTCCGAACTTGGAAACGAGTTCCGGCTCCGGAATATTCAACACTGATAAGATAATCCGTCGGATTTCATGCTCCAATGCTCTCGTTTATCAATCATATTTACAAAAAATTGCCATGCGCATTCAATTTTGAATTAAGTTGAAAAATTGCTGCAAATGATTGTGCAGTGGTTTATTATACCTTCGCTTCAATTACGATTTAAGAAGACCATCCATTTGTGATCGTAATTATTCCGAACATTTGTCAACGTTCCCCCCGAAAAATATATTGGTAACTACGTAAAAGGGAAAACTCCGTTCCAACTATCGAAATTTTAATAATTTTTATTTTTCTCAATTTCCATATTAAAAGCTAAAATTTTCGCTTGGCGGCATATTTAGGGAGTGTTTGACGACCGTTCCAATCAGTATAGAACGATTTGTGTAGCTCGATGTACCCTCATGCCATGTTTCTAAAAATCTCCCAAATTCACCACAAAAGCTGGGATACCTTGATAACCAATAAAGCTATCGACCCCAAGATGGTTTCATTCGATTCAGCGTCCAAGAATCTATAGAAATTGGTACCAACTTCACCTTTTTTTCTGAAAAACGTTGGAAAATACGAATTTTCTCCCCCTCAAAACCCCCAAAAATACCCTTAAAATTGCGGTGACAAGGTTGATTTTTGGTGAAAATGTCAAATATTTAGCTCTTACAGTTTGGCCAGAAAAGTGTTGACGGCGAACGGATAGATTTTTTTTTCTAATTGGATATTCGGATTTCGCATGTCTTGAAACGTACAACATCAAATTTCGATAGGGGATTAGACAGTTTTTTCGATAGTTCTTAATCGCCTGAAACGTAAACAATCTAGAAAATATTTTTAATTAGCGATTACAAGACAATTATTGAACTATATATACATTATAATAAGCCAAATTGCTGTCCTTTTTTATTTTTAATCGATTCTAAATAAAATTTTCTCGATTTTCTTCCACAGAAACTATTTTTTCAAAATTCGCGAGCGTGACAAAAAAAATTCCAAAGTTGAAACTCCAAAAGTATGAAAATCGAAATAAAATTTAAAAAAAATTATTAATCGCTCGAATTTGATTGTTTTCATTTTAAATTTGAATTCTACGTTTAATTTCCTGTAGGAATCATTAAATAATCAAATTTGAACAGTACTGTAAGCATTTTCAGAGTTAAAAAACGTAGGAGTGGTGAAGTATTAAAACTGGGAAAAACTAATGGTGGTCGTCAAATTTCCGCCGTTTTGACGTCATATTCAGATTCAGCGTTAAATTTCCTATAAGAATAGCTTTCAAAATTGCTTAAAAACGCCAATTTAATGTTTCACCATTACCGATGCCAGCGGAGCTCGGAATTTCGGCCGGTGAAAGACTCGATTTACGGAAAATAATTTCTCTGGCTCTGGTTAAATTTTTTTCACCAAATTTTTTGCTATGTACGTATGTAAGGCGTTCAAATGAAGACTCCTGCATAATAAAACAATTGATTCGCATTTATTTTGACCCCAAAAATCACGGTTGAAGTCCAATTTTCGAGCATTCAAAATCGATTTTTCTGGACCACTAGCAGATTTTTCCGAGAAATAAAAAAAATCACAGAAATACATCTTGGTAAGAAGCAACTTTCCTAAAAATTTCAGATTTTTATCTGTATTGAGAGAGGAGTAAAAAATCGTTAACTGTTCGGTTGAAAAAACTCGCAGGGGTACCCCTTGGATTTTTCGCGAAAAATTTTTTGAAACCGATTTCGCTCAAATTTAGCATAATGATAGTTGATGATGTGTACATCAATAATATATGGTTCATTCATTGTTTCTTTCGCACTAAATAGATGAAAATAACGATTAAAGTTGAAAAATGTCATGTTTTCGTCTATAGTCTACTAATATTGTTGAATATCTCACAAACGGTTGAAAAAGGATAAGTACATTACATTGGGAAAATGTGGACGATTAAATTACCTATCTTTTGGTATATTCAAACATCTGAATTGACGATTTTTTGTTATACTTATCCTCTCTGCAACTTACCAATCTTGAAAAACTTGTTGTTATGTCTGATTCTGCTACAACTTTGCACAAGATGAAAAACACAATACTTTATGATACAAAGTACATTCAAACACCCCCACCTACATACCAAATTATATCAACTACTATTACTAATAATATTAACTATATACTCCCACCCTCCATACACAAATAATTAACTGCTATACCATAATATAATTATAGTAGTGACAAGGACACTAATATGTAAAAAATCATTCTTGGTATGAGAGTGGCTCAACTCTTTGGCCAAATCGGCCAAATCGCTACCTTCGTGATAAGAATCTATGGTGGGGGGGGGGGTTGAAGGAGGACATTAAAAAATATATGTATAAATATTTTTTATGCGACCACAACAAGCAACCGCATCGTTTGTGTTTCATATTCGAGATTTTGAAAAATTTGGCGGTATAGCTCGAACATAAATAGAGCTATAAAAATCGTTCTATACTTAATGGAAAGCTTAAAAACACTCTCTTAAGCTGCATCGTTGGGCGAATAATTCAACTTTTAATTGGACTAGTGAGAAAAAGAAAAGTAATATAAAATTATGATAGATGCTAACGAGTTTTCCATTTTAGTTACCGATCTGTTAGGTGGAATTGTTCACAAGTAATTTTCGGAATTGTTACACTCGTTGGAACACAAGTATATGGTCATCTTAAATCATAATTGAAGCAAAGGAATAATAAACCGCTGCTTGTTCATTCGCAGAGTTTTCATCTTCCGATGAAATCAACTCATTAACCGACTTCAAACAAGGAGGAGGTTACTATGGTCGTCTAGCGGGATTTTTTTTTTTTTTTTTTTTTTTTTTTTTTTTTTTTTTTTTCGGTATGTGTTGTCCACCGGCGTTCAGCTCCTGTACGTCCGATCGGGTTACTTTTTTTTTTGTTTGAAAGGGTTACTATCCAGGTAGGTCCCATGATTTTTTCAATTGAGTCCATTCAGTAGTTACGTCTCCAGACGCGGAGAAACGCCGGAAAACGTGATTTTCGCGAAAAAAGGAAGTTTTGACTTTGCAAGCTCATAACTTCTAGAATACTTGCTCGATTGTTTTGTTTCTGGTGTCATTTTGTTCCTAATTTATCTGCCTACAAGGGCCTAGCGTCAATTTTTCGTTCGGCATTCTCATATGGCGTGTAGACAACAAAGTGTAACAAAAAAAGTGATGCCAATTTTCACTTTTTTGAGGTTTTTCGAGCACCGTTCCCAACCACGTCGAGAAAAAAAATATGAACACTACTGCACTTGAAAGCACTTAGCTAGAGCTTTCTAACGATGGTAAAAAATCAAGTTTAGGTGGCATAATAAGGGAGCAATCGATGTTTTAATGGACCTGTGTTTGAGACCTCACAACTTCCAATCCTAAACTGTTTTTCCATAGTTTTTAAACTTAAATTGTTCACATTTGAGTCTAGTTTACGTGATTCAAATTTGGTATTGATTGGACTAAAATGAGATACTTTTTAGGCCGTATTTCTAAAAAATTTGTTTAAAAATCACGTTTTTTGGACTATTATGCTTGTAGAAAAAAAACTACGTTAGTCATGGCATTATCGTTAGAAGATTTGAATTCAGCGTTAAATTTTCAATAAATAACATGGTTTGTAAGGCCAAATAACTTCATTTTAATGCACAAACGATTGGCGAATTTCTGAAATTTGGTTCGGATTCTCTCATTCAGTGTGAATGCGGATACGCTTCAGGAAATCATCACTCTATTATCGTTAGAAAAATAAAGAACGAGTGAATTGGTGCAATTCAGTAACCAGCAATGGTGTAGACAATTATTTGAGTTTTGTAAGGTGTATCAATGGGATCAAAGTATCCGGTATGTTGACCAAGAGACCCAAATCAGTGGATGGATTATTCCAAACGTTCAAACTCACTCTCAATCAACATAATAACATTGAAAATAGTTAGGTAATCATTATACTTTAGAACTTCATCGTTCAACGGACTTATGAATTGAGTTTGGACGGTTAGTAGTAAGTGACAAGAACACAATAATGAAAGCTTGGGAAAATTCTGTAAAGAGAGCTGTCCATAATTGTAAGTCACTAAAAAGAGAAAAATAAAAAAAACTTTTTAAAAAAAAATAAAACCGACTTCAAAAAGTTTGTCTATAAAATACACTCTGAAAAGGAAAAAATAACAAAAATGTCCCAACTTCGCAGCAACTCATTCGCCAACTACACATTTTAAGGACTACTTTACTACTCGTATTGACCTGACCACTTCCTGATTGATTGGATCACCTTCCCTAATAATATAAAAATTACTATTTCTCATTTCCCAAATGATTAAAAGATTTTCCTTTCACCTCTGAATTGCCTCCAGATTGATCATCTTTTGGAGTCGGCGCCTCTCTGGCAAAATAACCGATGGTTACAAATAAATATGAATTTACGATAAATTAGTAGGTGCCAGGTAATAAGTCTGGGTCTGGACGTGAAGATTCTTAGAGAAATCTGAAATGGTTTTTAGGAAAAGGCGTGAATAGTCACCTTCAAATCGATATTGTTAATAATCAGTTCTCATAAATGCTGATTTGCTCTGTTCAAGAATCGTGAAAACTCATGATATTTATATTCTTACTAATTCGGAATCTATAGGCTTCTCCAATACAATATAAGAGAGGTGCCGACTCCAAAAGATGATAAATCTGGAGGCAATTCAGAGGTGAAAGGAAAATCTTTTAATCATTTGGGAAATGAGAAATAGTAATTTTTATATTATTAGGGAAGGTGATCCAATCAATCAGGAAGTGGTCAGGTCAATACGAGTAGTAAAGTAGTCCTTAAAATGTGTAGTTGGCGAATGAGTTGCTGCGAAGTTGGGACATTTTTGTTATTTTTTCCTTTTCAGAGTGTATTTTATAGACAAACTTTTTGAAGTCGGTTTTATTTTTTTTTTTATAGTCTGTTTGTTTGCGAAAATGTAGACGAGTTGGCGCGATAGTAGAAATAGAATTAGTTATTAACATTTGCGCATTTAATAATGAAATCATCAGTTTTGGAAGGATGAGTTTGTTCGTGTTAATTGTTTAATTTAAATAAGATATATCGTCAAAAATAGCACCTCTATTAACGAATTTCCCTACTGATAGATCTGCTGGACGACATGTAAGAACTTCCACGAACTCCGATCACAGTTGAATTGAAGTTGAGTTCGACCTGAATATTGCCAATCGACAGCGATGGCTGCTTCCGAACCAGTTAGGATTGAAATGGGACGAGTTGTCAACATCGTCATGGTACAACATTGTGTATCGTTGAGATTTGCGTTTTGTAGAACGGTTCTTTCCATTGAGTAGCGTCGGAATCAGCATGTACGTATTTTCGGTTCAACAGTTTTAAACGAGTAGGTGACAGTAATTGGTCGTTTGATTTGTTCGTTGCTGCTAGCTGAAAAACGTAGTTTTTTTCGTAGATTTTCAGAAAATGTACATATTAAATATGAATTTTTTTTTGTGGTAGCAATGAAGGAATGCAAGTAGGTATTTAAACATTTTTCTCAGAATTTATTTTGCATTTTCAAAAAGTGCAATTACTTTGCAAGAATCGTATGTAGTTTTATTCGTTGTATATGAGTGCAATGCTTGGCCCGTTAATAGATTAGCGCTGTTTTCCTGTTAATTTTATTTCCCTGATTTTTCAACATCGATCTCTTCTCTAATTTGTAGTTTTTTTTTTTTTTTTGGCAATTTAGAAAATGCCAACAAAACTACGAAATCAAAATGAAAAAAAGAAGAAAAACTCGCTATATTGTGCCCTCACTTTCAATAAGGACAAAAATTGAATTTTAAGCAAAGTGCAATTGCAATTCTCAAACGCACACATTAATGCTCAGTAAACTTAAATTGCATAAGACTTAACATAATGATCATTCAACAGCTCCGTTCACCATTAACGGATCTAGCCTGCGCTGTCTGGCTAATTTACGAGCCAGTTCTATGTGATTAATGTACTGCAACGGGAGGTTCCTTGTTCATTTTTCGCCCATTCCTCAGCCTCAAATGATCTCGCGCTAAATTGGCAAAAGTCTTTTTGCAATGATAAATTATCGCCGCAGATCAAGCTGTTTGTGAGTCAATTGACTTAATTAGTATCAGCAATCAACAAACGCACAGTGCTGTCTCATGAGAGAGCCTGGTGAAATCACCATTGTGTTTATTGAGGTGTTATTTGCGTTATGCGTTGATAATGCTATTTCAAAAAGTCTACTTTTTTGTTTATTTATTTTTATTTTAATTTTTCTTAGTTTGATCTTTTTGTCTTACTAGATCAAGTCAATAAGAAATGCGACTACTGGAAGAAGAGAAAATACTCCAGAATTAGAAAACATTTATATTCCATTCCCATTTAATTTCTCGACATCGAAATCTGTGAGAAAAAATCGGTTAGGTACGTCGAATCAGAAGTTGGGATTGCACGTCATCGTCGACTTGGGCTAAATGCTCGATAAATCTTCCGTTCGAACTCACTTCATCAGTTTTAATTTTACAGTCTACACAAAAAGCGCATTCGAATGTTTTCACGGGGGGAAAAAATCTCGAAAACGGATTTGGTAGATTTTAAAACCTTGGAAATGCGAAGAGTGATGAAGCCAATTTTCTCCTTCCACTCGCGTTTGAACAGAAAAAACTCGTTTCCGCTCGACCCTCATCGCTGTCCTCTTTCCCATCTCGTCGCTCATACACCGGCTCTGGTTTTTATCAATTTTATTTTTAGGATTAATTAATCAACGTAGGACCTCACCTGTGCTCATCGGCATTCGTTAGAAATATTCTGTGATTTGCTCAATTCATAAGATACGCGATCGGAGGATTTGCCCAAGGTCTCGAACAAGGGGCACCGCAGTAATTTTAGTACTATTTCGGGAAACTTCCATAGATGATTTTCGTCGCCAAAGAGAGCGAAAAAAATTTAAACCGTTGAATTTATATTTGTCTAGAAACTTCTACAAATATTCCTATTAACTATAGTTTCCTTCAAAATTCAACCTGAAAGCTATGCCTGCACAATAACCGGATCTTTGTGAAACAGTGTTATCTCTGTCAATAAGCGCGTTACGCCCTCAGGTTGGATGACGTCGATGAAAGCTCGTGGAAAGTGAGCTCTGAAGTTTACTGTCGCATAAACTAGGTTTGGTATAAGCCTCGGCTCCATACGCCGTAGCTTCAACTTTATACTGTCATCTCTTTGATTCCTATCAGATGCGAGGACCCAACGTTCTTCAGTCACTATAAAACAATGCCGTCATCAAATATTCTGATTAACCGAAGGCTTTGACACATGTTCTACCCTGAACTCGCAACTCTAACGAAATTTCACGTCAGTTCACTTTGCCTCGACATTCGTGAATCAATTTCGTTCAAACAATCGCCCGCGTCCAACTGAAATCGAGCGAAAATCGTTTGATGTCGTATCGCTAAAGTAAGGATTTCACTGGCGAAACATTGGCGAACGCTTGGTCGAAAATTGGAACAGACATTACATTCGCAATTAGTCGGTTGATGAAAAAACAACACAAAGAGGCTGACGAATATTAAGTAACTGCGAAATTAAGATGGCGAAAGATGGAGGTGAAGATGGAGAGGCTTTCGGACACAAGAAAGACGACCATAGGCCAACAGCTGAGGTCAAAATAATAACCGAAAGGTCTTGTAGATATACAGACGTAGAGGTCACGGAGAAGTCATAATATACTCAAGCGGGTTCGTCCCTTGAAATTTCCACGGCAATTGATGTTAATTGAGCGACAAATTATAAGAAGTCGGCTTTATCCCGCCGTTGGGACCGAAAGTCGACATGCAACGGGCGTTACTTTAGAGCAACTACAAAAATTCATAATGAGTGGTCTACCAGAGGTCAGACATTGAAGGTGGTTTATGATAAACGGAAACTAGATTCATCAGAGAACGTAATTTATAATTTAGTCAGCTGGCCTACGAAACTCGTCTCTCAATGTGGTGTTTTTAATAGCATTTTTATGAATGATCCATTCAATGGTGAATATCAAATAACACAGGTCTGCGACATAAAAATTGTTTAAAATTGAATAAGCGATTTTTATAGTATTTTCAACGCTAATTTCGGGAAAAATAGTGAAAAAATTCCATCGCGTACAGTTATTCCAAAAATTGCTTGTCTATGTTTAGCTTTTTTCGATATTTTTATACATAGTTCCGTACTCTAGTGAGTTTTCCTGGTTTATCCGAGGCAAAACTAAGGACCAGACATTAGAAAACTGATGAAAGATCCCAATTTTGGTGATACTATAAGGCTTTATGAGCTTAAAGAGAAATGTAAGTGTACTAGATATATATGTAGTTTATAACATGTATTACCTATACATTAAATAAAATCCTTTAACTTAAGAATAAATTTGAAAAATTGCTAAAATTTTGTTATTATACCAAAAAGTAATTTCTTTTTCGTGAGAAAACTTTACGTGACCGAAAAAAATGATTGCATTTTTGCAATCAGCGCTGAAAAATACATAAAAATCAGTTATCAAATTCCAAACAATTAAAAAAAATTTTTTTTTGTAAACCTGTGTAATTGGTGACATTTTAAATTCAACAGCCAACTTTCTGCAAAATCCACCAGCAATCCGTATGAAAATTTGACTAAAATTGGATTTTGGACAGTAGAAAAATCAAGTCGCATATACCACAACGGAAAGGTGAACATTTACTGTTAAGAACCTAGAATAATACTGATTTACATTTTGCTTCTTCAAGGGAGAAGAGATGGCAGAAAGTGGCAGTCCGGATCCATCATCGCAGCACGCGGCCCTTTTCCTCTTCAAAGAAGACAATCCAATACGGAGAAAATGCAAGGCCATTGTTACGTGGACGTATCCTTTACATTGAATTTAATACCGACAATTTTCATTTTTTTTCATTCTCCAATGAAAATATTATTCAAATCTTTGGACTCGTATTTTTCTTCTTCTTTTTGGTTAATTATTCAGTAATAAACCATTGTAATCGCCCAAGAGAAAATTTTTTCTAACCCCCCTCAGAATTCGAATATCGAATTAAAACAAATTAATTCCGTCCGCCGTCCACACTTTTCTGACGAAACTATGCAAGCTAAATTCTGGACATTTTGGCCAAAAATCTCTAGACTTTTCGGAGTTATAAAATTAGTTCTGTACACATCGCAATGCTCGTCAAATACTCTTTTCAGCTGTACCATTAGGTGAAAAATTCAGATTTTAATTTGAAAATGAACAAAAATTATCAAAATTACAATAGTTGCTAAGGAGTTTCCCCTATAATAGTTGCCAATATATTTTTTGGTGGGAACGTTCAAAAATGTTCGCAATAACTACTATCACAAATGGATAGCCTTCTTAAATCATTATTGAAGCGAAGGAATATTTATACCACGGTACAATCATTTGCTGCGTTTTTATTATTTGTGTCATGTGGGTGCAATTAGTATTTGCACTTCACAAATCAAAATTCACAATGATGCGTTGCTCGCGTTTATAAAATTGTAACTAAACAATAATATGTTTGCAAGTTCATAATAAAAACGCTGCAAATGATTGTACAGTGGTTTATTATTATTTCGCTTCAATATTGATTTAAGAAGACCATCCATTTGTCATTTTAAATATTCCGAAAATTTGTGAACGTTCCCACCGAAAAACAGATGGTAACTATAGGGGAAAAATCCGTAGCAACTATTGTAATTTTAATCATTTTTATTTTTCTTAATTTCCTAATTAAAAACTAAACCTGTTGCCCAACGATACAGCTGGAGAGAGTGTTTAACGACCATTCCAATGAGTATAGAACGATTTTTATAGCTCCAAGAACTCTCGAGTTATACCCTCGTGTCAAATTTCTGAAAATCTCCCAAATTTTTCACAAAAGCTGCGATAACTCGAGAACCAATAAAGCTATCGACCCGGCGATGGTCTCATTCGATTCAGCGTCCAAAAATCTATATAATTTGATACCACGTACACATTTCTCTGAAAAACCTTGGAAAATATGAATTTTCTCCCCCTCAAAACCCCCCAAAAATACCCTTAAAATTGAGCTAGCAGTTGGTTCAAGAATTGGGCCGTCGTAGGACCGAGATTGATTTTTGGTGAAAATTTCAAATTTTTAGCTCTTACAGTTTGGCCGGAAAACTGCTAACGGCGTACGGCGGACGGCGTACGGCGTACGGCGTACGGCGGACGGCGTACGGCGTACGGCGGACGGACAGAAATTTTTTTATTGGATATTCGGATTCTACATGCCCTTGAAACGTAAAACATCAAATTTTGAGGGGGGTTAGAAATTTTTTTTTCTTGGGCGATTACAATGGTTTATTATTGAATAATAAACAAAAGTTAGTTCAGTTTGAGATTTCAACGAGTCAATTTATCCTTGAATGAGCCGAGAGTTAACTTAACAATTAACAAACTTTTATAGGTAAAATAATAAAACAAAACCTATATGTCACACAAAGTACATTTCAATTGTGTGCATTTTCAGTTATGTTATTGGAGCGTTTTCGAATTCTCCTGCTCCTTGCTATAAGAATGACCCACAACTTGTTTTGGATAGTTTCGATCACACACAATACTTCCGCCGAAGGCGTTTTTTTCTTCACTATTTCGATTTTTATGACATTTTCGAATGTCGCTTAATTGCTGCTCAGGAATGGTTATCCATCTTTGGGAGTTGTCACAATAAAAATTATCCCATTTCACAAATCTTGGCTTGTATTTATAGGCATTATTAACCTGATTCGTGCGTGTTTCTATTTTTGGTTCTCCAGGCTAGTTTTTCAATGTCAGTTGTGGGTTACTAAGTAGCGGCCTTTGTATGAGTTTCTTGTCTTGAGTATATAATAGAGATACCTGTTACCGACTTAATCATGGAAGTACTGTGACCGCTGGTTTTTTCGTATATTTTATCTTCTCTCTCGTTCAAACGGTGATTTCCTTAACCACAGCTTTCAAGTCCGTTCGAGTACGCAATTTTGTTGATAATTATAATCAACTGCGTCATCCTTGGATTCGGTCTGTACCTGCCTGAAGAAAATGAAACAGGACAGCTACTAGTAAGTATGACGACAGGCGAATTGGATCTTAGCCAATTATGGATCTTAGCCACTATGTTCGACTTGATTCGTAACTCGAAATCACGCGCCGGTGTTAAATTTTACCCAATCCTATGATAAGCTATTTCCAAACACAATTCTGCGCAAAAAAAAATATTTTTTTAAATGGGATATTTTTTTTCAGGAAAAGACTGAAATCTATTTTCTCATCATATTCATAATCGAAATGGTGTTAAAAGTCATAGCCTATGGATTTGTATTGCATCCCGGCTCTTATTTGCGCAACCCATGGAATCTCATCGACTTTTTCGTCATCGTTATCGGGTGAGTATAACTTTTTTAATTCCTCGTATAAACAACTGAGTATGTCATTAAAATCGTCCTACAATGCGAGTGAACACTTTGAAAACGGTTTTTAAATCAACTATAGTTGATGAGAAAATAAAGTCTTTTTCGCTTAGCGGAATTTCAAGAAGTTTTATCAATTTTATTTTTCCTGTGAAATTTTAAAGTAAGATAAGTCTGTCAGATTGAAATAATTGTCTCATTCGTATGTTCCCATTAGCATTAGAATACCTTGGATCGAAAAGGGACTTATCCAGTGAGTATGGGAATGAGTGCTAATTTGTAGCTTGCTGTCTGATCCTTATCCATAATTCGAGATTTTTTAACTGCAAACAGCTAACCAGAGTTTGGCGTGATTTATGATAAATGCCCCTTTTTAACCGACATCAAAAAGGAGAATATCACTCAAGCTGACCTTCGTTTTTTCTCTCGGTTTGAGATTGACGACCATTCATCCGAAATATGATCGATTTCTTCCATTTGACTATAGAGTTTTGAAATTCGACAGAATATCATTCTATATTATTTATTCGTTTTCCGACGAGCATTTATTTAATTTTTAAGGTTCATTTGGTAAATTTGTACCTCGACTGCAGTAGATTAATTTGTCACGTATCGTTCAATTTATTCTTCCTCAGGTTTTGTTATAATCCGGTTCATTTCCGTTTTTATTCAAAGTTATTTCATAAGCTTCTACTCTAAACTGATGCGTTTTCTAATGTGCGTAGTTGACCTCTAGTTTTACACATTATAAACTAACTACTGAATTATTATTGTTTTTGAACGATTGACAAGAATTCAATACGCGAGACACTCAATGTATTACAAAGCAATGAAAGAAGAAAGCAGATATTTCATTGAGTCGAAGACGTCAGAACAAAGCGTACTTAAACTTCACCTGCCACGCTCTTAAGACTTCCAACTAGCGATCAATATTCTCAAGTTATTCTACCCGTGGCTCTATTCACGGTGCCTAACATTTCCAAAACAATGGATATTATAATAGCTTTCTTTTCGTTTGCTAAATTGCGAAACTTCAACATCGAAAGAATTAAATATATTTCTTGTAAATTATTTGCGGCTCAACTAATCGAGTGAACATTTTTTCGGTGAACAACATTTCAGTCTGTGATACTAATTTGAAATCTATCACTTTTTTCAGCATCATCTCCTTCTTCCCTCTCGGAATCGAACTAAGCGTCCTCAGGATGCTGCGTATTGTCCGGCTTCTTCGGCTTTTCAGGCTCATCAAGCTCCTTCGAAGTGAGTAACAACAGTAAATACATTATTTTAAAAAAGTTCTTTAAACTTACCCAGGTTTTTTTTTTTTTTTTTGGATAATTAAATAGAAATAATGGCTTTCGACGCTCATAACATTGAAGTGCTGAGTGTGATATGAGATTCTGTAGCGTTGGAATTTGTGAATGCACTGGCTGAAAGTTTCCATATTTTTATTATATTTTACCTTTAGGTAATAGCGATTTTTATTTACTGAGAATGATGAACTATAGTGCCTATAATAAAAGATGGTTTTCCAACCATAGAATTTATGGTTAAAAGTACTGAGTTACCTGCTACCTGGAATTTGGCAGCGCAAAATCATTTTGCAATTTGCCTGTTACAATTATTTGTATTTTGCTCAGTCAATGAGCCAATTCCAGGGAAAAAACTACTAATTGGAATTTGTTCGCAGGCAAAAACTGAAAAGAAGAAAGCTGAGAAACTCCTCGCAAGGCTGTATGGTCAAGTAAGAACTTCAAAATTGACTCCTTAAACTATATATTTTTTAACTTTTTCAAAAGTATTTACAAGCAATCACCTCCAAGCGATGAATGAAGATCAACGAAGGGGATTTCAAAGACCGACAAGATAAAAATGAAATGTGATAAATTAACGCCACTACTTTAGAAATAGCATTTCCGGTCGCTTTGCGTTTCGTGCAAGGAACGGGTGCCAGATAATTTAGAGCTTAACCGAGGTCGGATATAGAAGGTTATGAGAATCCTTTATTAATTCATCCGATCCGCATCGCTATGATTACGTAATTAGCCGATTTTTTACAGTACGAACCATTCGATCCTAAAATGTTCTTCTGTGATACATTACGAAGAAAATTATACATGTTATCATGAAAACCAATATCAACTCATAACCATTTTTCACGTCATTATAAAGGTGAGGGGTAGATAAACCCGGCGACTCTTTTTCAGTTTTTTCTTTTATTTGCAAAGATCTTTCACCCATTCGGACATCTTTAGGGCTACTTAGTACGGCATGACACAAATCATATACATCAAATTAGAAATCAGGGTTGATTATCAGTTAAAATTATTATTTTCTACATCTATATTTCCATCAGATACCTACGACCGAGTCTGGCTTTTAAAATCAAGTCTTATCACGTCGCCCTGTTCAGATAGTTAAAAATTCATATTTGTATACATTTTTGTACAAGTGTTAGACAAGATAAACAACGGGAGACATTTCGATTGAACTTCATTTCTAACATTTTTAACGTCAGGTTCTAAAACATTATAAAAAGCTACACTAATTATAAAAATAAAAAGAAAGAGTCGTCGAGTTTATTTCCCCTCACCCCAACAATTATGTGGTAAATGCGACAAACAGAAGAATAACTACTTTTGTTTCCGCTTCAAGATAATAAACCTAATAATTTTGGAAATAGAACACGTAGCTAAGCGTCAATGGGAGTTTTTAGTGAAAAAAAGAGCGATGACGAGACAAAATAATAATACGAAATTACGTTTTCAGAATGGCATCATCAACAGCTGTTCTCGACTTCGGACCTTGCTTTTACCATAAATTTATTTAGGTACCATAATACATTTATAATACATTTTATTTTAAAGAACATAATATTGTATTTTTCTGATCCACATACGTACCAGTGTATAGGCTTTTAATGAAATAATATACTTGTATCTCTAATGTAATCGAAATAATTAATGTTCATTAAATGTTTTGCTTTAGACATCATTTCATTTTTCCAAAATATTAGCAGCTTTCGAAAAGTTCGACGGAAAATAAGATTGCATTCAAGTTTTAATTGTATCATTTATTTCCCTAATTGTTCTTGTTTTATTCATGTTAACAATCATACATATATGACAAATTTATATGTCACATTTCGGAACACAATATCCTTCGGATTAGGAGTTCCATTGAAAGACCAGCGGAGGAGCCTTCGGACGAGAGAAATGAGAACTTGATTGATGAGTGATTGAGTTGACCTGACCAATCAGGAAGGCCACACGGCCCCCCATGTCGTCGACTAGCTCCAACTTCGCTCTCTATATCAGTGCTAATCTCTCCTGCCAATCTTGATATTTTAATGAACAATGATCACGATTGCTGTAAAAATAATTGGAGCTACATTTCCGAGCGCGTTTATTTTCGTTGAACCTCCTCCAGTTAGCTATATCGATTGCCTTTTTCCTCCACTTCAGAGCTTCTCGTAAGAACAGGTGCGAAGTTATTATATTTTAATGGCCTCTTTCCTATTATATCAGGTGCCTCTGTATGTTCAATGAGTTGATTTTTTCTTCGGAGGGAATTCCCGAAATAATAATACGTCGTCATGAGAGGATTTATTTTATTTTTATTTTTTATTAGAAGTTGTAAGAGTACGTAATTGAACATCACTGAGTGTGAATACGTTCTCGAAAAAAATGAAATAAAAAATAAAAATGAATAAAATGACAATGGTTGCAACGAAGTTTTCCCTTATCAATCTGTTTTTCGGTGGGAACGTTCACAAATGGATAGTCATCTTAAATCATTATTAAGGCGAAGGAATAATAAGCCACCGTACAATAATTCGCAGCGTTTTATCATTTGAATTTCCATGGTATCCAATTATTGCACTTTAATAAACCAATTTGAAATTAATTTAGTACTAGTATCGGAAAATTAGCTCGTAGTCGTTGTTGGTTCAATTTGCAGATGTATTTAAACTCAAACGTTGGGAGCTAGAGCTCGAATTAGTTCTCGAACTATATTAGGTTTAACTTGTGTACGAAATCCATCTGTTGACTTTAGATTCGTTTGCAACTTGAAAACGAAAGCTGTCGACTCGGTTTGGATTTAATGCTCTAAGCAGATCCTCGGTCAAGGGGTGACTTAGTTTGGATTCATCAGTTTTAATTGCAACCCAATTAGCAGAGGTCCGACAAGGTCTAAGCTATCGAAGAGATCCGATGACCAGGAGGAAAGAGGGATTACAGAGAGTGAAGGGGATAGCGAGAAAAAAATATCAGCTGTAAAAAAAAGAGGGAAAAAGAATTTTACGGTAAAAGCACTGAAGGAAAATAACGAATGATTTTTGAGGTACACTATTTCCAGGTATTAAATAAGGTCGATTGATTAATTATTCTTCTCCGGCCTTGTAATGAAGTTTTCCTCCAGCTTCCGTAATTATTAATTTCCAGAGGAGTATAATTTTTACGGACGGCATAGAACAAAAAGCGTGTCTGTCAATGTAGCCAGCGTTTGATATGAATTTATACGGATTCGCCCTCTAATCAGGAAGAAAATGGTGATGCAATTTTTGCGCGGCGGGTGAACCAATAGTGGAGTTAGAGAAGCCGAGAGCCAAGAAAATTTTTATTACCTACTGTAGTGTACCTACCTACAACTTTATTATGAGTCTGTAATGTTGGTGTCCCTGCGTGGAAATATGGTAAACACTGTGCCGAGAATTAATATATTGTTATCAAATGACTCGAGCTCTATTCATTTTGCTTCCCAATTCTCTGTCCGAATATTGATTAATATTATTATAATGTAGCAATACATTACACCTACGAAAAGTAAATAGTCTCTCAAATTTAATTCAACCTGTTCGGCAAAATCGATAGACAATCAAACTTCTTTATTTCTGAAATTCAACAACACGCACAGTAAAACAAACTAATATTTTTTGTACAGCACACGCAATGCTGGCGATTCCGCCGATTTGATGACTGTAGAAATAAAATAATCACCTTCCGTGGCTCACTCCGAACTTGCGAGTTCGAAATTGAAACAACGAGGGGTGTATTAATATAATTTGAACTTCCGGGGTCACGGAACTTCATAAAACGAGTTCGGATACCTAATGCCGCTTTGACATGACAACATTTAATTTAAGTCATATCTTGTTTTGCTCATCGTCTGTTTCGCCTCTGTTCATCAATCAAGTTGATTGTTTGCACAAGGAGGAAGTGCTCGCTTAAATTTACAAACTAGTTTCGAAAAGCTTTTGTCCTCTATCTCAGGTGGAACGGGGTAGAAACTTTTCGGCTTTGGATGGACTCCGAGGAAATGGAGATGGGCGTAAAAAGAGGAACGAACTTGGGTACAGACAAAGAGAAATCCGGTCCGAAAAGTTCGCAGGTCCTTGTAGTACTTGAACTTATCATTGAAATGAGCCAACTTTGTAAACCGAATGCTAACAATTACTAAGCACTTTTCACACAGCGAAAAACATACTGTTAGAAAAAGATCTACAATGTTCGCTCTTCGAAGTTTCATTATTATTAATAATACAATTTTCGTAATTCATTGCGTTTCACTATAAATTAATTGTTAAGTTAACTTCCATATTTGCTTAGTAAATTGCGATAGTTCGAAAATTCGGAACGGAAGTTGATTCGGAAGAAATTTATATTTCATTATATTTATTTATGTTATTATATTCAATAACACTTTTTGAAGTGTCTATGTGTCTGTGTGTCCGTCTGTCGGTGGTCATAAAAAAGTGACAAACATCGTCATATTCGTGAAAAAGAATAAAACTCAATGAAATTTTCAGAAAATTGTCTCCCAGCGATTGAGCAAAATTATAAGTTCCGGATTTCGGATAACATGCATTATTTCCGAAGTAAGTATAACCGTTCAAAGTTTTTTCTGTTTTGATTTAAACGGGCTATAAAGGTACACGTTTTTAACTTCAGAGTACTCAAAATGATCGCTATGACGAACAGATGTGGCTTCATTTTTTATCAATTGGCTCACACACTGTACTTCCACAATATGAGCTTTTTTCGCTGTTTCGCTTGTGCGTTTTTTTGTATTTTGATTTTCACTGGCCGCAAAAAATAAATATATTTGAACGCTGGGGGGCTTGAACATTGTTTTTATTTTCGGTGAACGGAGCCTCGTTATTCGCATTTTCAGTTTCAGTTATTTTATTTGAACACTTTTATTTTCAGTTATTTGATTTGATCCTCTCCTTATAAAAATCACTCCACTTCACAAAACTTTCCTGTATCGTTTTGACCACACAACGTACTTCCGCCTTATGCGGTTTCTTCACTATTTCGATTTTTACAGCCCGTAAAAATCAATATGTTTGACGCTTGAGGTCTTAAAATGTTTGTAATGGCGAGAGAATAACGCCAGAATTTTATCGATAATATTTTGCTGCTGTGTTGAGGGTAGTTCTTATCGACTAATTACCATAAATATAATACTTTTCCTTGTCGTCGCAATATTTGATGTCCAGGCCATAGTAGCTGTGGAAGCTATGGCTCCACGTCGCCCTGAGGATGCCCGAACTGGGGAAAGTGCTCGGCCAGCAAATAAATAATACCGGAGAATGAGTCGCCTTGTTTTCCTCCCCCTGGGCATAAATATGATAGCCTAAAGTTATCCAATCTCATCAAGCAACTTCATCAAGGGCCTCCAACCAAAAGCAACCGGTGTATCGAGTTACTGGGGATTTTCCGTTTACATTCTTGAGGCCAATTTTCAAGTTCCGAGGTTCTCGATGTTTCCCACTGATCGATGATTTCTAAAGGGCAACTATCGACCGGAAAATGGCCTGATACGGGTGAAAGTTTCGAGTGGCAGTTGTTTTCAGGTTGAAAACAGGTGAACAGTATTACTCAACGAATCGGCTGGTCGGATGAAAACTTGGTTCCTTTCTATAACTACAGCACGGCACTTTTATATAGTTCAACAGCCTAACTTTAGCTCCGTTCGTTTTCGAATCAGAATGCCGAGGTCTATGCAACGCATTTGCAGTTGGGGCAAAAAACTTGAGCACTAACCGCGGAGCGAAGTTTTAACACACTGCATGGCAGCACAGCAGCGGCGACAGCACGAGAGCGCACCTTAATTAATTCTTTGCCGATCTTCAACAACCCACAAGTTGTGCGTTTCTGAGAATTATCTCGACTAAACATGAGCTGCGTGCGAACTTCGAACAATTTTATTGACTTTCGCGAAAACCAATAATTTCTTCATCAAAATATTGAAATTTGAAAAAAAAAACCAGTCATGTCAAGGATATGCCACTTTCAGATCACACTCTTCTTTTTCACGGGAGCAATCCCCTTCCCACAAAAAAAAAAAAAAAAAAAAAAAAAAAAAAAAAAAAAAAAAAAAAAAAACAGATCAAGTTTCCATCTCTACTAGGTAATTGCTCAAGGGTTTTCCCATTCTTCTTGGAAGGTTTCCGCTGAAATCTCTCAGAAAGGTCTGGTCTCGTTCCAATGACAAGGACTGTAAAGATCCGTACTGATTGGAGTACTTGACATCTTCATGGTATACTTCAAGAGGCGGCAGGAGGTTACCGGGGGCGGTAGGAAACCGGGGGCGGCAGAACAACCCGCCGCCGCTGTCAGTAGTGAGTCGCGGGTCTACGGGAACCGCACGTTTCCCCCGAGCGATGTAGTGCGTTTGTGAATTGTGTGTGTGCATGTGTGTGTTGTGACAAAAGCTTCATTTAGTTTGTTAAATTTTTACCAACCTATTTTTTTTGGGCGTTCGAAATATTTTTTGGCTCCGGCAAAATGGTTATTGTGCGGTTTGAGAGTTTCGAGCAGTAGAACACCGTCGATTCGGCAAGGTAGGAAGAAAAATTGTACTTATGATGCTTACATGGATATATTTCGAATGATGATAAGTTTTTACAGATCGTATTACTGTTTAAATGTTGTCAGGAAAAATAGGCAATGTCGGCTTTTTGTGTATCTGAGTGATTTCTTCTCCTGTGGGTAATATACCAAAATACTCATTTATATATTTTTTTAATTTTAAATATTTACTTATTGATCAGCCAGTTTTTTTGTTATTAAATATTATTCGCCATTTTGTAATGGCGACAGTGGTTCAAAGTTGTGAACCTATAAACATCAAAATGAGAAAAACGCCCTTTCTCTATACCAAACTAACTTCATCTGATAAATTGTTAATATCGACTATATGGTTCAAAATATATGTCTCAAACATTTTTCAATTAGGTGGATTCCCAATGATGAAAATATAACTTGTTTTCGATTGTTCTACTCGTTTTTTTCCACCATTTTGGTCAACATATGCCGAACTGAGCGAATCACGAAAATACCTTTTTCTACACTTCTTGATATGAGATCAAATTATGTAATCGCTGAAAGAGATTTCATTTGAATTATTATCATTCCTAACATAAAATATAGAGTAACTTAAGAGTATGAAATTAAATAATTTTCGATAGTGATGTAAGCTTTTTTTAGCGCTTTTTTCAAAGAAGAAATTTACAAAGGGAGCAGCTTTTACAGATATCAACCGTTGGCATTCGAGCACAATTTATTCAAAATCATAGTAAAAATATTTGCCTCTCTTTGTTGAAACGATAGAACAGAAAAAGTTAATAAGCGATTGCTTGCTAGCAACGAAGCCTGAACAGGTACCTACAAAGGTTGTTCATTATTATCCGAATGAAAGTATAGACGAAGATTTTGATGCGCAACAGGTACCGTCTGCTTCGAGTACGAACCTTCCTAGGGCCAAACGTTTACGAAGGTGCAAGGACAGGGGAGCTTCTGGGAAAAAATTAATCTCACCAGTTGTAAACTCTCCTTGAAGTTGATTAATTTTTTTTCTATCTATATTTCAAGAAACAGATTCGAATACACCTACTCAGATTTCAAAATGCTTATTATGTGAAACGTCTAAAATAACCTCCTCGTTCCTGTCTAAGTTGATAAGGTTATTGGTTTCAGAAAATTTGATTCTAAACAATTTTGGTAATAAAGTTTTTCATCCAAGGATTCTTATCGTTGGTAAAATGGTGCTTCGTAAAAACCGATTATTCGGAATAGCTTTCGGTTGTATAATTTATTTTATCTTTACTTTTAAGTTTCTATTATTAGTTTTGCTCGCGACAAAAAAAAAGCGAAAAAATTGCTTAATTTTTGTTTGAGCTTTACCTAAAAAATGATCTGGTGTATTAAATTTTAACTGAGGTGGACCGCAAAGCTTGATATACCACGGAGCTGACCCACTATATACCAAAAGTGTTCCCTATGGGATGTAGCAGTAAGACATGCACGATCCGCAGTACGGTAAAATACATTATTCACCACAGACTCGTAAAATTGGCAGTCGTAAAAGAAAATATGATATAATACGAATTCTACAGGAGGGTTTATTATTTTATGATATCACGCGACGGGCGTAGCCGACGGACAAACAGTATTACAACATAAATGAGTGTTTCGGGAGAGGAAGCGTTTTCTGTTCAACCGCTGCTCACTTAAATTGCGCTAATAGGGTCTAATGAGTTTTTTCTTCATTTTTGGGGACATTGAAATCCTCTGTGCAGATGTAATAAAAAAGGTGTCGAGGTTTCTTTCCTAAAAAACGAATAAATGAAAAAAAAGAAATGCTTCTAAAAGACGGCTTTTTATAAAAAGGACGGCTTTTTGTAAAAAGAACGCTTTTTGTGAAAAGAAGCCTCTGAAGTATTGATGAAGTTCTACCTCTCACCCTAGTTACGAAGTTGATTGCGTTCCGCGGCACAAAATATTGAACGTTTCCTGAGCCTGATATAACGCTATAAAACGGTAGCACGGTCGAGTGGAGCTTTTACCGTGCAATTTCTCTGCGATCTTGACGAAACTAAGGATACGACGTGAAAGAATATTAGAAATTGCTCGGTAGATGATAGCGGTAATGTTAATTGGACTGCGCCCAAAGAAAGGTCGATAAAATTAACAATATAATGAAATAAACGAAAATTAATAACCGCTCGATTAATAATCGAAAATTAATCAATTAATAATCTAAAAATATTTAATCCATTACAATAAACCGGGTTAACTAATTACATATAAAAACCTACAATAAAAAACAAAATAATTTAAATACGAGACGAAAATTTTCGTTGCATTAAAGCACGCCTGGACGCCCGTCATTAGATATATACACAAATGAATACAGAATCGCTGAATGAATAGAAAGCTAAATTTTCAGTTGGAAATATTTTTTCAGTTATCCAGTGGAATAGTTACTGAATTCCGAAAATTTATCCGACAAGCATTATATGAAAGAGATGCCTCAAATGCCTCAATCCGAATTAAATATCGAAAGTGTGTAAAACTCAAAACTAATAAGCTTTCCACGTCGGTAAATATCAAACGCACAACTTTTCAATGAGGTTTTAGCTCTCTGCTTGGTCGGAAGAGTTATTATGCAATAGTAACTTCAAAATGTTTCTACAACTTCCGACTCTGTTTGAAATGTTTTCCAAACCTGAAACTTCTATCACATTGATTTTTAGTTTGTCGCGTAGAAAAACATCCACGATCGAAAAGGTTGTAGAAGAAGGGAAGCAAGACTGGTGATCGATAATGAGCGATCTCGTGAAAACTGATTAAAATCTCGCGATTTATGAAATACTCTACTATTTTCGGAATAAAAATTCGTAGTTGGAATGATAATTTTATTTGATACCTGATGAGAGATATATAATGTTACATGCCAATAATTCATAGGACGTATCTAACGTTTTAACTGGCACCAACGCCTGAATTTAGGTTCGAGAATCGAAATAAAATATGTTTTTAATCCTATACGACAAAAGACGCCAATTGGCGGTATGGAACGATTAGATGAAGAAGTATAGGCGAGAAGCCAACGAAGAGCAACCGAGGAAGATTAAACCTCAGATTTCTTTGCAAGACACCAACAGCCGTCCGTACGGAGCTCGAGCTGCTTATTCAGTGGTGAAAATAAGGCAGCACGGATAACAGAAAAGAGCGAGTAGATGGGAAGCTGTCGAGATCGGAAAATGGGAAATGGGAAATGGTTGGAAAAGAAGAACGAGAAAACAGGCTGTTGGTGTAGAGGAGAAGGCGTCGCCAAAGCAACAGGTTACCTTGGCGAGTTCCACCCCCCAAACCGCCCCTATCCTCGAGAATATCTTTCCAAACCACCATTACCCGGTAGATCCAATATCCTGAATAAGGATTTCCTCTCGCAGCCGGCTAATTTTCACCAAGAAATTGGATAAATCAAGTTGTTATCGCACCTACCGCGTCGTTGACATCGAAATGAGGCAGTAGATGGAAAGAAGCTCAGGAGTGGAAGAAAGTAGATACTGCAATAACGTTATTTCATAGACGAGAATACGTCGTACTAACGGTTTAACCGATGTCGATCGTGGCATTATTGTACACACGAACTGAAAGAGCTAAAACAAAAAACAGAAGCTCGAAGGAAAATATTTCCATTGACAATTTGAGTGACATTTGAGGCAGGCAAAGTTGAGGGAGTGAAAATATTTAAAAATTCAAATGTATGTACTCCAAATATTCCGATTATCTCAAAACATTCATATTATTCCAAAATAATATTCCATTTCACAACAGATTGGTAACTAAAATGCAAAAATCCGGAATAACTGTTGTAGTTTTAACCATTTTTATTTTTTCTTATTTTCAAATTAAATGCTAATTTTTTCCTAACAGTACAGCTGAAGGCCAGCATTCAAACGAGTATAGAACGAATCTGATAGTTGCAAAAATTCTCATGCCAAAATTCTGAAGGAAAGCTGCGCTAGCCTGAGAACCAATAAGCTATCGACCCCGCGATAGCGTCCAAAAATCCATAAAAATTGATACCTAATACAAATTTTTCTGGACAACATTGGAAAAAACGAAATATCTTCCCCTCAAATCTCCAAAAATACAATAAAAATTGAGGTCGCGATTGTTTAAAAAATCCATTAATTTTTGGTGAATTTTCAAAAATTCAGCAGTTATAGTTTTATTGACGGTGTTCAGCGGACGGACGGAATGTTCGGTTTATTATTCTATAGAATAATATTACCCAATAAATTTTTTTTCTAACCCCCCTCAAGATTCGATAGTTAATCATGGCATGTAGAATCCAAATATCCAGTAATAAACCTGTTTGTACGCTGTACGCCATTAACATTTTCTTGACAAAACTATAAGAGCTAAATTCATGAATTTTTCACCAATACTCAGTCCTGATCTTCTTCAGCTTTACTATTAGGCGAAATATTTAGATTTTATTTGAAAGTTAATCGAAATACAATTGATTAAAATTACATAGTTGCTGCGGAGTTTTCCTTTATAGTTCCTTTACCAATCTGTGGTTAGGTGGGAACGTTCACTAATGTTCGGACAAGCTATCACAAATGAACAGTCTCCTTAAATCATTATTAAAGCAAAGGAATAATAAACTTATGTACAATCATTTGCAGCGTTTTTCATTGAATATTCGGATTTTACATGTGTTGAAACGTAAAACATCAAATTTGGTGAGGGTTAAACATTTTTTTTCCGTGGGCAATTACATTGGTTATAGTCATTGAATTATAAACGAAAAAACTCCAAGATCTCATCCAACTAACGTTAACATAAATATAAGTTGGATAATTGAAAATACTTGGGTCATGTATTTGAACGATAATATTTTATTGTCTGAGAGTTTTGAAATTGAAAACTCCCCATCGAACCGGGGAACGTGATGTTTCCCTTGGTTAATTGCACAGTTTCAATCCACCGCTGAGCAGGTTCAGCCAACAAGAGTATGATCCAGTATGTATTCACAGTTTAAGTAAGCAATCTGCTGGATGAACATCCTGTACAAACAAGGAGCGGTATTACGCATTTAATTTATGTGACTTGTGCAACAGGAGTCTACGCTGAGACTAGCACCTGTTGAGCGAGCAACAAGTGGCTTAATCGGCTCTGTATCGGATGAAAACAGTTGTGAGGTTATTGGTAAAAGTAATTCGCGTACCTCAGATGCAATTGAGGAGAGAGGATGATAATTTGAACCAGGTATTTAAAAAGCCGAAACTGGAGTAGCATTTTCCTTCGAAACTTTTTGAGTATTAATTGCGTTTCTGGAAGGTTTTTAGTGAACGGTTTTTTTGGGTATATTATTCAATAATAAACCATTGTAATCGCCCAAGAAAAAAAAATTTATAACCCCCCCTCAAAATTTGATGTTTTACGTTTCAAGGCATGTAGAATCCGAATATCCAATAAAAAAAATTCTGTCTGTCCGCCGTACGCCGTACGCCGTACGCCGTTAGCAGTTTTCCGGCCAAACTATAATAGCTACATTCTTGAAATTTTCACCAAAAATCAATCTCGGTCCTACGACGGCCCAATTCTTGAACCAACTTGCTAGCTCAATTTTAAGGGTATGTTTGGGGGGTTTTGAGGGGGAGAAAATTCGTATTTTCCAGGGTGTTTAAGAAAAATGTGTACGTGGTATCAAATCATATAGATTTTTGGACGCTGAATCGAATGAGACCATCGCCGAGTCGATGGCTTTATTGGTTCCTGAGTTATCGCAGCTTTTGTGCCGAATTTGGGAGATTTTCAGAAATTTGACATGAGGGTATAACTCGAGAGTTCTTGGAGCTATAAAAATCGTTCTATACTCATTGGAATGGTCGTGAAACACACTCTCCAGCTGTACGGTAGGGCAAAAAATTTAGTTTTTAATTAGGAAATTAAGAAAAATAAAAATGATTAAAATTTCAATAGTTGCTACGGAGTTTTCTCCTATAGTTACCATCTGTTTTTCGGTGAGAACGTTCATAAATGTTCGGAATATTTAAAATTACAAATGGATAGTCTTCTTAAATCAATATTGAAGCGAAATAATAATAAACCACTGTACAATAATTTGCAGCGTTTTTTTCTGAAAATGGTTCGATGGGTCGTTTTCCATTCAAGGTTAGAACTTTCTTTATTTTGTCCGTACAATATTTTAATAGAAAAGCGCGAACTCGAAGGAACTAGGCTATAGGATATTTGATATGCCACTGATAGAATTAGAAAGATACCTATTTTGGAATGTAATTTCCCTACGATGAGCAGCAATGCTAAGGAATGTGGCTCAGTCACGCTAGCCCGATGGGAATGCTATAGGTTAGCCGCAAAGGGAAATTACGCATAAATTAATAATGCAAGATTAAAAAGGGAAACCGACTAATTAATAAAGCATTCGCTTACGCTCGTATGGTTAGCTTGGTTATATCGATAATGCACTTGAGCAGTGCAAATGATTCATCCCAGGTATTCGCGCACGGTGTCGAACAAAATTTTTAAATTCCTTACTCTTAGATGTATTTTTATTCAACATTTATAAATCTCGAGAACTGCACTTGTTATAAATAAACTTGGTATAAAAGAAAGTTGGGTCGAAAAAGAACGTAGTAGAGTGTTATATTACCGAAGTATTGATCTGGTGTTATGCTTCCTTTTTCTTTTGTTTATTTTATTTCTACCTTTATAAATTGAATAAAGAAAAAAGGCCTGTACGTCAAACCGATCGAAGCATGCATCGGGCGCGGTCATAAGACGCAATTTTAACCGCACCTGCGAGGATAGCTGAATGATGAGATCGGAAAGGAGAAGCTTCTCGGTCCTGCGTCTATCGTGGCGTCTCGTCCTTCCGTCGTCGGTGTTTGGGGTGACCACGTGTCCTATCGCCTCGTCTTGCTTTTCACCGCGTTCTATACGAATATTCTGTTCTTGGATACGTTGTTCGTTCAGCAGAGATTTTTGGCCTTCCATATCTATCGTCGAAAGGTTCTGTGGTTTTGATCCGAATCGCTCGTCTGATAATAATAATAACTTATTGTGCATAATAGAGCGATAAGCCAATGACATTAAGCACATTGCCATCGTTCTACCAAGAAAACAACAATAGAAAAAAATAATAACATTTAAATGCCAAATTAAAAATCGCAACAAAACTTATTCCTCCAGTTCATACTCACATATCACATGACAAAAATTCATTAAACTAACAACACGTCACAGGTCATAAACAGGTCGCATAGAAACAAATGATCGCCACGTCTGTCTTGTACCACGTGTACGCATGCTCTCCCGGCAGGCCTCCCCCGGAAACGACGTTGTCGCTGTTATTCCGAGGAGCATCCGAGTCGACATGGTGAGAGTTGTGCAGTAAGTGCAGTGTTGAAATTTTTCGTAGCTTGAACATTTCCGTCGTGCGCGTCTACGTTGTGAACGGACGATATCTCGCGATCGCTTTGGACTCTGTTTTATTTATTATCAAGAAAATTTGTATTTTCGTCATTTATTGATTTATTTATTTTATTGGTTTGAATTTTGAAAGGAAAGCAATTAAAGCCCGTAAAACCAAGATCTTTTCTTTATTAAATCCGTGGTTGGATAGCAAGATTATAATTTATTTTACTTTAATCCCTACCCCCACAAAACGATGAGTATCACACGAATATTATTACTGTCTAGGTGCTTGGTGCAAAAAAGGCTCTTGAATATAAAGGCTGCATAAACAAAACAGAGCCGGTGAGCAAAAAAGTAAATCGATTGAAAATTCACGTCCTCGACAATGAGAAGGAATAGCCGCATACCTCACACTTTCGCACTCCCCTTTAAATTGGCTTCGCGGGTCGACTTTTTCACTCAGGAAAGCAACGAAAAAGGTAGACCTTGCGAATGGATTAGGGAAATGAATTTGAGCGAAAAAAAGACTTATAGCGACGAAGGGCATAGATGAGTAAACCCTTGTTGTATTGGAGAGTGAGGGAATAACAAAGCGGGGAAAAAACTTGGTTCAAAAAGAACTTGATTTTCTCTTTTAAGGCAGGTTTCGGGAACTTTTAATGAAAGATCGAGGAATTTTAAGAGGAAAACTAGTCGAAGAAGGCGCTGATTGGAATGGGAAGGGGAATTATCGACTTTCCCAGCAACTTTACTGCCAATCTAGCTTCGCAAAATCATTTCGTAGCATTAAATGGATGATGTTGCATTAAAAACGAGAGAAAACGTAGCATTTTTTGAACTGAATACTCAAATTTGCAATTTTCAAACGGTAAAGGCGGAAATCTTCAAGGAGTGCGTATTGTTGGCCAAACAATGGAATTTTTTTTTAAAAAACACAACTTTTGAATAGATACTTCAGGTGATAACTATTCGTGGATATGGGCCTTTCTCAGCCAAATGATAATCCCAATATCCAGTGCAATGTGGACTATTCAAGTACCCTCTTATCTTCAGAACAATTTTTTTCTTGGTAGGCAATCTTCCATTATCTACGGCTCATATACCTTGGAAAATATCATCTTTTTTTATGTCGAGAGGTGTGAGGGGGAGAAAACCAGGCGACTCATCCTCCGATTCTTTATTGGCTGGCCACAGCCTGTGGACCCAATGGCTCGACGTCGCCCTGAAGGTGCCCGAAAGAGCGAAAGCGCTCGGCGAGCCAATAAAGAATCGGAGACTGAGTCGCTAGGCTTGTCCCCCTCACAACCCCTGGACATAAAAAAATGCTACGACAAGAAAAAGAAAAATTCTTTTTTATATTTACTCAAGATGTTGGAATTCATACCGAAATTTTCCAAAGCATGACTTTGCCTACTTTGACGGTTTTCGGCCTAATTATGAGAAACATTCACTGCATCTTTCTATCCATCGATTTTTCAGTTGGGTGAAAAATCACTGCCAACGCTATTCTCTATGATTTATTGGCGTAGAATCTAAAGAGAACTAAGTCTGGCAAAATTGTCGATGTTCAGTCGTTGAAATTCATCAACGCCATTAGCTTTTCATGGCTAACCGTCTAATGAAATTATGCTAATTATGAAATTTATTCTAATGGATTTTGAGCACCCGGGCGGAATAATGATTCGATAATAATAAACGTGAGATAATTAGGGCCCAATGCCTGCGAGCGTCGAGATTGAGCGGAGGGTACCGTAAGGAGCCTCGAAGGCTGTAGATCGGGGAGGGCTCGCACACCACAGCTCCTCGCGTTCTCTTCTTGCGAGTTAATTACATTTCCACCCCCGAGCGAATAGCCGTGCGGATATTGGGGACATCTTGCCGCCCCACTGACGCTGCTACCGCCTCAAGTGAAGCACCTGCCCCAGCTGCACCCATCCCGAAGGATCCTTTCACGATTCGTTTACATTCCACGTTGACACGAGGAGGTGACACTAATTTTACTCGGGATTGCTTTCACTTTACCAACTTTCTCCTTTTTCGAAAATCGGATTAACTCGATTCGGACGACCTTTTTAAGCCTTTACGCTACGCGTGAGCGATAGTAAAACGAAATAGGGGGAGTCCCTCGAAAGTTTTTAATTACGAAGTTGTTAGTCAAATTTATTCATTTAAATTCTCCGGAACTACTTCCGTTTTTATTTATACGTAGAATTTCTCTATTTTATTTTACCTATTGATAAATAAATAGTTATACATTTTTAGAGGAAGTGAATTCTAATACCACAGTATAAAAACATTATTGATCACATTTTTTTATGTTCTCGTAGGGTTCAAGTTACTATTTTGGATATTCCTGGAAAGTTGGATTATACAGGATGGGGAGACGATTTTAGCTGAAACCAGGCCAAATTCAACTACAAAAAAAAAAACAAAAAAAAAAAAAAAAAACATGACTAACACTGCAAATGATTGTACAGTGGCATAAACCTGCCAAATATATCAAAATCGTTAAAATATCACATAAAAGCTACGATAACTTGAGAACCATTGAAGCTATTAATTCCTTTACGATATAATTCAAAAAGCCCCATAAAACTGAGGTAGTGGTTTCGCTGAAGAATTGAGCCATCGTCAGTCCTCAAAATTTTTTTGGTGAAAATGTTATGAATTTATCTATTATGCTGACGGCGGACGGGCAACATTGCTATTATTGGACAATCGGATTTTATCTGCTTTGAAACGTGAAAAATCAAATTTTAGGGGGTTCGAATTTTTTTCTTGAGCGATTACAAAAGTTTATTATTTGATAATATACCAAAAAGAAAAAACAACAAATTTAACGCAAATCATGATAATACAACCGACCATACTGAACTATTGTACACTATTGCAACTATAGAAATATCCGCATATTGATTAGCACAATCAGAAAAAACCGGACGACTAAAATATATTTCACACTATATATGATATCTCGATCACCTGTAACAGCTGTATGTATTCTTCACAACACGGTACAAACTGGCTATCGATCGATAGCTGAAGGGGAAGAGGTGCTGAAAGTTCTGACGCCCAGATTGTAATTTTTCCGTTACATTCTAATGGTTCTCTTGACGCGCCTATTTTCCGAATCGATTCAATTCATTTCCACCGACCGATTTCTCGTTCACTTGCTTACATGGAATTGTCGGCTTTCAAATTATACAAAAAATAACGAGCTCAACTTAATGGAAACGTGACATTTACAATTCACTTGGTAAATATTAACGTGCAGCCTCTATTTGATAAGTGCTTCGTCTCTTATGTACATAACTTAACTGTAAAGGGAAAGTTGGTTAGGTAATTTCAAAATCTACATTATTCCGTCCAAGCGGATTGAGGGAGTGAGCTAATCCGGCGAATGTCGAACTTTATACTAGTGAAGTGGCAAACATTTTGAACTAACAACGAAATTTTCGACACACCGTGAAACTGGGGCATGATGCTTATAAAATAAGGCGAAGAAAAAAAATTTACTTACACGAACCTCAGGACGTATTCACAATGAAGTGACGAGAAAAACCTCCTTCCTTCCTTTGATACGATTTATTTTTGAACAGTTCTAGCATCGAAAATTTGAATATGTTCGGTAAAAGTGGATAAAAAAAAATGCGTTTTGATAAATAAATAATAAAATAATAATAAATAAACAATAAAATGCGGTTTAAATAATTTATCGATTACTTAGGTATCGGAAAACGGTGCTAACGATTGAAAAATCAATAATATTTGCAATAATAAAATATTCAAAAAAATTAAATATGCGGATAAAAATGTCGAAATTTGAAATAACACTTTGAAACGAAAAAGGCCTTTATTATACAGTAAGTACATAAAAAGCTAGCAAAATTTTACAGCCGTCTTAGCAACGACCATTGGAAACTTCGAATTCACCTAACCTGATCGTTAGACGTCGTCGTCTGGTTTTGTCTATTGTCTTCTATCTTTGCCTATCTCATGACGTGGAAAAGCAGGAGGAGGTCGAAGGTGATTCCTCTGCCAAGTGGTTCTCCTTTCAACTCCATCAACGAGTTCCATCGCACCTCAGTTCACCCAGCGTTTCCGACGAATCGTACTTCCCCTCGATCCTTCAAGGTGTGAATAGAGCGAACGGCTGGAAACAATCGTTCTAATCTCGCCTTGAAGCTATTCGCAAATGGATCACCTTTAGGCGTGAAACTCCAATTCGCAATTCCGATTCGAGTTGCAAATTTCAATTACGCAAATTCAAATTTCGAATTGCAAATGTATTCTGAACAAGGGAATTGGAAAATTCTCGCTCTTGAATCGGGTAAAAATTAATTACTTTTCTTTGACCATTGGATCCGTAGTAACGATGTAACACATTTGCCAGAGATTCTGAAACACGAGATGCAAGTGTGCTTTTCGAATTGGAACAGGGCAATTTGTTGGGCTTAGAAGATAATAACAAGGCTGCCTTTGCTCCACAGTGGCGAGGAAGCAATGAGAAAATTAATATAATAAAATTATGACAATAAATAAATTGAAGTACAAATGAAATGTTCAGCAGAAAAATTTATCAAATTTTTTTATATTTATCAGTATTCATACAGAAATTAGAAAAAAATATATAGAACCTATTTAATTTAATGCATTTCCTCTAACGTGATGTTGAAACGTTCGATACTTACAATTACTAGGTTTAAACTGTTTGGTAAAGCGTAAAGGGCAATGTTTCTTAAAATGGAAACTAGGCCGTAAATTATACGCTGAAATGCATAAAAGTCGATTTTGTAACTACGCGTTACAATTCAAATCAGCACACGGTTTTGTTGCCTTAAAAGAAGAAAATAACTAGTTAAGAGTATGTGGTTTTAGCACAGGTCGACCGATGGGCAGCTAGAGATAATAAACACGGAAGGTCCGACGGTAGAAACTATCTGGAGCTGATATAGCTAAAGGTAGTGGCAGTGCTTACCTCAGAAGCAGATAGTGAGTAGTGGAGTGAGTGGAGTATCCCTACTAACCTGGTCGAAGTTCACTGCCATCAAGTAGGTCAAACTGACGGCAACGGATCAAAGGAGCTGATGCCCCTGTTTTTATTTTCTGAGCTCAAAAAAAAAAAAAAAAAAAAAAAAATCAAGAATAAAACTCTTTTCTTTGCAGTGGAAATTACTCAAACTTATATTTACCTCAAGTCTAGGCGGAATTTTCAATGATATTTTGTTGAGACTGCGCTCCGTTAGATTTGGACGAGAGTGGTTCATAAATTCGAGCACTGTTGTGTATTTCGATTACACACCTGTCATAATTATAACGAAGTATCGATCACTCTTCAGTTCAGTTTGTGTTATTGGGATACGCAAGATAGGATCTGCAGTATTACTCAATAACTGAAAATTTTAATTGTTACTATAAATAGCTTCGTTTTTGGAAGCAGACCGATGGAAGCCACAAGTGGTAGCAGAGTTTGGACGTCGTACCAACCGGGATTAGGACGAGATTGATGTTTCCAAATAGCTTTCCTGTCGTTCGGTTATGAGAGAAATACTGGCGACGAATTTTATTGCCTGCCGAGCACTTTCGCCCCTTCGGGTGTCACCGAGGCAGGTTAGGGCTGGTTACGGTCTACGGCCATAGACCTAAGGTTCTATAAAGCCCTGATGAAGCCCGAAGGGACGAATGTACTCGTGATAACGTGAGTCACCTAGTATTTTTAAACAGCAGGAGAATAAATGCGACATAACGAAAACGAAGACAGCTTCTGGAAATGGCTCGACCAAGATAATGCTCCAATTGTTCTTAATGATGAATTTTTTTTCAACCTGAAAAATGCCCTCAAAAATCTATTCGAAGTAAGGGAAAAGCTTATAGCGGACAGGGACATGGCACCAGTAGCGGACACGGGATAAAAACCGATAGAATATAAGGAATAGAGACAGACTATAAGATATAGACTATAAGGAATAGAGACAGGCATTTCTCCTTTTTCTGCCACCAAGAACCTATTCAAGAATGAGCACAACGAAGAAGAAGTTGGTACTGAGAACCCTCAAGTGAAGAGTAACCCCACGGTTACTTAACTCAGTTTTCGGTGATTTGGAAGGTGCCCTGTTGTGAAAATGGCTAAGAAACTAAGGTGAGTTATTAAGCGTAAATTTGAAAATTTTGGTTCCGTTGCTAATGAATCACGGGCTGACGAAAATAACTGCATTTAAGACTTTTAATTGCTACATATGGGCTATTCAAAATTGTTAAGCGATGAAGCCACTATGGAGGAAGATAAAGTACGTCTAGGAAAATATTACGGTTCACTATGAAGTGAAGACATTTGAATTGCTCTAAGAGCCCTTCAGATGTCCACTATGAAAGTTTTTCCCTAATCTTAACAAATCTAACTGTTATACAGCCGGTTGACGGAAGGACAAGCACATGGAATTTTCAAACCCGTTACTTCCATTTCTCTTGGTAGACCAATGGCATTCGACACGATCAAACAGAATGTTCAAGTTTGGGTAGTAAAGCAATAGCAGGGTATGGAGCGGCATCGTTTTGTAAGTATATTACCGAGTTCGCGAGTGGAAATGTGTGGTTGGCTTGATTCCGCGAGTCGAGAGAGAAAACGACCACCTGTTGACAGAGCGCAAGCCACAGCCAAAGGGAAAACCTCGGGAAACTCGTCGTAGTTGCATAATTCATCTTCGTGCCCTACCCAAACCTCAATTTCGGCTCTCTTAACCTACTACTCATACCCTGATCACGTTGAGTTCATACAGAACGGCGCATACGGTTTTAGAACGCTGTCTAACAAACAATGCTCACTCAAGATGAATTGCTGACAGATGAGATAGCGGTTTTAACTCCTCACGCGAACGAGCGTTTGTCGCTAGTTACCACGAGATCGATTGCCAAAAAGTAAGGTTAACTGTAAGGAGTTGAACAAATTTTATATCTTCAGACTAGATTTTCCTCTTCTATCGTTGAAAATTCGAGAGAACTAACAACGTTGATCAACGAGAAAATGATAGTGAACGGAAAATTGATAGACCAATAGATTTAATATCGATTGCCCCTTTAGAAATGGTCGGCGATCTATAAACCACACAAAGCGCGAGCACCAAGCGTCGACAACAATTCCATTAAGTCGCTTCTCATTTTTCCTACAGTCAACACGACGAGGACGTTAGCTCTTCAAAAAAGTCGATGAGTAACTTGGCTTGCCTTGTGGCGAACAAACCTTTTTTGACAAATAAGACCAGCACTCACACGTTCTGACAGTAAACCGTTTAAGACGGTTCAGTTGGCGAACAGTCATTATCTTGCGATGGGACCGCACTTTTCCACTCGGTACTTACTGATGGTTCGAACAGCTCTAATTATATTGGCACGATAAAATTATCAAATGCCTGAGAGAGCAAGAAAACGTTTGACTCACTTCAGAAGCCCAATGGTAGAAAAGTAATTGAGTAAAGATGTTTACCCACAGGAATTCATGAACCATAACCAAGACTGTCCATTTTGCAACCAATCGTCGCCTAGTGATATGAGGTATTAAAATTCTGATGGTTCAAAAGATGTACTCGTAAGATCCACAAGCACACTAGGCTTTCCAAATCTTGGAGCATTGTGGCGTATAAGAAACGGGAGCAAAGGAACGATATGCAATCCTTCTCTCGTCGGATTCATTCGGCAGAACAAGCAAAGGAATAAAAGTGTTGAGCTTGAAGGTACCTTCCTCGATCCCATGATACTCCGAAGAACTGTAGAGGTGCAAGAGTTGAGGCTTGAAGATGGTAAATGAGGAGGGCTTCGGTTTCACGATTACATTGAGCGTTCCGTGCAGCGTTCGATCAAATATTTTTTATCCAAAGAAGCTTAGTCGGTTGAAGTTACATAGAAGATTTAGTTCTCTTAAGATTTTACCTAATGAATTTGCCCACATTACGTTTATTTCACAAACAGCTTCAACCTGTAATATTTGTTGGAGGCTGATGTTAAAAATAATATAATAATAAAATAAAAATAAATGAAATAATATAATATAAATTTTCGGGGCTTTTCAGTAATTTGTGATAAAACCTTGAGAGCGATAAACCATATAGTAAATACGATTACAGATTGATCATATGACGTACCTACGTATAAAAAATCATACTTTGCGCGCTGAAAAAAAAATCAGACTCTAAATACTTGAGAGCCAAGTTCGAGCAGATGTAGTCTGGACAATAAATAAGATGGAGTACAAATCGATTCCAAATGAACCCAGATTCTTCAACTTAGTACGTGTAGTTCGTGCTTAACGATGGGTAGAAGGACAACCATCGAGCAGGTTAAAATATGGATGACACGGCGCGGTGTGAGCGGCTGAGAGTCAGCGGTAGACTCTCTTTACAGGAGTTCAGCAGCTCAACTTTCCACCCAATTCTCACTACTCCATCGTCTCCCGGTTCATTCATCTCTTTCATCGTGCTCATTTCAGCTCTAGACACCTCATCCGCCAACCAGTTTCTCATCTTTATCCTCAACCTCATCGCCACGTTTCGCCCCGGAGCCATTTTTTCTTGAAATATGAGCTATTTCACACGAACCGTGCCATATAGTGGGCGAAAAAACTCCTTCTCCTGAGGGAAAATTGAAAAACAGGAAGTACTTTTTGGCTTGATTTTTTTTTTAATTTGAAGATTCCGGACTGAAAAAGTCTGCGTCAAGAACAATCTTGCGACCATAGTAAACAGAGGACCCCATTGCCTTCATATAAACATGAATGCTAATTTTTTTTTCATTGACTGCAGCGAGTTGCCGATGAATTTCAGGCACGGGGACGTTTTGGGTGTGCGTTTCGGTGTCTTCAATTATCCCCTATAGTTACCAATAAGTTTTTCGATGTTAACATTTACAACTGTTCAGAATAATTACCATCACAAATGGATAGTCTTCTTAAATCATTATTGAAGCGAAGAAATAAAGCACTGTACAATTATTTGAAGCTTTTTTTTGTGCGAAAAGGACCGTAATAAAATTTGTACATCATTATCAACTATGCCAGGTGAACATGATCCAAGCCTCGTACGTGTGACTCCGTTTTTAAAGGTAGGTACTCGCTTTTCGTTCACACCTTCCTCCACCCAACTTCAAAATCTCTAACACACTGCTTAGACAGTCTCCAGCAACCCATCCAGCTCAACCTCTTTCCAACATCTACCTACATCCGCTTCTTCAGATACTTCGATTTTGTCCGCTCGCGCGCATAATAATTAAGTAGGGTCGTACGGGAGTCAGCATTTCTTTCGCCTGTTCCTCCTTACTCTCCATTCTTTCGTCGAAGTCCGTAGAAATTTCCGTCGACTATTCGCCAACTTACAATTCAGAACATAATCTTATAACTTTCAATAATAATTTTTTTTCTTCTCAACTTTTAATTCCGAGAAGTCTCAAATATGAATGACAATATTTCTTCTTTCGTCGTCAACCCCGAGGTAGCATGGTTCTACCATTTATATCAATTTATAGTCTTAAAACAATTATTCTACGCGGTAAAATTTAAGAGACAATAAGTAATAGAAAAGTATTTCTATCTTCAGATCAGTCGCAAAAAACAAAAAAAAAGAAGGTGAGGAATATAAATCGCTTCTTACTTATTACTAATTACTATAACCCTACACTTACACTGTCACATTTTTCTCATAAAACGTCAGTTGTAGCCGACCTCTCTCCGACGTGTTCTACGACTGATTTCCGACTGAAAGTGTCCTGTACAATTTTCTCTTAAATTCCACTACAAATGCCACTTTTTACGATTGGAAATTATTTTTCTTGTTTTCGACTTAACACTACAAAAATGGCGATATATCACTTAATTTGCATGCAAATTCAAATGCGATTACACCTTTAAATTTCCCAAATCTGTAGAGCCAAAATCTTTGTAATCGAATTTTTCGTGAAAGTGGAGTTTTTCGCATAAATTTCGTCAAAACCTCGAAACCACTGGTATTCTTTTTCAAACGATTGGCAATTCAATAATTCGTGACGCAGAAATGGAAGGTAAGCCAAAGGATGCTTCAAAATGTCTAGGTACTTTCTGAAGAGCTTAATAAATTTATTATTTCTCAGAGAGAACGCAAAACCGTGTTTTATTGGCAAAACCTTGTTTTTAAATGTTTTTTTGTTTCATGCATGACATGTGGCCTTAAGATTTTTACAAAACGTACGTTTTCAAATCCACTTTCCCGTATCAATCCTACCTACAAGGTTTTTTACGCACCAGAGAGTCGTAGGGTCGAAAAAGGAATATAATGTCAATATTAAACAATTGTCATTCGGAGTAGAATGAAATTAAAGCTACATAATGGAGGATTTCACCAAAAAAAATTGAGTTAGCTGTACAGGCAACACCGAGAAGCAATGTTAATAGCGAAAAAAGGTTGTTGCTACTCGTCTAAGGCTAACTCCATTTTTTGGTGAAATCAACCATTGGTAAGCTGATGAAAACCAAACGTTTGGATTTCTAGAGGCACCTTTTGCTACTAGGATTCTGTCGCAATAGAATCCATAGTGAATACAATTTGCTGCTGTTTAATAATATTTGAACGTACACTGCTACCAAGAAGGTTCCACCATCTTCCCTTAAATGAGCGACAGAATATATGATAGGCCCCATTTCAAATCTAGGATGCTCCGGTTGTTTGCACACGGGACCCTTTCACTTGAAACGTTGTGTGAGTACGTTTTCTCTTGAATACACGGCCTCTTGGAAACGAGAGGACTTATCACGAGACGGTTCAAGGGGAAAGGACATGCCTGAATGAGCTGACGTTTAATACAGCAGTCCATCATACACAATGCGAAAACCTGGACGTATTTATCAGCGAGGTACTTTATTTCCTCGAAGGAAGAAAAGAGAGACATTTGAATCAGGATAGTATCGCCACAACGTATTCGAACCTCACAGATCAAGCAGTACTCCAACTTGAGCTATAGGAAGAGGAGAGAATAAATTGTACATATACCAGAGAGCAAAGCAATGGCTTAGCGGACGAATGAACAAACCACAATACAGCTGAGCGTTTCACTCCGCAGCTGGAAAGTTATAATTGCTATTACCTACAATTAAAAATATGTTCTGATTGAAGAAAGCATTCATGCTCTAGCACAGAGGTCTCCAACCTACGGCCCGCAGAAAATTAGTTTTAGGCCCTACAACAAAGCTCTCTAAGGAGACATAGAAACTTTAAAAAAGTAACGCAAGAAACTCTCAAAAACCACCACTGAGCTCTCGATTATAAAAAATAAATTCTGGGTGTACGGTGATGGGGGAGGGGGCTCGACTTTCAGCTTATATTGCTGGTCCAGCAATATTAATATTGCTGGCCCGCCTATCCCCCAAAAATTTACAATCTGGCCCTTGAGTAAAAAAGGTTAGGGCCCCCTGCTCCAGCGAATAAAAATCGTAGGACAAGCTGTTACAGTAATTTCTTTCAAATCGGTACTTCCAAGTAAAGCAAGGACGTACAAGGGGACCCAAAAGTAACCGGAATGGGGCAGCCTGGGAAAGTGTTGAGCGACGGGGGATTTCATTAGAAAGGGGTAAAGGGCGATGTTTGACGAATCAGTGTGTGAAGTTTCGTCTCTGTGGGTGCGAAGGTTCGTTTTTTCGTGAACCTCCTGTTTTAGTTTTAGCGAAAACGTGCGATGTCCGACAGTCGGGAGCAACGCGCGGCAAAAACCTTGGAAAATATTTATTTTTCTCCCCCTCATAACCCCCAAAAAGTACCCTTAAAATTGAGCTAGCAATGCGGTTCAAGAATTGGGCCGTCGTAGGACCGAGATTGATTTTTGGTGAAAATTTCAAGAATGTAGCTATTATAGTTTGGCCGGAAAAGTGTTGACGGCGTACGGCGGACAGACAGAAATTTTTTTACTGGATATTCGGATTCTGCATGCCTTGAAACGTAAAACATCAAATTTTGAGGTGGGTTAGAATTTTTTTTTTGGGCGGTTACAATGGTTTATTATATAATAATATACCAAAAGTTGAAACGAACGAGAGACCATTATAGTAGTTGTACGTATCTTTTCTTTTTTTCGCAATGTAACTTTACAGCAATACATTATTCAGGAGAAAAGATAAACAGCGGATCGGTGCACAGTTTACCTAGACGTTTTCACTGGTCACATAAAAGTTCAATGAAAAAAAAAAAAAAATTAACCGCGCTAGTAGTAAGAGGGACAAGTGGAGAGAAAAAGTCAATTAAGTGAAGTGCATCCGACCCCTTCTTTACTCTTCTTGTCAGAAAGGCTCGAGCTAACAGAAGACGATAGGAGGATTCACCATGTCCATACTATTTCTTCAGTCGGCGGAGAAAATGGAGGACTGGGAGGGGAATGTTCTTCCCGCCCATAACTTGAGACACTTCTGTCAAGTGCGATCTCCAACCTATCGTTGTTGTGTAACAACGGGTCTTACCTGGTCACCCGAGCCCTAATCCACAACCGCAAGATTGGAACCTTGGAAAGTACAAGCTGGAGCCTCGAGGTATTCACCTTGAGCACAGCTGAATAAAAATTTTTCAGTTAGCATTTTATTTCTAATTACACATCGAAAGTTGTATCCTGGAAAGTGATAGGCTGTGATATTCGGTGTTTATTGGACTATAATTATATTTAAATGTTTCTTCAAGTTTATTTAGGATGAGTGCTTCCAGAATTTAGTGTAGTTAGCTTCCTCTATAAATGATTTTTTCAAATTTTCTGCAGTAGCAAGAGTTTGAGAGTTTAAAAATGAACAATACTGCAAGTTTCGACACTTACCATTGGATTCCAATATAAACCAGTTTCTACGCCTTGAAGAAGAAAATTTAATATCAGAAAGCTTGGCAGAAGAGACGTTTAATTCGTAGACCCTAAAACTGAGTGACGGCTACAGAAATTTGTATCCAGTTATTCAATTGAAGTTGAAGTTTTCAACAATTTATTTTAATACCACAAGAAATTCAATGGTAACACTTCGAGAGCTTCAATATTTATTAACATCAGGGTTCATTAGCAGACACGTCATTGTCTCGCTGGGTCGAACTTTTTGTTTATTATTCAATGAAAAACCATCGTAATAGCCCAATAAAAAAATTTTTCAAATCCCCTCAAAATTTGTTGTTTTTTGTTTCACGGCATATAGAATCCGAATATCGACAGTATACCTGCAAAACCTCTAAGTCCGATTTTTTCCCCAAAATAAGGTTTCGAACTCTCTGGGCTGAGGAAAAGGATACGGATCGTCTGTGAAAGTTTGGCGTTGATCCCAGAAGAAATGTTCCCATGTTCTATGTTCGATTGTAATAACGTGTTCGTAAGACAGGACGATACTAGAAGTGCTCTAAAACCTCGTATGTCCCAGCGGTTCGGCTCGTCCAGTTGAATCTCTCCATCGAACAAAAAATAATCCGAGTCATTTTTTAAAAATATTTTTTATCGATTTTAAATTAAATTTCCTCCATTTGCTTACACAGAACCTATTTTTTTTTAAATTGGCGAACGTGGCAAAAAAAATTCCAAAGTTAAAACACAAAAAGTATGAAAAACCGAAAAAGTTGAAAATTGTAAGTAATTGTTAGAGTTTGATTCTTTTCATTTTAAATTCGAATTCTACGTCTAATTTCCTGTTAGAATGAGTAATAAAAATTAAACAGCCCTGTAATTATTTCCAACGAATTTTTAAAGCTGAAAAACATAAAAACGGTGTAGTACTAAAACTAGGAAAACCAAATGTTGTCGTCAAATTTCCGTTGTTTTGACCTCAAATTCGGATTAAGCGTTAAATTTCCTTGAAGAATAGCTTTCAAAATCGCTTAAAAACAAAATTTCAGTATTTCATCCTCAGCGGAGCTCGAAATCTCGGCCGGTGAAAAACTCGATTTACGGAAAATAATTTCTGCGGCGCTGTTTGAATTTTTTTCACCAGATTTTTTGCTATGTACGTGTGTAAGGCGTTCAAATGAAGACTTCTGCATAATAAAACAATTGATTCACATACATTTTGACCCCGAAAATCACGGTTAAAGTCCAATTTTCGAGCTTTCAAAAACTTATTTTTTTGGACCCCTTGCAGATTTTTCCGAAAATTGAAAAAAATCACAAAAATACATCTTGGTAAGATACAACTCTCCTAAAAATTTCAGATTTTTATCTCTATTGAAAGACGAGTAAAAAATCGTTAAATGATCGGTTCAAACAAATCGCAGGGGTTCCCCTTGAATTTTTCGCGAAAAATTTTTTGAAATCGATTTCGCTCAAATTCAGCATAATGATAGTTGATGATGTGCATATCAATAATATACGGTTCATTCTTTGTTTCTTTCGCACTAAATGGATGAAAAGAACGTTTGAAGTTGAAATATGTGATCTTTTCGTTTACACTCTACTAATATTGTTGAATACCTCACAAACGGTTGAAAAATGGATAGGTACATTACATGGGGAAAATGTGGACAGTTAAATTACCTATCTTTTGGTATATTCAAACACCTGAATTGACTAATTTTCGTTAAAGTTATCCACTCTGCAAGTTACAAATCTTGGAAAACTTGAAGTTGGACTGCCTACCTCGGCTAAAACTTTGCACAAGTTGAATAACCCAATACTTTATGATACTAAGTACAATTCAATACCCACCACCTACATTATACTAAATGATAGCAACCACTTTTATAATATCTATATATTCCCACTCTCCATACACAAATAATTAATTACTATTGCTATTTAGTAGTGAAAAGGACACTACCCCCGACTTTCCTTACCGAGGGGAAAACTACCTATGTGAGGAAGGTATAAGGTACCTATTATTATACTAGTGAGGCGAAATTGATTAAAAATAAAGGCATTCTAAAATATGCAATTTGGATTTTTATTGAGCCAAGAGCTACAACAGGGTCAACACTCGCAAATTCGAGTAACGTAAGGAAAAATTCCTTGACGTTCGAAAACTGCTCCAAAAACCAATCTCTTATTCGGTGTGAACGTTCAAAAACGCTCTGAGTTATTAAAATCACAAATAGATAATAATCTTAAATCCTTATTGAAGCGAAAGAAATAATAAACCACTGTACTATCATTTGCAGCGTTTTAAAATAAGATCGAGACTTTCTGAGAAAATCCCTGCAAATTATGTCGATGGATTTCTGTGACGAAAAACCTAGAAGACCAAATGTCAAAACAGATCAATGACCACGAAAAACACGCCTTCCTTCAGTTGCCAACTCGCACCTATTTTTCGACGAGTGAAAATAAAAGGAATTGAACTTCGGATAAATTTTTTTCAATGGATGTTTTTCAACTTAGGATGAATAATCGAAGTAAATGGTATTTTCTTCGATTCCTTCAAATTAATTGGTTCGAATTTTCGTAATACATATAAATCTATTAGGAGTTATTCAAGATTATTGTTAAAGTAAAACGAAAATATAATTGCTAAATTTTTTTTTTATATTAAATAAAATTACCGTTAAAAAATGAAAGCGTCGCTGAATAACTTTGAAGCTCTAAATATATTTTTTGGAGAGATATGTAATTATATATCTTTTTTTATTATTGAGATTTTAACCGAATAATTTCAAGTGATGTTATTTTATTTAGATGAGTAGCAGAAATAGGACTACTCTCAGAATTACAGGATTTTATTAGCACAACAGGCAACCAAACAAATAATAAAGTGAGCGACGAGTAAAATGAGATAATTTCGCCAACACTCGTAGGTATAATATGATGCCGGTGAAAATTCGTTGTAATGGTAAATAATGACATATTAAAAAAATCATTTATTTATTTCAATGAGTCGAGAAAAAAATCATGACAACGGCTTTTTCATTCGATTAATATGCAAAAATCGTAGAGAGAGAAAATAACATTGGAAATACGGAAAATAAAAATAAAGTGTTAAGAGTAAATCATTTCATTACTTATACTAACGAACACAGAACTCCAGTAAAGAGAAGAAAAATAACTGATCAATTAGGGGTGTTAATTTACCAACTTCCAGTGTCCATAGTACAATAATCAAGCCCTCGACGAAATGTTAGACAAAAATAATGTAGGTAATTCGGATAAAATATTTTCTACAATTTTTGCCGCACGGACTGAGTTCAAGTCACAATATTCAATTCGATATTGAATCTTAGGCGATTCAGTCACAACGAAATTTCTCCGAATTTACAAAAATCCAGCCTCATTTTATAGTTCTAGTATTAATTGTTAATATGAATTTTTTTTCAAAAAGTAAATATTAGGACAAAAATAAAATGAAATTTAAAAACGCTGCAAATTATTGTACTGTAGTTTATTATTCCAGTAATGATGCAAGAATCCATTCATGATAGTAATTATTCCGAACCTTTGTAAATGTTCCCACCAAACAACGGATTGGTAACTAGAAGGGAAAATTGAGTAGCAACTATCGTAATTCCAATCATTTTTATTTTTCATAACTTTAAATTGAAAGCTAAATTTTTCGCCTAACGATGTAGTTGAAGAGTGTTTGACGACCATTCCAACGCGTACCTATAGAACGATTTTTATAGCTTCAAGAACTCTCGAGTTATACCCTCGTGTCCAACTTCCGAAAATCTCCCACGTTCATTACAAAAACAAAAGCTGTGATAGCTCGAGAACCAATAAAGCTATCGTCCCCGTAAAAAAAAAAAAAAAAAAAAAAAAATTGAAAAAACGAATTTTTTCCCTTTCAAAATTGAGCTAGCTAGATGCTACTATAGTTTGGCCGGAAAAGTTTACGGCGGACAGACAGAATTTTCTTTTATTGGATATTCGGATACTGCATTCCATGAAGCGTAAAACAACAAATTTTGAGGGGTTAGAAAATTATTCTTCGTAGGCGATTACAATGGTTTAATATTGAATAATAAACGAAAAACAAACAATGTAAAACACTCGAGAAACGGTTTCCATACTTGCAAATGAACAATTCCATACTGAACAATAGGTAATTCAATCACAACGAAATTTTTCCGAATTTACAAAAATCTAGCTCTGCTTTATAGTTCTAGTATTAATTGTTAATATGAAAATTTTTTCAAGAATTAGATATCAGGACAAAAATTAAATGAAATTTAAAAATAAACGAAACTATACAAACGTAAGACGAGAGGTGATTAACGAGTAATTAGTGCAGTCGAGTCGATTTGCTACGGTTGGCACGTTTTGCGCTAATTTGTACAATCGTCTGGTTACCGGCCAGATCTCGGTGTAACGTCAACTGGCTGCGCCGCAATTTGTGTCCCAATAGAGAGTGTTGTCGTACAAAAGCGGGTTCGTAAGGGGCACCAAAAGACAACACCATGAGACGAATCCGACGACGAAAATAACTACGGTAACGACTCGCTTCGGTTCGTCGTAGCCGAGGACGTCAGCGAAATCCGGGAAGCCCATGAAATTGCAAAATGCGTGGGCGAAAAATGGCGCGACGAAATGGCCTGTGCGAAGGAACAAAAATGCAGAATAGGCGCCGAAAAGAGTCGTATACGAGAGTTGAAATGCAGAATAGAGCGCAGCCGTGCGCAATGGGATGCCGGAGTTGACGAGGCCGAACATGTGATGAAGATGAGCAACTCCGAAGAATAGAGGAGCAACGAAGACAGCTTGGGACGGAGTTGCACAGCGGACGAGCAAAGGTAACATCGCTGCTCGAAATGTGAGCTCCTCGGACGAAGGAGCTACCACGTGATCTCTCAGCCAATAAATGCTCGTGAAATGCTCGGCCCAGTACGACGGCTCTGTCAAATACGTTTTCAACGAAGAAATCTCCAAATTTTGAATTTTGACGACGATCGGGCCCAAGAAAAGGAAAACGGTCAACATCAAAGGTATCGTCGAGGCGGCCAGCAGACCCGAACTGCGCAGTCCCAGGAGCGTCCAGATCGTCCGGTTTGGAAAATCGTCCCTACCGAGGACGCAGTACGTAAAAAGTGGAGATAGCACCGCCATCACCGAAACGCTGATCACCCGGCGTTTTATCGTCGTCGGATGATCCCGGTTCAGCGATGGTGTCGACGGCCAAACGTAAAGGCTGCAGACGTACGCGACCGATAAAGTCAGACATTCGGCGACGACGACTGGCCAGTTGCAGGACGATATGTCGGACGACATAGTCGATCCGATTCGCAGTCGATCATAACGTAAACGATACGGTTGAAAAAATTGACGACTCACCCATGACGCGATTTAAAGCTAGAAAAGGAGCCGGAGCTGGAACGACGATGAAACGAAGAAATTATTGTCATATAATTCGAATTATGAATCATTGAGATTTGTGGAAACAGCGTGAAAATAACCTTCCGAACTGTTTGGTTTTGCGATAGATAGAATAACCTGCGAGCTGATAACGTTAGGGAACGGTATTACGGTAAGGCCGAAACAGAAAGTGCGCGAGTCTGGAAAATCAATGTACGATATTAATTCTCAACGAAACCGCTCGAAAATCGTTGGATATGCTAGTTTCAACGAATTATTAGCTCGAAAAAAGGTAAAAACGAGCAACGGGCTGATGCGACGATGCGATCGGTGTGCCGCCGACTATCTGTCGCCAGAGACTGGAATCCCGTAATAAGCGGGAATTCGAGGCGGGGAGCGCGATCTGGCGGAGCAGCAGCGCGAAAGTCGTCGTGGATCAATAATTTCGTAGCGAGTCAAGAGGTTGCGCTGCTTAGGAGCAATATTCGTTTACCAATTCTAGTCTAGATTATACCAATAAACCTTGGTTTATTATGAACAATATCCCCAAAAAAAAAAAAAAATTGTTGTAAGGGAGCCAGCCAATGGGCTGTAACTCCGTCACATGTTTCATATTATAATCAACCAAAAAAAAAAAAAAAAAAAACTGTCGAAACTGTAATGCATTATTTAATACAATAAAGTTCTATTTATAAAAAATTAAAAAAAATAAAAATAAAAAAGAAGCTAAATTTTTGAAATTTTCCCCAACAATCAATCTTGGTCTGACAATGGCTCAATTCTTCAGCCAAATCGCCACCTCATTTAAAGGGTATTTTTAGAGGGTTTTGAGGGGAAGAAAATTCGTAGTTTTCCAACATTTTTCAGAAAAAGGTGTATCTGGTGTTAATTTCTATAGATTTTTGGACGCTGAATCGAATGAGACCATCGCTTTCTCTCTTTGTCAGTTTTCTATTTTCCCGACAAGGGTACGACCGAAGCTCGGCCTTTTCCTCTCTGCTTTTAACACAACTCCGTACTAACTGTTTGCAGTACAGTGTTCGGCCAACTGAGTTAGGTAGAGTACCGGTAGTTTATAAAGGACATGATATCGATGCCTGTCAACGCTTCGTTCAATAAGGGACTTGGACCATCGGAAAGTTGAATTTTCCTCCGTTGCTCCTAACAGGTCTCAACTCGAGGACATGTGACCGACCGCCATCGTTGCCAGGAAGTTAACTGAAAGTCATAAACATCGAAGTTGACAAGCAGTCGTTCGAGACCCACAGTAACTGAAGTTGCTGCTTTTAACCAATAGACCTCCGTATCGTGGCAAAAATAAAAGTTGCATCCTTCTGCCTCTGAATCGAAATACTTGGAGAAAAACGTGTGAAAAGTATTGGGGTGAAAAAAATTGCTATGATACGGGTAAACAAACTAGGCGACGTAATGTTATTCCTCTCGAAATACATAAATATAAAATAATTATAGTTATGTAAATAATATTTTATTTTATTATAATACATTATTTGATTGAATATGAAAAAAATCAAATGATTCTACAGTCGTGGTTTATAATTCCGTTACTTCAATAATGATTTAAGAAGACAAATTTATTTGTGATAGTAATTATTCCGACATAACTCTTTTAATTTTAATCATTCTTCTTTTTCTCAATTTTCGATTTAAAATATCAATATTTTGCCTAACGGTACATTTGATGAGTGTTTGGTGAGCATTCGAACGAGTGTAGAAAGATTTTTATAGCTCAAAGAACTCTCGAGTCCTTCCCCCAAATTCTACCCAAAAGCTGCAATATAACTCGAGAACCAATATAAAACTATGACCCCACAATGGTCTCATACGATTCAGCGTCCGAAAACCTATTGAAATATACACCAGAGACACCATTAATTGAAAAACGTTGGAAAATGCAAATTTTTTCCCATGAACCCCTCGCAATCCCCTTAAATTAGAGGTAGCGACCTTGTTAAAGAATTGAGCCATTTTTGGCCCAAGATTGATTTTTGGTGAACATTTCAAGAATTTAGCTCGCATAGTTTCATCAGATAAGAGTTGATTGCCTATGATGTACTGCGGGCGGACAGTATTTTCGTTCATTATTCAATAATAAACCATTCTAATCGCTCATGAAAATATTTTTGTAGCCACCCTAAAAAGTTGTATCTTTACAATTCAATGCATGTAGAATCCGAATCCATCAACAATTTTCTGACGAATTCATAATAGCTGAATTTTTAGAAATTTTCACCAAAAATCGATCTTGCCCTGACAAAGGCTCAATTCTTCAACCAAATCGCTACCTCAATCATTGGGGGATTTGAAGGGAAGACAATTCGTAGTTTCCAACATTTTTCAGAAAAATGTGTTTCTGGTATTAATTTTTGCAGATTTTCGGACGCTGAATCCAATGAGACCATCGCGGGGTCGATAGCTTTCTGGTTCTCGAGTTATCGCAGCTTTTGTGTTGAATTTGTGCGATTTTCAGAAATTTAGCACTAGAGTACATCTCAAGGATTTTTGAAGCAATAAAAATCGTTCTGTACTCGTTGGAACAGAATGGACAATACTTGCTTCGGAGTTTTCCCCATAGTTAATCAATTTTTCAGTGGGAACGTTCACAAACGTTAGGAATAATTTCCATCACAAACGGATAGTCTTCTTAAACCATTATTGAAGCGAATGAATAGTGAACCACCGTACAATCATTTACAGCGCTTTTTTAATTGATATTCGGATCTACATGCCTTGAAACGTAAAATATTAGAATTTGTTGAGGGGGGTTAGAAATGTTTTTTCCCTGGGCAATATTGTTGAATAATAAAGCAAAATAAAAATATACTAATTTAAAAAAAATTAATTTGAAAAATAATATTTTGTTATTATTATCATGATTTTAAAATCGTCAACAATCGTCAATATTTCACGGCTAGTAACCGTCGTTTGGAATGAAGTTTCTGGGCACCGGTTCATCTACATTTTCATTGCTCTTTATAGGTAGGTACACCCGGATACAAGGCAGCGAACTAGTCACTTGCCTCCAATAGAATGCCTACCCTAAGTCTCTGTTGCTCCTAATAGGAGTGGCATCTCTCACAGGAGAAGTTCTTTGCGAAGCGCTTGATGAGATTCAATATTCTCTCGCTTTGAAAGCGAACGACGGGCGATAGAAAGGAAAGCGCTGCCATTCTGTAAAGGAAAACTAGATTGTCAAGGAGAGACATGTGAGCAGGATGAAGCAAGATGAAATTTCCTCGCCACCGCTCTCAGCCCGACGTAGGTTCTTTTGAAACCATAGCTGACGCGTTTGTAATAAGGATCAGAGTAAAAAATAGGCGGCGAAAATATTGAAGCCGCGCACACGGAAAATCGCAGTTCAAAAAATATTGCAGAGATCTGCCCTTAGGCACCTTTTGATTCGTCGTTGCCATGTTTACATAGTAAATGGAAGTATTGTGATCGTTCGAAAAGTGGAATTTGGAACGGAGGTCCAGTTGAAAGAAATTTGCATAGTACTTCACTTGGAATCACTTTCTGAAGAAGTCTGTGGTCAAAAAGTGACATAAATCGCCGTATCTCCCTGAAAAATGTTTACTGGATGCAATTCTCAGGAAATGTTTACCAAGCGAAAGAGCAAAATTAGCTTTTATTGAATTTTGGAGAACGCTCTGTGAATTTGGAATATAACGGTTCAAAGTTTTTTCTGTTTCTTTCTTACTTCTCTTTGGCTATAAGAGTCATTATTTTTCTACGTTTGAGGTCTTAAAATGTTGGTTATATAGAGCTTATTACACTAGATTTTTTGTAGTATATTGGGTCACTCACAGTATTTATTCGTTACGAGCTTTTTTCACGATTTTACTTGTGCATAATGTAGTATTTTGATTTTCACAGGCCGGAAAACTCCATGTGAATTTTATTTTCAATATCGAAATTTTCACTTTTGCCTCAGGAAGATGCTTGGAGGAGTTGTGGGACGACATCTTTCCCAACGGCGGAGAGGTAGCTCACCGGTGGCAGCCGTGGCAATGCCCCCAGGCAGCCCTCGCTACCGCCGACGACGAAGAGCTGTCACCACGTCGGACCACAAATCCTGCGCTCTCATCCAGACTCGCATCAAACTCGGCGATATCATGTAAGTATGAGTGCTCATCAAAATTTTATAGTAGCCGATCGCTGGCGAGATGAAAGTCAAGTGAATCAGAATTGGTCACGGAAAAATAATACCGCAGAGGTAAATACAGGAATAATCAACCTAGACAGAAATGCAAATAAAAATGAAGAATTAGTTGCCGAGATGTAGGAAATATTGAGCGAAATCTATTAAAAGTAAAAAACAACACGGATTTTTTTTTTTGTTTTTTTTTTTTGTTGTTTTCGAACTACTCGTATATTCGGCCAAACGAAAAAAAAACGTGTTTTGCCCATACCTCAAAGGGTACCAAACATAACTATAGTTGCGACTATACCAAATTGTATGTTTTTGAAAGCGCTTTCTTTTAAAGATCAAAGCAGCAGTGTGAGCACGTGTGAGATTTACGAGAGATATATGTGACCTGTTTGATATTTCATGAACGAATGATTTTTATTATTTCAAAATAAAACAATAGCAACAATTGCATAGCTGGAGGTGGCACACAATTATGTTGCTATTAACCAGAATAACACTGGGAAATTTTTCTGCCTAATACTTTCTCGCCTCTGAGTAGTATACCTATGTAAAGGAAGTCGGTTCAAAAGTTATTTGGGAAAAACAGGCCGAAATTCCTCGGCAACGTCCTCATTCAATTTTGAAACTCAATTAAATTAAAATGAAGGCCTTGATAAAAAAAAAAGATTCTTAAGTCGATGAATTTATTCCTATCCAACGAATATGGTTCGACATTTCATTCAAATCATCCCAGTTTCTCAATCAATTGAAACCCATAATTTTCGGCTTTTCACTTCGTCCCGCTCTAGCTCCGACAACAAAATGTCCAAATATCAAAATTCTTCACTTTTCGATAAAATAATTAAATAATCTACAAAATATCGTAGTATGATTTCTAATTCTTACGAGAACGTTTCAAGTAAATCACGAAAAACTGCGAAAAAACGTGGTTCCGAAAAAGGAAAAATTGCAAACCCTTCTACGGGAAAATTCAAAGGCGTAAATGGGAACAGATTTTGATTAATTCAACGAAAACGTCGCGAAATAATTTTCATCATTCCTCGAAATTTTCAAATTCCTATTTTGGAAAGCAACAGGTGTGCGGAGGTGAAGTAATCCGGTGAATCCTAATCACAAAAATGTTGGAAATATATCTGACGACAACAATTTCAGAGCTTCCGAACTCGTTTGATGATGTGAATAATGAAATATAGGAGTCTCCAATACGTCGACCCACGCCAGGTATTTCAACTGTCAAAAACGGCGAATAATTCTTACGGTTGAAAGCAAATCTCGGGTAGCCCATTTCAGATTTCAATTCAATCGCCGAACTTTATTAAACTCGGAAATATTGACCTGAATAGAATCATCTCTTTACAAGCAGTTTCAATTCGGGAAAGTTAATTGAAAATTACGCGCACAAATTTCCTAGCCATATTTGCGCTCGGTTCTAACGAGCGGACGTTTTATAGTATTTTCCAATGTAAAAGTGGAGCCGAAGAAGCGAAATAGCGCCACGGATAGGTAGCGTGGGTTGACTCATAGAGCTGGGCAATATCGTGAAATAAATTTAAAACCAAACGAACTAGGTACAAAGAGGAATTAAATATTTACAATAATATATGTATATATAATCTTTATTGCTTCATAGATGTGTTCGTTTACATCTTTGGCATAAAATATTTACAAAATGACGAGCAGATTAGGTGAGAAATCCATATTGAAGGGGTCGATTTTTTTTTATTCTGCTGCAGATATTGCATGTCTGTGATGGTAATTTGTCTTCAGAATCAAATGCCGAAATTTCCGACCAGTCACGACCATCTGAATATTTCCAATGACGAATTACTTGTGACGAGTGAATTCCACGTAACGTTTGAAGTCTTAGGAACGTTCTCTCGCTTAAAAAAAATCTAATAAAATCTAAAAATAATCTAAAAACTTTAATCAAAAAAATCGAGTTAAGAGTACACAGTACGAAGAGAAAGGAAAGTTAAACCTCAGGAAAATATTTCTCAATGTCGGCCAAGGCTGCGTAAGGGTGAACCAAAATAATTAGAATCCTGCAGTTACATCATTATCATTTCACAATAAGGAAAATAATTTCATTAAATAAATTAAAAAAAAAAAAAAATTAAAAGCTAAAACACTTGCCACGATTTGCTTGTGATAACTGAAAATATAGTGCAAGCAACGTGACACAGTCGCAGTTGGAAAAACGTTAAAAAACCTTCGAACAATACAACAACCAATACACTATTATACAGTAGTTGACACGCAATATGCGAACCAGCATGAGAGAACTGGAAGAACAAAGTATTTTTTTTTTATTGAGCCAATAGAATGAATTCGATTCAGCACCACCACCGGGGAATTTGAATTTAACGCTAAGCCAGTGGCATCACTACCAGAACTACCAGGATAGAAGACAAGGCGATTGTCACGAATTCCACTGATTTTAAATGAGTTATATTGTTATGGTGAAATGGGGCTCCACAATCTCAGCGCGAGTTAGTGAAAATCAGAACAACTCTATTTATATAATACCTTTATCAATTTCTGGAATTTACATAACTGAAACTCGAGTAAATCTAAAGGACGTGCTACTTTTCGAAACGCTGATAATCGAGTGTTGCATATGGAAAGTTTGCAATACAGCTTTCCCTTGTTGGCCGACAGAGGCGCCATAATACTGAGGGGTGACTCGATATTGATCATCACAGTATCAGATGTTGCCTCCGGCTGCCAACAGGTTGCATCAGACGTCTCTTAGAAGCAACTGTTCTTACGTGGTCGTATTTTATATAAAATTGTCAAATATCAAAAATTTAATTTTATATAATTTATTTATTTATTTATTTATTTATTTGAACAGTTCACGGGAGAAATCCCTTTACATAATTACGACAAAATATTAAATAACAACAGCTAACGCATTTTAACGTATAACCAGTGACATCTCTCCATAGTCGAACAAAACACATGAAAAATACCCAAAACATTCACAAATATCATAATCAATTTGAAAAAAATATAATTTTTATAATAAATAGAAACAAAAACAAAAACACTCAGGCTAAGAAGCAGAACTACGACTAAAAAAAATAAATCAAGTATCAAAATATCAAGTATCAATTTAAAAAAAAATCGTCAAGTATCAAAAATTTAATTGGAGTGGAAAACAAATTGGACGGTTTATTACCCGAGTTGATATTGTTAGCAGGCCGAGCATTTTCACACCTTCGGGCAATCGGAGATTTCACTCATTAAAACCAGTGAAAGGTGCGCGAAAATATGAAGAAAAAAATCATTGTGATATTTAACTGAGTACGATATGAATAGCGGACGAAATACTCGGCGAAAGAAGTCCAAAATTAACGCACGACAACCTCGCACATTTTTGTTCATTCGTTCCCGAATGCTATGAATAATATCATGAGGCTACCTAGCCATCAACGCCTCTATGTGTTGATGGTAATGTCGGCACGAGCTACCTCCCTCCGTCGCTGAAATGAAATCGCACATTCGGGGAACACACGCAGAAGAAATAGACGGAAGATGCGCATAAAAATATCATTGCATCTAAAAAAAAATATTGAATTTATTCTAAAAAAAAAAAGAATTTACACTAAAAAAAAATTAAATTTACACTCAAAACAATTCTGGGGAGCGTTTAGATGCGTCGCAACATTTGATTAAGCGTCTAAAAGTCCCATGTCAAATCCAGTTTTATCCAGCATGTAGATATCAGCCGGAAACGACGAATTCTGCATTGTAATAATATTTTCCCTAATAAAACAAGATTTTCCCCTGTAAACCAACTCTATAGTAAAAATACTTATGGCTATCCCAGTCTATGGCTGAGCTTGCGGACGTCATCCCTTAGAACAACGAGTGTGTTAGAAATGCAGTTATTATCATCGGAGGGACAAAACTGAAGAAAGCCGTTATAGATCGTAGTCGTTAGGAATTTTTTTCATCAGTTTTGACGTGGGATTCGATTGAAGTGAGCTTGGATTCAATTAAAAACAGAAAGCGACGATTCGAGCGGCTACCGCTCGAACTGAAGAAATTGCCGATTCGAGCGCTTGATGTCGCTGTCCGTACCGGCACTTTTTATATTGATTTTTCCACCATCCAGCGGGTACTCCCACACGACTCCCACCAAGTCATTCCCCGCTTTGAGTTACTTCCCCTACTTCATCCCTTCTATAGACAACGGTGAGAACGAGAACAAATAATAATACTGTCCGCCGCCTTCAGTCGAAAAGAGCTGAGGTACTGAGTTGTTACCGAACGAGGGCACTTTTCAGTGTATAAAACTGGAACGTTATCCTTTGCTGTTCTGCCCGCTTAAAGAAGACGTTTCCGCTTGATACGAGCGTCATCGGCGCTCTCCAATTTAATGGAGATAATTTACAGGAGAACTAATCGACGGCATTTCGAAAATTTATTTTCAAAGTTAAACAAGAAAGCTAACATTTTTGGATTTTGAGTGCTCGCTTTGAAGCTCGTGCACGTACGGTGCAAATTTCCATGGAAAAATCAGAAAGCTAAGCGTTTGACGTGATTTAGTAGAGAACTACTTACAGTAATATAACTAAAATGCTAATTGATTGGTTGGCGGTGGGAGAGTAGATGGCCAAATACGGGCGTTCTTTTCCTTGGTTAATCACAGCGGAAAAGTAAGTGGAAAATGCCAAGGGAAAATGCGGAGGGGAAGTGTGGTAAAGACCCGTTTTCATTTAGAAAATCATGGCTCACTGAGCGGGAGGGCAAAATGGAACGTGACTCACCAAGGGATGAAGCAAAAGGTTATACTTGGGTTTTACTAATGTATATTGCCCAGCTGAGAAGATTTTGCAAGAGATGGTGCAGCGCGTCATCATTTGATAGATAAAAATGCGACAATTGGTAGGTGGTTTATTATTCCTTTGCTTCCATTTTAATTCAAAAAGACCATCCACTTGTAATAATAACTGTCCTAAACATTTGGGCCCATTTCCACCTTACAAAAGGTTGGCAACTATAAGGGCAAACACCTTGGCCACAATCGTAATAAAATAACATATAATTTGAAGTCAAATTTATTGCTTAATAATTCATCTTGTTTTATAATTCCAAAAATTTTCGAACTATGCCATCAAGCCAAACTTTCAAAATTTCCTCAAAAATTTCTAGAAAATCCCCCCCCCCCCTGATGAAGCATGTGAATCATGAAATCTCACAACCTCTTTATGATCTCATTTGATTCAGCATCAAAAAATCAATATAAATTGATAGCAAACCCATCAAACATATTAATATAATTTGATACCAAACGCTTATAATCATTTGTACTGAGACGAAAGGGGCAAAACCATTTTTATTATCCTGGTTATTATCAGTGGCTTCCTAAGCCCTTTCGTACCATTCAGGCTTCAGCAGGGTATTGTCAGAACCATAAGGTTTCTAGCGTCTCAGTAGAATCTACTTCTGAAGTTGCTACTGAAATTTAATTGTTTTAAACGCTCTGAGTAGTCTTGGACGAAAGTGCTCGACCGGTAACACTCAAAGAGTAAATCACCTACTTTGTTTCTTCCAAGAAGAAGAATATTAAGAAAAATAATTTTCTAGCTTCCAGATTTCAAGGCTAAAATTCTGCCCTGAATTCGCTCAACAGCAAGAATGTAACTCGATCTTATTTTAATTTGCAACTACTCGACGCCAGATGATTTTACTGCGTATTTGGTTTGCAGATGAAATCAACGATTTATTCATAATTTGAAAAGAAAGAATTATAATTCATAGTTGGCCTAGCTGAAGGAAAAAGTCGCGAAGGCAGTACTGGAGACCATGATTCTTATTACTGTGAAGAACAATATTGATGAGTTTACGGAGCGATCACTGGAGGCGGCTTTGAATGAATAGATTGACGGAGAGAGGTAGAAGTCCTCTCCTTTAGCCGGCAAACAAAAGACCAACCCTGTTCATAGTACAAAAGAGAACCACTTAGGCTATCCCGTTCCACTTCTTCCTCGTCTCCTTTCTCCATTCCTTTTTCGATCAACCTGCCGCTGCTTTTCTTGATTCTTTACACTTCTGCGAAGTAGGCACCGGGCATCTGAAAAAGTATATGCAAGCAACTAATCAAAGCGCCCTACTCAATTCGATTACCATTTATACTTTCTATCATAAAAGGGGTAACAGTATTTTGGAAACGGAGCAACATATTGACGAGCTTAACATTTGGCCAGATCGTATAATAATCATGGCAAACTACGACTACTTTTTTGTTGTTCTTTTTCAAGAATTTAATTTTACTTCACGACTTGTCTTGTTTATTCGTTTTTTCTCTTTATTTATTTTTTAAATCTATTACCATTTTTTGTATATATTTTTTTAAGTAATGAAACAAAACCGGTTATATTTTGCGAAACTCGCTAATCGGCAGTATAATAAAAGTATAATTTTGTGAAACGAGTACCTACAATTTCTGCGGCAAAATTATTCCATGCGGTTTGCGTATCAACCGCAGACGAGCGAGCGCTGTAAATAAAACACATCTCACGATATTATTCCGCATTGTCTGGAGCTTGACGAACGAGCTGAACCGAGACATGCGATTCACTACTAAGTCACACCAGTCCTTGTGGCTCTTCGGAGATGAAATGTACCTCAGGTATATAGGCGAATTTTAGTAATGCTGCCATGATTTGATCAGTGAATGTTCCATGACGGAATTATTTATTTACCTGTTCGTTTCGGTGAAAGTTGGACTAAATTGATTTGTAGAGTTGTGATAACGTGATAATCGACGGCTTTACCAAGATGAATGCACAATAAAAAATTGCACGATAAATCATACAGAGTGAATTGCAGAGATATCGATACAGAGATTATACGTATTAAGGGAGAAGGACGCAATTTAATCAACACTGAAAAAAAATCTAATTAGCAATAGGAATATTCTAGAGCGTTAATAAATATTTATCACTAAAAAATCAATTAGAAATAGGATTGTTTATATCTATCAATTTTCATACCTATTTCACAAGCAAGAAAAAATTTTTCCAATTCTGAAAAGTCACATTTTTCCAACTTTGAACCATTCTGGGTTATACAGTTGAAAGTGTTATTTGAAACTATTATATATATTGATATCAGAAAATAGGGATACAACTTCATCTTTTCGTACAAATTAATCGTCATCTGATACAATTGAAATTCGCTCGTTAAAGTTGAAATTATTATTTGCATTTAATTTTCAGCTAAAGCTATTTAGGGGACAACTTGGTTGCGTCAAATATAGAAACATTTCGTCCGGTGATTAAAAACTAAAAGATTCCGCGCGATTGGCACGAGTGTGGAGAGGAAGTAGAGGGAGTAGACTTCGGTAACTATCGACCACTAGCGGAGACCTCAGAGGAGCCACCTCGACTAAAATCAATTCAATTATTCAAATATATCGATTTCATCCCTGTTTGTATTCTTAGTTGATTGCGGCTTTCAGGCTTTTTGATGCCATCAAACTCAAGCCACGTCGCCGTCACATGTCAATCATGATCAACTCGTTTCAGCTTCTTTTTTGAGGATAGTGCTAATAATTTTATTTTCATGGATTAAATATAACATTACTCGTTAGAATAATTTTATTATTCGCTCGATCGCAACTTTTTTTTTTTTTAAAGCAGTTTTTAACTCAAAAAACATTTGTTGACGGAAAAACTTCTAAAAATATTTTTAGTGTAATCTTCTTTGGGACGGGGGTTTTTTTTTGTAAGCACGCTAGAATGAGCTTTCTGAAGAAACCTAGTAGTATTTATATAAATAAACCTATATAATAAACCTTTAGGAAAACGGCCGAAGATATACTTCGTCGGATTTTTTTACTCAAAATAAATTTCAAAATATAAGTAAACCCTTTTGCAAAAGTATATCAGCCCTTCATGCTATGTAATTTAATTCTCCATAGAGAGATCGCTTATAATAAAATGTCGATTGATTTTAAAAGAAAAAAAAAAAAAAACGGCAAGTCTGAATGAGAAGGATAATTGACCTCGGAAACCTGGCATCCAGCCAAAAGTCTGGTTGTTCTGGAAGGAACAGAAGTGAAAGAACCGCCGCCATTCGGAGCCCAAACGTTGGGAAGGTCTTCTTAACTATTTAAGGGACGAGAGATTCTTCTACCCACCGTTGGCCAGTGAAACTCGGCCCGAAGAAAAACCCAGTAGATCTCAGATCGGCCGAATAAGTTATAAGGAGAAGGAAGGCATCCGAAGCTTATCACCATGATTTATTTCTATGAATTATCCATAGCTACGGTAGAGTGGGAAATCGTCGAAAATTTATACAAAATCGTATACTCCCTAGTTCGGAAAATTCATTTCAAATTATGTTTGGACTAAAATAGGTGGATTACAAAGCCCTATTCTATTCATTCAAGCAGTATTCACATGTCACAAATACTCTTCACCTGTCGCAGTTGAAAAGAACGGTTCCAATTTGTCGCGGAAGCTGAGGAACAGTGTTTTTAAAACGACCATCTATTTCGAACTGCTCGTCTTTCTAATTGAGAGGAGGAGGAGGATCGGGATTGGGAAAGAAGGAAAATATTGTGGAAAGTGCAGTCAAGAGTGAGAAGGAGGGGAGTATTGTCCGCGCTGGAAGTTACCACGGCAACTTCGTGGGGCGCGGGGTGACCCCTGGAGGTGGGGATCACTCCCATAGGGGAAGGAGAAGGTAACCGGGCTTCAAGGAAGTATTGGAGGAAGAAGGGAAGATTTGGCAACGTTGCAGATATCGAACCCCTCCGCCACCTGCCGCCAGCTTTGAACCTGAATCACACGTGTGAACTTGATGGCTTTTGTCCCGAAAGTAAGACAAACGATAGCTCAGTCCGAAATTTGAGCTGTTGAAAACATCGTCATTAATTCAATCTTCAATCAGTTCCGCCATTAACAGATAAATTAACTGACTGAAATTATATTAATTGGTTTATAAGCAATGAAGCTGAAGAAATAACGCTACGTTTTTCACTATGACTGTTATGACGCCTTTAACCTCTTGGCTGAATTTTCTCTGGAAGTCCAACAATCAACTGAAAGCCCCGTGGAAGTCCGTCTCGGGAGAAAACCATTTTGGGGAAAGTCGGACTTTTGAGAAAAAGTGGAATTTCGAGGGAAAATCGGACATTTCGGGGGAAAGTGGTACTTTGGGGGGAAAGTGGTACTTTGGGGGGAAAGTTGGACTTCGGGGGTAAAGTCGGAATTTTGAGGGATGGTATGGGAAAAAGTCAGCCTTTTGGGGTAAATCAAGTTTTCGGGGGAAAAAAAGGACTTTTGGAAAGAAGTAAAAGTTAGTTGCTTAATGGTGCAGCTGAAGAGAGGGTTTGACAACCGTTCCACAGAGTATAGAACCATTTTCATTGCATCAAAAATTCTAGAGCTATACCCTCATTCTAAATTTCCCGAATATGCCACACCAAAGCTGCAATGATTCGAAAACCATTAAGGCTATCAATCCCGTTATATTCTCATTCAATTCAGCGACAGAAAATTCATGTACATTAATTACCTATTTACATTGAACATTGAAAAATACGAGTCTCCAAAACCCCCCCATGAAAACTCCTAAAATTGAGCCAGCGATTTAATGGAGCCATGAGCAATTGCGTTAGACTAAAACTCAATAGTTCTTGGAGCTACAAAAATCGTTCTATAGTCGTTGGAATGCTCGTCAAACACTCTTCAGCTGTACTGTTGGCCGAAAAATTAAGATCTAAGATATTTAGATTTAGATTTAAGAAAAATAAAATTGATCAAAATTACAATAGTTGCTACGGAGTTTTTCCATGCCTTGAAACGTAAAACATCAAATTTTGAGGGGGTTAGAATTTTTTTTTGGGCGATTACAATGGTTTATTATTGAATAATAAACCAAATAATTCTGTACGTCCGCCGTACGCCGTCAACACTTTTCCGACCACACTATAATAGGTACATTCTTCACATTTTCACCAAAATCAATCTCGGTCTCACAACGGCCCAATTCATGAACTACATTGCTCCGCTCAATTTTAAGGGTAATTTTGGGGGCTTTCGAGAGGGAGAAAATGCGTATTTTCACATGTTTTACGTACAAAGGTGTGTTTAGTATCGATTTCTATGGATTTTTGGACGCTGAATCGAATGAGACGATCGTGAAGTCGATAGATTTAATGGTTTTCGAGTTATCACAGCTTTATTGTAGAATTTTTGAGATTTTCAGATATTTGGCATGAGGGTTTAACTCAATAGTTCTTGAAGGTATAAAAATCGTACTATACCTACTCATTTGAATGCTCTTCAGGCTTACCGGTAGGCGAAAAAATTATATTCCAATTTGGAAGTTGAGAAATTTAAAATTGATTATAATTACAATAGTTGCCACAGAGTTTTCCCTTATAGTTACCAATCTTTTGTTTGATGGGAACATTTACAAATGTTCTGAATAATCAATATCACGAATGTATGGTCTTCTCACATCATTATTGAAGCAAAGAATAATTAATAAACCACTGTACAATCATTTGCAGCGTTTTTGTATTACATTTAAGCACAGTGACGTAGCTAGCAACTCTTGTCCAACAACACAGGCTTGACCTAAGGGCAATATATTTAGCTGTACTATTTTTCTTGAAAATTTTTGTAATGATGTATAATGTATTAATGAATAAATTTAAAAAATCAATAATACACAGTTACCAACTGGGATAACGGTCTGAAAACACATCGAGTTCTGCTTTTCAAGGAACGAGTTTGCTCTGAGGTGAAAACATTCGGCTATTACCGAACTGTAACAATAGTGCAGAAATTTAAACGCGATCTTCGTTCTCAATTATAATCTAATCAGAGGTCATTCGAAATTCTAAACCACTGTTGGATCATTTGTAGGGTTTTCGTATTATCTGTTTATTAGTGTGAGAGGATTATCAGCTCACAGAAATACGGAAGTACCGAGTGTTATCTACATGCCAACTAGTTAGAGGCGGTTTTACGAGCCCCTCAACTCACCGCCGTGCGAGCCAAGTAAAGGGAAGGAACGCTTTCCTCAACTGCGAGGAAGTTTAGCTTAGGACGATTAGATGGCAAGATGTCTTTCAAGATGCTGCAGCCTCATGCTATCAGCTGTGCAGAGACGAGGGTGGAGGTGGAAATGTTATGCAGGGGAGGATTTAAAGCCAAGAGTGGGGGGCAGTAGTGAACAATTAAGTTATCCGCATGATATCCGGGATTGAAATGGGAAGGCGGCGGCGGGTGCGGCGGCACGTGGGAAAGTAATTGGGTCTCGGTTGGCGGCGCGCGAGAGCGGTAGAAAAGGACCGGACGGAGAAGAAGACAAGAGCGCCCCCGCGTTCGGCGGATGAGGGGGCGGTTTAACGGAGAGATTTCCCCTCGCCGGGAGGGGGGAAGTTAGGAGAACCTTCCGCCCCCTGACGAGGTTGGCCGCCCTGGCCACGGAACGGCTCAGTCGGCTCGGCCGTTCAGAGAGTGGGCAAGAACGAGTGAGAGAGTGAGTGTGAGCCCGAAATTTTGGAGTGAGTGTGTGACCAAAAAAATTTAATTAAAAAAAATAAGATAAACGATCATTTCAGTTAAATATGTGCGCGACAACTCGGATATGGATACGAAAATAATCATGAACACCACCGCTATAGCTAAGGTAAGCAAAACCAGTATTTTACGTGATATATCAACTCGAACGCCATTAATCACCTCCGGTTAGCCAACGGAAATTTTTCCGTAAAATTGTCCAACCAATGCCAACTTCGATTTGAGCGGATCATCGTGAATAAATCGCCTTTTTCGAGCTGGAAAAATTAAGTTTTATTGCAAGTTTGTGAACGAAGCGATGCAAAATTTCGAATTTGATATAAGGCTAAAGAATTTCTTCCGATCAAAAACATTATTCTGCGAATAAAACACGATTTTTATAACCAGTTTCAACGTCGATTGCTATATGACAATTTCCTTTTAATCTTTTCATTTTAATCCAAATTCGTGGTTTACGTTTTGACAAATATTTTTCAATGGGGAAATTATCGTTGGAAAAGAATATTTTGCTGAATTTTCAACAAAACTATCCTCCATTTCCACAAACGCGGCGTGTTCATGTCGAAATATCTCACTACCCTCGTTACCTACATTCTCGTTGAATATATTTCCTCAAAATTGGAAAATGAACACATTTTCCGCTTTAAATGTCGCTTACAAATAACGTTCGTTATTCAAAAAATGTTTCCATATTTCTATTTTTTCAAAATAGCCGTTCGAAAAATCGATCGAATCTTTTCTTGTTTTTATTTTCATCCAGTTCCGTGACCGAAGCTCTTTCAAAGCGTTTAGTCGTTTTTCATTTTCTCTCACCTTCGTTTCCGAATATCACTTGTATTCCAACTAATTCAAATCTGTAGATCGGATCGAAAGAGTTAAAACGTTTTCGGGCCGGCCGAAATGGAATCAGTTTGGACCGGCTACTGCGCATGTCCTTGGCTTGCAGATGTGCCCCGGGAAACGACCCAACCCCTGCATTTATGGCGACCTCTTTCGCCGTTTCTCAGTCACCTTTGTCCAAAACGTGTTATTACGGGAAAAAATAACGGCAATATTTTTTTCTGGCATTCAGCCGCGACAATGTTTGGAAAATAAACGTCGAAACGTAAAAATATCCTGCAATCGTCGAACGACATTTGTCAAAGTATTTCTTTCCTTCTGGGCAATCGTCCCCTCTCGGCCATTTATAGGTCAAATTGATTCCGAATCGGGTACTATTCTCTTGCTAATTAGCGATGGAAACGAATTTCCAGCGAAAACGTCCGTTGTGCAACTTTGTTCGTCATGGTTTAAAATTAGGTCAACCAACTCTGGGTACATTTATGCCCGGCCATCCGGTTTTTATAGCTCCTTAAATTCTCAAGTTCATGCCAAATGTCAAAAAAAAAAAAAAAAAAAAAAAAAAAAAAAAAAAAAAAAAAAAAAAAAAAAAAAAAAAAAAAAAAAAAAAAAAACACGAAAAATCCAACAAATCCTGCTATTGATATCCATAAACGCTGTCGACTTCGCTATCTTTCCAACCAGCATTAAAAAAAAAAAAAAAAAAAAAAAAAAATCTATTGAAATTGATATTAAATAACACACCTATGTTTCCTTACTATTGGAAAATACAAATTTTCATCGCCTCAAAACCTCGCAAAATGCCCTTAAAATCGATTTAGCGAGTTGCCAAAATAATCGAGCCATTGTCAGACCAAGAATGATTTTTGGAAACGTCAAGAATTCAGCTATCATAATAGGTTCCTCAGTAAAGTGTTGACGGCGTACGACGGACGGACAGAAGTTTTTTAATTGGATTCCTGGATTCTAAATGCATGACCAAGATACTGTTTATGTGAAAAGATTTGATGTGTAACACCATTTTTAGTGTTATATATAACACTAAAAATGGAAAAACTTATAGTTGTCGTCAAAATTCCGCTGTTTTGAAGTTAAATTCGGATTCAGCGTTAAATTTCCTATAGGAAGAGCTTTCAAAATCAAAAATTCAATCTTTCACCCTAACCGATGCCAGCGGAGCTCGAAATCTCGGCCGGTGAAAAACTCGATTTACGGAAAATAATTTCTGCGGCGCTGTTTAAATTTTTTTCACCAGATTTTTTGCTATGTACGTGTGTAAGGCGTTCAAATGAAGACTCCTGCATAATAAAACAATTGATTCACACAAATTTTGACCCCGAAAATCACGGTTAAAGTCCAATTTTCGAGCTTTCAAAAACCGATTTTTTTGGACCCCTTGCAGATTTTTCCGAAAAATGAAAAAAATCACAAAAATGCATCTTGGTAAGATACAACTCTCCTAAAAATTTCAGATTTTTATCTGTATTGAAAGACGAGTAAAAATTCGTTAAATGATCGGTTCAAACAAATCGCAGGGGTCCCCCTTGAATTTTTCGCGAAAAATTTTTGAAACCGATTTCGCTCAAATTCAGCATAATGATAGTTGATGATGTGCATATCAATAATATACGGTTCATTCTTTGTTTCTTTCGCACTAAATGGATGAAAAGAACGTTTGAAGTTGAAATATGTGATATTTTCGTTTACACTCTACTAATATTGTTGAATACCTCACAAACGGTTGAAAAATGGATAGGTACATTACATGGGGAAAATGTGGACAGTTAAATTACCTATCTTTTGGTATATTCAAACATCTGAATTGGCGACTTTTTGTTAAAGTTATCCACTCAGCAAGTTACAAATCTCGGAAAACTTAAACTACCTCGGCTAAAACTTTGCATAAGTTGAAAAACCCAATACTTTATGATACTAAGTACGCTTCAATAGCCACCACCTACATACCAAATTATAGCAACCACTAATAATAATATCTATATATTCCCACTCTCCATACACAAATAATTAACTACTATATCTGTTTAGTAGTGAAAAGGACAACACCTCCAACTAATTGTAATATTTGCAATTGATGTTCTACTACTTTGGAAGTTAAGAGGTGATCTATGATGGCATATTCTAACAGGTGTGAGCATTATCTGGATAACATAGCAAAAAAAATTGGTAGGAAAAAATTACCACACGAGCCAGCAAGTTTTCTGTTTTCCAAGTATAGAGTTCTCAGAACATTAAGATTTTTGGCTCCGCTGGTAACAAAATGAGTGAAACCATTTACCATACATAGAAATTTTAACCCCGATTTAAACTTTGAGTAAAAAAAATTCGCACATTTTGACGAATATTTTCAGTTTTTTTTTTGTATTTTTCTTCAAGTTGTTACGTTTTAATACATTTTGTTGTTCAGTTGCAATTGTGTTGAAACAAGTAAGCCATGCCGTCGATACCAATATTTAATTGTTCCCATCAGCTTGCCATGGGCTGGTTTGCCAAAAGCCCTAATCGAATCTATATTGATATTGATTTCAATTCAAATCTTCCATAATTTTTGATGTCATGACCCATTACCCTTTTGTATATTCTTTCTGTGCTTTCTTCTTTTCTACTTTTGTATATTGTTTCCTAACCGGAAACCTCATTGCTTATTTCTTCGAAACTAGAAGGAAATTAAAGTAGGCATTGAATTTCAAATAAAAAACGAGGTTCGATTGAAAAAAAGGTTAGATTATCCAAATTATTTAGTCACGGAAAAAACCATTTATTGTTCCACTCACCAAAATGTAATACCCGAGCAATAAGTATTGAAATAGCTACTTTCCTAATTCGGTTAGTTAAATCATGTAACTATGGGAGTTTCTATTCTGAAATAATAGAACTAGACAACAAAAAACTAATCCAGAACCGTCTCATCATTCGATTCAACGTTGAAATTCCACAATGTGTCAAAACTCATCAAAAACGTTTGATACTATATCGCTAAAAAAAATTTGAGATAAAAATCATAATTTTACTAGGAAAACTTTTTTTTTGTCCCGAATGTTTGTCAAATGCCTATAACTTTTTCAGACCTCTTTTCATTCTTCATTCCACAATTTTTACTTGCTATCTATCAAGTATTTATAATTCATCCATCATTATATTGCTATCATCCGAATTTATATTGGACTTCTAAATAGCAAAGTCGAAAATAATTTCGTTTAAACGAAACACCAATATAAACAACACATGAAGTAGGTTCCCGCTTTGAGTTCTGCGTAATCTCTCGTTCCATGTGAACCACGTGTAGCCTATAACTTCCTATATTTCGTCACCCGCCTTGAAAAGTGGCCAAGCGGCTGCTTGTTCCTGTTTGTGGTGAAAATTCCTTTTAATAAGCAGAAAGGATGGCTCGGAAAGTCGAACAATGCACCGCGATTTCGGGGTTTTGAACCCGAACCTCAACGCCATCCCAGCCGATAGCAGAACCGCTTCTCATGGGGTCAATAATTCTTTTACTGCACATCCGAAACCGAAAAGGAAAGAAACGGGGAGGGAAATTGGGGAAAAAAGTTTTTGCTTTCCACAAAAAAAAAAAAAATAAAATAAAAATAAAAAAAAAATAAAAAAAATTGAAATAAATGTTGAAAATTGTGGTTGTGCTTGAATGTGCCGACAGATGAGATAAATGAGATAAATACTAAAATCTATCAACGAACGAATTCTTGTACTTTTTCGTTTAAAGAATTTAATAATCTACAATTATCTGTAGTAAAATTTACAGCTCCAATGAGAATATTTCGAGTAAATCACGATCAACTGCGGGAAAACGTGGGTTCCGGAAAGGTCGAAATTTTACATAAACGTATTTTACGACGAATCAAAGGCGTAATTGAAAAAAGTGGGAAATTTGGGTATCAGAAATTTCGATTTAATTGACGAAAATGTAATAAAGTAATTTTTATCGGTTCACAATTTTTCTCTAGCCGTGAGAGTTTTTTTAAAACGAAATTTCAAAGTTCCGACTTTGGACGGCCGTAGCTCCGCGGGGGTTAAAGCGAACCTAACGTTTGTAATTAGAAAAATGTCGGAAATTTAACCGGCTACAACTTTGCAATTCACTTAGTATATGTAAAACCTAATAGTTTGGCCGCCAGGTCGTCCGAAAGTCGAAATTCCGCGAAACCGACTTTTTCCAAAAACGACGTTTTTCGATACATTTTGAATTTTTTCCAAAAACTGAGGCCAAAAATCGAAATTCCAAGATTTTTCCAGACGGTGGCCTTAAATTCTAAGCAACCCCTATTTTTTTCATCGAAATCCTTCCAGCCAGTTCCTCAATCAATCGTATACCTCTCCTCCTCCTGGTTGTGCAGTTTATTATTTATTTATTTATTTATTTTATTTATTTATTGTGCATTTTTAAAAATGTTCGAGTGTATTTTGAAAGTGGTGGGCCGGCGCGTCGTCGTTTGAAGGTAAAATACGTTCGCGCATTGAAAAAACGTTCAATAACACTGCCATTTGAGGCGGCTCGGTTTAATGCTCGAATTTTTAAAGACGATGGAGGAAATATCTCGGTCAGGTGAAGTGCTCATAGTCACGTTAGAATAGTTGCGGCTAAGTAGTTCGAAATAAATCAAACCATCCCGTGGTGAACCCCTTCCTCTGACCTAGCGTGCGATAAATCGCTTGGTCTAAAATTACTGGTTGGAAGCAGTCTTCCGCGAATCCTTTCCCGAATCATTCGCCGACTTTCATAGCGCCTACTAACGTCCACGTACACATTTGATTTTGGTTTGTCTTTATAAAAAAAAGGCAAAAGGCGTCTGTCTGTTTGTTACTACTTCACGATCTAACCAATGATCGCAAAATGCTGAAAGGTAGATTATTGAGATTTCAAGTTACCTTGATTCTATGTCGCATTGCTCCTTCGAATAAAAAAAGTGGATTTTATTGAGTTTGGCAAGTGACATTTGAGCGGATTTCCGCCAGTTTTTGCCGCATAATTTAACAACGGGGAGGAATTCTATAAAGATTTAAAGATAGAAAGGATAGACAGCTTTGTATCTATAGTACATGTAAATATAGGAGAAAAATAATTATGATGGTTCCTCTACATTATTAAGACGCATTATTGTTGTTGTTAGGGACTAAAAAAATCGAAAGACTGATTTTGGCCATAGTTCCGGTCACGACCAGTATTATAGTTGAAGTGACGTTTTTATTCTGTTTTTAACGAGTCCAAAACAATATTTTCGCCATAAGCCGTGCGTGCTTTTTGGCAAAATCTACGATCAGAACACGGAACTCGGAAAACATCAATAAACAGAGTTCGATTGGACTCCGTTTATTAGTTCGAATGGGGAAATCTACGAACTAGATGATCTACCTTCATATTTGTACAAAAGGCATGGGATGTCTGTCTGTTTGCCGCTCTTTCACGATCAAACGAATGATCAGATGAAGCTGAAATTTTACAAAGCAGCTCATTGAAAATATGTAGATTTTAGGCTGATTTTTTCACCAGACTGCTCTTTCAAATTGGAAAATAGGGGATTTTATTGATTTTTAAAAATGTTCGAGTGAATTTCTGCATTTTATTGCTACGTAACTTCTAAACGCGAAGGAAATTCGTAACAAAGAGAATATGAAAAAGAAAGAGCTTTCGAAAATCTACATTTGCGTGTTCTCAAAAATATAATCACGAATATTAACTTTTCCTTCGTTTAACTGGCAGCCTTCTTTAGCAAAGGTTGCTAAGGACTAAGGAAATCGGATTTTTGTAATGGTTCTTGACCCACCAGCACAGCTGGAATGAAGTTTATCCTTAGAATTTTATCGAGTCCTAAACAATTTTTGTGCTGAAAGACGTTCGTGCTCGTTGGTAAAATTAATGATCAGGATATGAAATTCGGAAGCAGCAATATTAAGTGTTATCTATCAGCAATGTGAGACCAATCTGTCTCCTGTTTGGCACTAGTACGAGGCTGATATTAAGGAACCGTTGTTAAACCGTGTACCCTCTGTAACGGGTCAGTTGGTTGAGGGAAAATTACTTTTCAGTAAATGATACACATCCATTTCCAGTAATTTTCAGTAAATGATACACATCCATTCCCAGTACTGACCATTTTCAAATTATGTTCCATGAGGTCATGTATTATGACACAGAGTCGAAATTCGAGAAAAGAGTTTCAATCCTGTTAGGAGATCGATGGGAATTAGTTTCCGAAAACAAAGTTTCCTACGACCCGTTAGACAGCAATTATGAATTTTGATCTAGCGCTCGTTGTATAGCGCTCGTTGTATTTATTACATCGGGTATTCAAGCCAAAAATTCTGAACAACTCTAACTCTAGTTTATCTCGAATTCACCTAAGATTGATAAACGTAGCCCAAATCAAATGTAGTGATAGCGTAATATTGTTTCGTAATAAAAATATTGACATCTGAAACATGTGGTGCAACATTGTAAGTAGTAATTTTCTAGGAAATGCAGGTTTAGAACGGTCTCGACGACGAGGAATGAGCTGACAAGGGTGTATGAGCATGGCAATGGGATTTTTAGCCAATCGATTTTCACTGCATCGAATGTCGCGTAGTTGAGCCACTGCCGCTTTCGTGATTATCGTTCTATTGATCAGGTATGTCTCGTGACGTTAATAAGGCAACGACCGCATTGAATCAAATGAAAACACGTAAACCAACCGAAGGTGTTCTTTCGCGGCCAAGCTCGTTCATTACGGGTGAAATAGTATTGTTTTTAAATAAAAATTAATTTCATTCGTTTTCGCGACTTATCAGAATAGTGAGCTCAAAAGCAATCGTTTGCCTATTTTCTCCCTCTCCTTAAAATTGAGCTGGCGATTCGGTTAAAGAATTGAGCCATTGTGAAGCCAAGATTGATCTTTGGTGAAAATTTCAAGAAATTTCTTCAGAAAAATGTTGTCGGCTTACGGCGGACGGGCAGATTTTTTTAAATTGGATATTCGGATTCTACATGTGAGTTGAAACGTAAAACATCTCGTATGAGGGGTGTTAGATTTTTTTTCTTGTGTGATTACAATATTTTAATATTGAATAATCAAAATCGCACAACATGTGTTTCACTGCGTCAATTCACCAACCTGCTTCTGATTTTCCTGCCATAGTGGACAAGGCTGGCCTAAAAACTGGTGTTTCGTCTGCTGCGTTACCTGTTGATTATCGCTCTCGTTGCGAAAAATCCCCAACAAATTCAGTTTAGATAAAACGCATTTCAGCTCGTTGTTTCGAATTTTTTTAATTTACCGCCTTAGGAAAAGCGAAAAAAGAAGAACGCTGGACACTGATAAAAACCATAATCAATATATTTTTTTAAGTAATTCATCTCGAAAGAAATTGTCACGAATTGTATTGATACCTAAGGCAATTAGAGTAAAATGTGATAAATTACTCAACTACTAACTATAGTTTCTACATTATTCTTTGGATTGCAACACGGTACCGAGTGTGTGTACATACTTGATACGCCATAAAATCTCTTTCTAATCACTCTTTCTTTTCATTCTTTAACAAAACTTCTCTATATTATTTATAAGCTTTGTAGCTCAAAAAATAAATTACGCTATTTCCTGATCGACAAAAAGAGATTTTTGATTTTACAAAAATTTAAATTTTACTATCCAGTGAGAATAACTTATTTACATAGCAGAAATTCTCGTGCACCAATATTCCTGTTTTCTTCGTCCGACTTCTCCCTCTCGCTTTATGCGAATCACGTTCCTGTTAATTATTCCTCCGTTGTCAGTTTCGATTAAATACGATCTCTCTCGCTCTCTCTTCTTTAACAAGTCGTCCTTTCTTCCATGCTTCGTTATCTTGATTTCCTGTAGAGAATTTCCTGTGGAGGGTTTCCTGTGGAGGGTTTCCTGCCTTTCTCGTAATTTTTTCCCTACGTTCTTTCCCATTTCCTAATTATTTGGAGACGATCGTCAAAAAACCCATTGTAAATGGGTCAAAAATCACCTTACAAACAACAAAATAAAATCCTTTACATACACTAAATATTTTTCCTACAAAAAATAAAAGGAAAAAAAACCGTGAACCGTAGCTGGTTTTTCAAATTATGGAAACACTGCAATTTGAAAAAAATCAATTTTTGAACTGAGGAAAATCAGCTTTTAATGGTCATTGTATTAAAAATTGAATTGGTACCTAACCATTCAGCTTGAGTGTCTTAATAATTCTTAACGTTATTATCAAAACATTTAGCCCAGACTGTCCAGAGCGAATATTTTCCAAAACGCAAATTCTGTGAGTTTTTCACCCTTCGCATTTGGAAAAAATAAAATTTTGTTTCAATGCGAGTTTAGTACGGTTTCTTATTTAAAATCCATCGTAGAATTTTAATTAGCAGTCTACCTAAAGGTGTCGAAGAATTGGGTTTACTCAAATTTTAAGGATTTTCCGTCGTTTGAGTTGAAACTTTGAGAATTGGCATCGTGGCAAAAACTCTAGGGAATAGTTACAATATAAAAATCCCTTGGAAATGAACGCTGGAATCAGTTAAAAATTTGACAGCAAGTAATCACTTCTCGTTTTCGAAATATTTTGAACCGAACGTCACGAAACGTCATTTCGAATTGTTTGAAGCGAGAATATTTCGTAAACGAACAAACTTTCGAATGCATAGATACAGATATATTTTCGATACAGCTTAATTTTTCTCGGATACGACCCTACCAAATTCCAAACCGTTGAAAAGTCGAAAACCAAAACTGGCAGCATCGTTCTCAAAAACCAACTCAAGAAGCAATATAATAAAAATTTTCTAGCTTTCGATTTTTCCGAAATTTTTTCTGTCCATATATTCAGATCAACCAATATTTCAGACTTACCCTTAATTTCTATATTTACCGAGCTATACTGCCGTCCAAAGTAGAAAAGCAGTAACTCCAGAAAACTAGTTTTGAGAAAATTGAGGTTTTGCGTTTTGTGCCATAAAAACCTCCATACGGATCGAAAATCAGTTTTCTTGGTCGAAATAGCTATCTACCACTTCTTTATTTTATTTTTTATAGGTCACATGCAAAAAAAGATAAAAATACTATTTTTAATTCACCAAACTGTTTTTTACCTTTGTATTCATTCTGAATCGCCATGCCTATTGCAACAGTATCGGGGTAAAACTGTTTTTCACCCTTGCATTATTGGCAAACTGTCTTTCTCCGTTGTGCTACCGCACATTTTCCTACTGCAGTAAGTTGCTTACTGTTTTTTTCTTCATTGTATGCTATAGTTACTGTTGTTCACCTTTGTGAGGATCAAAATAATGACATATCACGACAAGGAAAAAAACTATTTTCTATACTAATTGTATATGTACTAGGTAGGTTCTATGTAACCTTATTGATTAACCTCCTCTTTTTGAAGTCGGTTAATAATAATAAAATGTAGTTTTTCTTTATTTCATCAGCTAGTGCCAAACATGGGTGCACGCAACCTTCCCGATTTAACTGAAAACAATAAATTTAGAAGCGATTCGTAAATGACAGAAACTTCTTCTTCTCTTTTTTAGATAGTTTCTTTTCTGTAATTTTTAGCTGAAATTATTTTTATTTTAGAGAGGTAATGTGAACAATTGTCTTAATTCAGAACTCTTCTCCCTAACACGGACCGCGTGGTCCACATAGGGGAATATTTTCCTAGGAGTTTAATTTTCGTTTTTAGTTTGTTTAAATTAGTATTATTTACTGATAGAAATAAAGAATTTAAAAAAAGTTTATTGAGAAAAAACTGAATTGCAAAAAAGTAGGTAGGTAATATGTTTATATCAGTACGTAAACATACAAACTCAAATTTTTAAGGTAACTGATTGTTCAGTCTTACGTTGCACAAGATCAAAATTTTCAATAAAAAAAGTAAGAATTGAACAAAATTTGTTACATTTAATGTAACATTAGTCGGTAGAAAAAATAGCAACAAAGGTAACGAAGTAGTTCTCGAGTACATTACTTCTATTACAAATAAATATAGGAGTACCTATCTACTTGAAAACTACTTCGTTAATTTTAATATTGACATTTTTCTTACTGTCAGAAGATAGATCCTAAGAAATTTCTTTGGGTAACGAAGTAGGTAACACGACAAGTCTCTTCAGGCACAAGCCCAATCAAGTTAAACGAAACTACTGAAAAGATCTCGAAACTTCCAACACTATTTCTATGTTCTTACACAGTTTTTTTTTTTTTTATGTTGGTCGAGTTGACGATCTGAAAAAGGTTTTACATTAAAGCCATGTCTTTATTTTGAGCTCTGCAAATGTCGAGCCACAAAATTATATTTTTGGGATCTCTGTGGTGAGAAAAAAATGGCAACAAAACGCTAAATAAGTCCTTTTTGTCTCTGCCAAATATACCTGCTCGCAAAATCACAGCTATTGGTTCGTTATTTGATGAGCTAGAATAATTAAGCTAGAAAAACGATAAAAACTGCGCGACAGTGCATTCCAAAATGTGCTTGTGGTGCAACGGATAAAAGCAGTTTAAGGGCCGCGAAGATGAAAATGCTGATCAAAACAACGGTAAAAGACAGCGCTTGAAGCGCTGCTTTTCAAAGGTGCGCCTTTTCGCATTGGATTACAACAGAAAAACGCAGTACTGTTACAGGTTTCGTCCGAATGTCATGCCCTGTGCAACGGAAAGACACAGCTTGTCCCGGTTTACTGCTTTTTTACATTGCACAATGCGAAACTGCCTTTTGTCCTTGTATGACCCACCATTATTGAAAAGCAGCATAACTATTTTCTTCATTTACACCATTTTATTTTCATAAAAAGCTCGTTTTCGCGATTGCAAATGATAGAGATTGAGCTAACGAATCCAACGACACCAAAAAGTCAAAATGCGAAAAAATCGAGTTACTGCTTTTCTACTTAGGACGGCAGTATACGAAAACTTTCCCGAAAAAGGCATCGACGCGAAAAAAACCCTGCAGATTTATCTTTTTGTATTCAACGACTAAAAAATCCTTTGAAGTCAGATTTCGTCTTACATAAACATAGTTTTCGCCCGATTTTTTGTTATTTTGTACACGGTACGTCACGAATATCCACGAATGTTCACGGTGCGACCAAAGGTTTGCGCACCATAAGTACAAGTACTATACATCAGGGAAATAATTCAAGTGTGGCAGAATCCATGACATATTTTTATGTCGAGATACGCTGAGATGAGGCAACCAGTCTGTCAATGTTAAGGAGCTATAAGCGATTGCACGAGTTAGTGGCATTGAGGTGCGTGAATTCCAGCAATCGGCCATTGGGCGTCAGATGGACAGAGGTGAATATTTTTCATTGTAGGCTGTACAGCAGTGTGGAAGTTTATAGGTTGGTCGTTGGGTTAGCTGGGCTGGAGGATTCGCGGGGTGGACGGACCGGGGGGTAGAGTCGCGGGCGGCAATCGATGAAGGTTGGTGCAAGGCGAGAGAGAAGCGCAATGCGGTGCCCCACGCATCTTCCCTGCCCCCGCCCTCATCTTTTGGTACCACTTTATCTAAATAGGTATTTGCAAAATGAAAAATATCAACGATGCCGTAAGTAAACAAGGTGAAAATCAATTAGAATAACCGACCGAAGAGGTAATTTTACGCGATTTCGAATTCACTCGAATTTTCTTATTTTCATTGTCTCTTTTTATATATTTATTTTTTAACGCAATGTAACAGGTTGGAAGTATGATAAATATAAAACGGAAAGAGAAGTTGAGGGGGAAAACGGTGCAGAGTAAATCTTATGTATTTTGGACTAAATTAAAAATATAAATAGAAACCGTTCTTGTAGGAACCGACCGTATCGTTGTTATTGATAAATATATCCTCGTAATAATCTGCAACGTTAACAATTATTTCGCACTGTCCGTTTTACGATGATTTGTCAATAATTCGTTTTAAGTTAATAACCTTCTTGAAAATTGCTATCGCCAATTGAGAATAGATAGAAAGATAATCAGTAGAGGTGATATTTAAAAGAGAAATCGATGCTACAGATGAGGAAATGTATTCCAGTTTTTCTCATAGTTTTTATCGGCAAGATTTTATCGACGTTCAACTTAATCTGAAAAACGCATTAAAACAACTGTTTATCGGGTTAGTTTGATAAGGAAATTGTTGAAATGTCGCTAAATGTCAGAACTGTGCTGGTGTTTTTCTTATCTACTAATAGGAAAAAAGCTTTGGTACAAGAATCGCCGTGCTGTTGTGAAGACATACAACAGGTCGCTTCTATTCGTTACCAAGGACTTAAAGTTGATCAGAACCTGAGATGGGACAAATGTTTGAAGAAAAGCTGTATCTTCGATGAGAAAAGGTATCAAAGTTCGAGGAAAGAAGCAGGGAAATATTCGCATTTTTTCTTCTTAATAAATTTGATTTTTTTTCATGCATTGTTAGAGGGTATAACCTGATGATTTTTCACTCTGCTCTGCTATTCTACTTGAAAAATAAAGATTTTTTTGCTCGTTGTCGCTAAAGTCAACCGCATCTCTTCCACACAGCACAGAAAAGAAAATTCATGTCAAAAACGCTGCAGTAGATTGTACAGCGGTTTATTATTCCTTCGCTTCAATAATGGTTTAAGAAGATTATCCATTTGTGATAGTAATTATTCGGAACATTTGTGAACGTTCCCACCGAAAAACAGACGGTAACCATAATAGGGGAAAACTCCGAAGCAACTCTTGTAATTTTAATCATTATTATTTTTCTGAATTTCCAAATTAAAATCTGAATTTTTCGCCTTACGGTATAGTCGAAGAGCGTGTTCGACGAGCATTCCAACGAGTATAGAACGATTTTTATAGCTCCAAGAACTCTCGAGTATTATTAGTATTAGTGAAAATTTTTAGCAACGATTTTTATGGCAAATTTCTGGAGATCTACCAAATTCGACACAAAAGCTGCGATGACTCGAGAACCAATAAAGCTATCGACCTCGCGATGGTTTCATTCGATTCAGCCTCCAAAAATCTATAAAATTTGATACCAAATACACATTTTTCTGAAAAAACCTTGGAAAATATTTATTTTTCTCCCCCTCATAACCCTCAAAAAGTACCCTTAAAATTGAGCTAGCAATGTGGTTCAAGAATTGGGCCGTCGTAGGACCGAGATTGATTTTTGATGAAAATTTCGAGAATGTGGCCATTATAGTTTGGCCGAAAAAGTGTTGACGGCGTACGGCGGACAGACAGAATTTTTTTTATTGGATATTCGGATTCTACATGCCTTGAAATGTAAAACATTAAATTTAGAGGGGGGTCAGAAAATTTTTTTCCTTGGGCGATTACAATGGTTTATTATTGAATAGTAAACCAATATTATTGAATAATAAACCAAAATCAGTAAAGTTCTTCTGGAATAAAAATATAATTTGAGAAAAGTCCTTACATGGCTCAATCGTGATAAAACAAAATTTAAACTTGAAAACAAACGAAAAACGGTCATGCAGCCTCAATCTCCGCGTAGCATACCGCGCCAACGGCTTCATGGAAAAATTCTGTCGAAAGCTCGTCAGACCAGAGTTTAAATTAATAATGTCCTCATTATCAGATAGAGAGGGTAGTGCGTGCCAAATACCTCGGAATCATCAGAGACGAAAATCTTGAATGGAGGGAATAAGTTGTATCTTTGGCAAAGAAGATAAAAAGGTTCATCGGCATATTCAATAAAATTAGAAACTACTTTTCAAAGGAAGCACTAGTTTTATTGTGCAAGGCGCTAGTCGATTCTCAATTTTGTGATAACTTTTTTGGGGTGACGCTTGCAGCGATTGAGCGTGGTTGCCGTGGTTTAAAAAGCTATTCTAAAGGTACTTCTTGTATGACAAGCGTGAGTATTCTATTGTCAATCTGTTTTCTGTAGTATTCACTATTGAGCGGATTCTTGTAAAACACGAACTTCTCTATTACTATAAGCATCCGGACACAATGAGCTCTTCACGACCCTGCTCGTCGTAATTATTAAGATCAAGCACTTAATTGACATTCCTATTCCACCAAGCCGAATGCCACCCACATCCCGTGATCTACACCACAACCTTCCTAATATCCCTCGATCCGTCCCAGCGCCTTGATCAGTCCCGTCTCCTTCACTAGCTAATCATCCCACAGAAAAACACTTTATATATCGCCTATCACAGTTGTGAATGAAATTCAGATTCTTTTTAAAAAGAGTTATCGTCGATCACCGAACATAACTTGCATGAATTATTTTACCGTATATTGATTTAAGAAGACTATCCATTTGTCATTTTAAATAATCCGAACATTTTTTAACGTTCCCACCGAAAAACAGATGGTAACTATAGGGGAAAACTCCGTAGCAACTATTGTAATTTTAATCATTTTTATTTTTCTTAATTTCCTAATTAAAAGCTAAACTTATTGCCTAACGATACAGCTGGAGAGAGTGTTTGACGACCTTTCCAATGAGTATAGAACGATTTTTATAGCTCCAAGAACTCTCGAGTTATACCCTCACGTCAATTTTCTGAAAATCTCCCAAATTCGGCACAAAAGCTGCGATAACTCGCGAACCAATGAAGCTATCGACCCGGCGATGGTCTCATTCGATTCAGCGTCCAAAAATTTATATAATTTGATACCACGTACACATTTTTCTAAAAAACCTTGGAAAATATGAATTTTCTCCCCCTCAAAACCCCCAAAAATACCCTTAAAATTGAGCTAGCAAGTTGGTTCAAGAATTGGGCCGTCGTAGGACCGAGATTGATTTTTGGTGAAAATTTCACATTTTTAGCTCTTACAGTTTGGCCGGAAAACTGCTAACGGCGTACGGCGGACGGCGTACGGCGTACGGCGTACGGCGTACGGCGTACGGCGTACGGCGGACGGACAGAATTTTTTTTATTGGATATTCGGATTCTACATGCCTTGAAACGTAAAACATCAAATTTTGAGGGGGGGTTATAAATTTTTTTTTCTTGGGCGATTACAATGGTTTATTATTGAATAATAAACCAAAACGCTGCAAATGATTGTACAGTGGTTTATTATTATTTCGCTTCAATATTGATTTAAGAAGACTATCCATTTGTCATTTTAAATATTCCGAACATTTGTGAACGTTCCCACCGAAAAACAGATGGTAACTATAGGGGAAAACTCCGTAGCAACTATTGTAATTTTAATCATTTTTATTTTTCTTAATTTCCTAATTAAAAGCTAAATTTTTTGCCCTACCCTACAGCTGGAGAGAGTGTTTGACGACCATTCCAATGAGTATAGAACGATTTTTATAGCTTGAATAACTCTCGAGTTAAACCCTAATGTCAAATTTCCGAAAATCTCCCAAATTCGACACAAAAGCTGCGATAACTCGAGAACCAATAAAGCTATCGACCCCGCGATGGTCTCATTCGATTCAGCGTCCAAAAATCTATATAATGTGATACCACGTACACATTTTTCTGAAAAACCTTGGAAAATATGAATTTTCTCCCCCTCAAAACCCCCCAAAAATACCCTTAAAATTGAGCTAGCAAGTTGGTTCAAGAATTGGGCCGTCGTAGGACCGAGATTGATTTTTGGGGAAAATTTCAAATTTTTAGCTCTTACAGTTTCGCCGGAAAACTGCTAACGGCGTACGGCGGACGGCGTACGGCGGACGGACAGAATTTTTTTTATTGGATATTCGGATTCTACATGCCTTGAAACGTAAAACATCAAATTTTGAGGGGGGGTTATAAAATTTTTTTTCTTGGGCGATTACAATGGTTTATTATTGAATAATAAACCAAAACTCAATTCTTGAACCAAATTGCTAGCTCAATTTTCAGGGTAGTTTTGGGGGGTTTTGATGGGAAGAAAATTCATATCCAAGGTTTTTCAGAAAAATGTGTATTTGTAATCAATTTCTATAGATCGAATGAGACCACCGCGGTGTCGATAGATTTATTGGTTCTCGAGTTATTGCAGCATTTGTGTCGAATTTGGGAGATTTTCAGAAATTTGACATGAGGGTATAACTCGAGAGTTCTTCGAGCTATAAAAATCGTTCTATAATCATTGGAATGGTCAAACACTCTCTCCTGCTGTATCGTTAAGCAAAGTTTAGCTTTTAATTAGGAAATTAGGAAAAATAAAAAATATTAAAATCACAATAGTTGCTACGGAGTTTTCCCCTATAGTTACCATCTGTTTTTCGGTGGGAACGTTCACAAATATTCGGAATAATTACTATCATAAATGAATAATCTTCTTAAATCATTGTTGAAGCGAAGGAATAATAAACCACTGTACAATCATTTGCAGCGTTTTTATTGTGTATCTCGTGGTGAAATTTGTTGTATATCTCGATTAGTTTTCGTTTCAAGTATGCTCCAGGCGTGAGAAATCGTACCATTAAAACATTTAACCGTTTTTAAATACCTTAATTGGGTTGGAATTGAGAAGATAATGTCTACAGACAATGGAGACGAAACTGAATGTCCAGAAACATCTGAAAAAATAAAGTAAGATTTTTAAACATTAAGCGTATACAGGCATTGTTAGCAGAGAGGACGAACTAACTCTGCTCAGCGTTGTATAACCTCCTCATTTCGAAGACCTCTTAAACGTAGAGAAGTTTAAATTTTTAAATCCAGTTGGCCCTGAAGACTCCGTCGCAAGATATTCTTCACCGGTGAGGAAATGATCAAGAATCATAGCGGGCAAAGAGGTCGATTTTCTATCGTAATAAACTACGGTGGCATGTGGATTCACTTTGGTCTCTCAGTGGAAGCGTGTCGGAGTGGTAAGATGTAGTAATCTGTAGATAAACAAGTGCCATGTGCGAGTTGGAATTTTTCTAATTTATGGCAGTTTGGTAAATATAGCTGAATGTGCGGCTACCGCGTAAACGGGGCTGTCGGCAATGCCGTGGGAAACAGACTGTACGGGTTAACGACCCCAAGGTCGCTGTAACCCCCTCTTTTCACCCCCACTGGGACCCCACCGCCCCCTTATCGATATGTCAACTAGACCATACTATCCCGTCAACTTATCACCGTCCTGAAATAGAATTTGATCATGTTTTTATTGTCATGGAAAACAAGCTAGTAAACACTCCCGCGAGGGGCTAATTAGTTTACCTTCATTTACTATTTTTCTCATTTGCCGATACAATTGAGAATAAAACGACTGCAGGAAAAGGATAGAATTAGTTGAGGAAACCGCGCTGTAAGGGGCTTTCTGATTTTCAATGACAAAGATAATATTGAGCCTATTTAATTGAAAGAGGTGGTAACTCAAGTATTTATAATAAGTGTTCGGCCCTCAGTTGACACGCCTGGAAAACGAATTTGATATGATTTATACGTGTAAATCAAATTCGGTGAAGTCCTAATCGCTCGCGTATAGATTAGCTTGCAGCAAATGAGAATACCTTTAAAAATCCAATTTCTGCATCGAGAGGTATTTCGTGGCTACAGGTGTTTCTCTTGGCTTACAAAACACTCCACGCGCAACTTCACGATGGGACATAGCATATTATACAAACATAGCTTGAGAAAAACGCTGCAAATGATTGTACAGTGGTTTATTATTATTTCGCTTCAATATTGATTTAAGAAGACTATCCATTTGTCATTTTTAATATTCCTAACATTTGTGAACATTCCCACCGAAAAACAGATGGTAACTATAGGGGAAAACTCCGTAGCAACTATTGTAATTTTAATCATTTTTATTTTTCTTAATTTCCTAATTAAAAGCTAAACTTATTGTCTAACGATACAGCTGGAAAGAGTGTTTGACGACCATTCCAATGAGTATAGAACGATTTTTATAGCTCCAAGAATTCTCGAGTTATACCCTCACGTCAAATTTCTAAAAATCTCCCAAATTCGGCACAAAAGCTGCGATAACTCGAGAACCAATAAAGCTATCGATCCGGATCCGGCGATGGTCTCATTCCATTCAGCGTCCAAAAATCTATATAATTTGATACCACGTACACATTTTTCTGAAAAACCTTGGAAAATATGAATTTTCTCCCCCTCAAAACCCCCCAAAAATACCCTTAAAATTGAGCTAGCAAGTTGTTTCAAGAATTGGGCCGTCGTAGGACCGAGATTGATTTTTCGTGAAAATTTCAAATTTTTAGCTCTTACAGTTTGGCCGGAAAACTGCTAACGGCGTACGGCGTACGGCGGACAGAATTTTTTTTATTGGATATTCGGATTCTACATGCCTTGAAACGTAAAACATCAAATTTTGAGGGGGGTTAGAAATTTTTTTTTTAATAATAAACCAAAATCCTGGAGGGATCACATGCAAGCTACCTTGAAAAGGAACTTCCGTTCTACTCCAAACGGGCACTAGTACAGGTGAGGCTGGCTGGCGTTGGATTCTGCCGTAATTCCTGGGAGGGTCTGACGCACATGTTTTCAAGCATGGATGCATGCCAAGTGTGCGACTTGGACTCTCCAGGTACCCTTGTCCATTTGATGGCAGAGTGTGCCGTCTTTTCTGCTCAGCGATCGAGGCTTCTGGGACAACCAACACTTTCTTATGAAGAACTGTCGAGCGTACTCCACCTTGAACAACCCTCCGGGCTATTAAGTTTTTAAGAAACACCCTTAGATTACGAATGTGCGCTATTTCTGAGGGAGCTTTATTTTGATATTGTTTTATTTTCAACTTGTTTTCAGAACCTTCTACCATTTATAACCAGCGTTCGTTTTTTTCCTGCTCCTGCTGTTCTCTGTTTTATAACTTTGTTCTTACATTAGTTAGATCACAGAAGTAGATCTTTATTTTATGTGCAAGCCAACCTTGTAAAGGCCGTATGGCATTATACAAATAAACCATTTATCTATCTATCTATCTAGAAAGAAATACATTCGATAAAGCTGTCATTTAGTGCGGCTCGCTATAATGTTCTGCATTTCAAAATGATCGAGGAAAAATCCGAGAGGTTCTCAGTCAGATAAAGTGCTCTTAATTACGTCTGAATAGATGTCGCTAAGTAATTTTAATTAAATCATCCCTCTCTTCTGGAGTGTGATAAATCGGTTGGTTCAAAATTTTTAGTTGGAAGCAGTCATCCGCGAATCCTCTACCGTGTCATGAGCCGATTTTCATAGTGGTGAATCTACCGACTCAAATGATTTTTTATAGAAAACATCCAATTTCTAAATCAATTTTATACTCATCTCCTCATCTTGGCTGTGTATTTTCATGGAGGCGTACCCAATCACGCAATGTCCGTGGAGAGAAGGACAGTTATATTACGCTGTTATAAGGAAAAGCAGCTTAATTTTATTGTACTGACGGGTTTATTTTTTATTAACGGATAACAGGTGTGTTTTACTGCATTTAGTATTTTTTTTTTTTTTTTTGAAAACTTGAACGTAGGAGTTTTGGTTACTTTGTAAACGTTGATAATTCGCGGTTTTTATCACAAATGGACAGACTTCTTAAAACATGTTGACACAAAAGAATAATAAACCGCTATACAATCATTTGCAGCTTTTTATTATTCGTGTACTACATGTTCCTTATCATCAATACGAACCAATTTTTTGGTCTATTGTTCAATAATTACACATTGAAATCGCCTACAAAATTTTTTTTTCTAACCCCAAAATCTGTTGTTTTACGTTTCAAGGCGTGTAGAATGCACTTTTACGATAGAGCTATTATAGCAGCTTAATTCTTGAAAATTTCACCAAAAATCAATCTTGCTTTGACAGTTGCTCAATTCTTTAACAAAAATGCTATTTGTGTTTGATATCAACAAATGTTCGGGATAGTTACTAACACAAGTGCATGGTGTTCTTAAACCATAACTGAAGCGAAGGAATAATAAATTACTATACATCATTGCAGCGTTTTTTTATTGCAATCATTATAATGCTGACGGACATTTTAAATAGCGAGTTCTCTCCTCTCGCAAAGCTCAGATCCTTGGAGAATGGCCAGTTTTTTTGGCTGGCATTTATTTGTTTTTGGTGTGGTAAACTAGGTTGCAAGTTAAAATTACTAACAAAATCTTGACAAAGCATTCGGCGTTTAAAAATATGTATATTTATCAACCAAGCCGTCTACAAAATACCTAGAAGCCGTCTGGCTAAATATTGAGCCTCCACTTGTTTGAAGATTTTCTTGGAAATTTCGAATGCCTAAATAGTGCTCATTAATAGGTCCCTATAAACGTGTCCTCATAATGACGGATGAGTGACGGAGAGAGGTTCAATTGTCGGATTCTACGTGCATTGAAATTGAGAACGCTAAATTTTGAGAGAGGGAAAAATTACAACAAAAGTTAATTACCGATTAAAACAAAAGTTTGATTTACCGATAGGTTAGACTGTTTCGGTTTCTTGCACTTTCGCGTCGAAATGTACTTACGTGCGATATGAGAAAAACTTGTTACTCAGCTGCAGGGCGATGGGAGGTCGGCGATATCGGTTTAACGATGGTGGGAGTAGAGTGGGTGGAACGGCCGTTACGACCTAACGGTTTCCTCAACTGGAGTTTTATTAACTCCTAATTTATTGGCTGGTCTGCATAGCCATTTAACGCTTCTTGTGTCGACACCAACCCTAAAGCAACCCTTCAAAGTTTCTAGTCTTTATCGACACTGCGCTGCCGGCTCTTTATTTTACATATTTAATTATTTCGTTACAACGTGATGTATTTATTATAGAATGACCTTTAAGTTTGATCAGGTTGTGTAATATAATGGAATTCTTAATGTCAAAACCGCGATCGCAACATTTTCACGCTGAACATAACGACAGGACATTACGACTTTGCTTAGATCTTTAAAGTAGCGTAATTTTATGGAAACGTAACTCAAATAAAATAATTGAAGAGAAACCGTCTTGTTATGAACGGACGACAATGAAAATAGTTAAAACGCTGCAAATGATTGTACAGTGGTTTATTATTCCTTCGCTTCAAATAAAATTTCAGAAGACCATACATTTCAGATAGTCATTATTCAGAACATGTGTGAACATTTCAACCGAAAAACAGATTGGTAACTATCGGGGAAAATTCCGTAGCAACTATTGTAATTTTAATCAATTTTATTTTTCTTAATTTCCAAATTAAAAACTAAATGTTTTGCCAAACGGTACAGCTGGAGAGAGTGTTTGACGACCATTCCAATGAGTATAGAACGATTTTTATAGCTCCAATAACTCTCGAGTTATACCCTCATGTCAAATTTCTGAAAATCTCCCAAATTCGACACAAAAGCTGCGATAACTCGAGAACCAATAAAGCTATCGACCCGGCGATGGTCTCATTCGATTCAGCGTCCAAAAATCTATATAATTTGATACCACGTACACATTTTTCTGAAAAACTGTGGAAAATATGAATTTTCTCCCCCTCGAAACCCCCCAAAAATACCCTTAAAATTGAGCTAGCAAGTTGGTTCAAGAATTGGGCCGTCGTAGGACCGAGATTGATTTTTGGTGAAAATTTCAAGAATTTAGCTATTATGGTTTGGCCGGAAAAGTGCTAACGGCGTACGGCGGACGGCGTACGGCGTACGGCGTACGGCGGACGGCGTACGGCGTACGGCGGACGGACAGAATTTTTTTTATTGGATATTCGGATTCTACATGCCTTGAAACGTAAAACATCAAATTTTGAGGGGGGGTTATAAAATTTTTTTTCTTGGGCGATTACAATGGTTTATTATTGAATAATAAACCAAAATTTAGTTGTTCTACTTTACAAGAATCCCGATGAGGTTACCGTCAATATATTATTTCATTAAAACTGACAACAATTTTTTGAGGAAACTATATCAGCGAAATTCATGACCAAAGCCCTATCTTTTAGTCTGACAATGGCTCAATTATTTGACCCAATCCTCGATTTCTTTCCGGGAGGAATCGAGGTGGAGACAATTTTTTTCTCCAAATTCTTCAATGTGCAACTTTATATTTGGCACCAAATTCTATAAACCTTTGGACGCTGAATCGAATGGGATCGCTGATTGTGGAGTCAATAGCTTCAATGTTCCACCAGTCATTTCAGCTATTGTGTAGAATTTTCAGACTTTCAAAAATTTGGCTTGAGAATATAATTTGAGAATTTTTGGGGCTATAAAAATCGTTCTAAACTCGTTTGGAACGGTCGCCGAACACTCCCTTCAGCTGTATCGTTAGGCCAATAAATCAACTATTAATAGGTAATTAAGAAAAATTAAAAACAATTAAAACTAATTTTTAGAAAAACTTTTTTTTCTAGTTAGTTACTAATGTGTTGTCAGGTGGAAATATTCACAATCGTTCGAGATAATAACCATAAAAAATGGATGGTCTCTTTAAATCATGATTGAAGCAAGAGAATAATGAACTACTGTACCTCGTTTTGAAGTTGATTTAAATCTAGAAAAATTTAAATTTTCAAATCCAGTCGGCCATAAAATGATAAAGTCAAATAACAACAAGATATTTATTGCCGGAATGAAAATGACCAGGGACCTGTCATAAAAGTACATTATTTACAATGTTACAAGTCAATAGGCCATAGGAACCTCTCATGAATGAAATATTGATAAACACTTTGTTCCAAATCTCCACCTCTAATATCCAATGTGTTCAGCACGTCAATGTCGGATTCTACGTTAAATTTGTTGCATTCAAAATCAATGAAGCGAGTTCGCTTAGAAGAAAAGGTGTTCAACACCTTTGAAAAAATACTTATTTCGAGACAAAACCGTACAGCTCTTGAGTTTAGCTTGAGACTTCACAAATCAGATAGCAGCCCCGCTTGTTCCGTTTCTCCACTTTCCATGTGAATCCAACTTTACTATAATCGAGATATATCGCTTAGAAGCAATCAGGATAACCAGCGTAGTCGGCACATCGGTAGTTTCAGCGTTAGACGAGCAATGTCTTTTAGTGCTTTTGTGACCTTAGCATCCCCACCAATACACCCACCCAAAACATACCAGTTATCAACACTATATCGCCATCGCTGTCAATCGAAAGCGCTAGTTGTAAGCAACTGGAAAAAACCCGCTCATATTCTGAGAAAAGAACAATAGTCAATCTCATTTTATTCTTTGGACGAAGTACAGTTTTTCATAAATGATAATAATATTCCTCGAGGGGTGTGAGGGATCCGAAGGGAGGGAAACCCGTCGGTGGAGAGGGAAGGTGAGGAAGCGGCGCATGCGGGATAGCGGATCAATAACCGTGACCCAGTAAGAGAGAGGGTCCCTCATTCACAAGGCTCACCAACAGAAAATCATTACAGGTCTTTCTCTCTCGCTCATTCTCCTTCTCGCTCGTTCCCTCTTGTTGGCCTACTACATAGCCGCCGCGTACTCCCGTAGACTGACTACCTATCTATTGATTTTACCTTTTGAACTACCTTTTAGAATAACATTTTCCCCATGATATCCCTCACGACTCCGAACAATGACACTGACATACCAGTTTCTGTCCATGCCTAGCGCGCAAGAACCGGAAAAATCTGACGAAACCTCTTTAGACTAGAGGGTCACCAATCAAATAAACTGTAGTGCCTAATATTCGTTTTTTTTTTTAAAGACGAGGAATTCTACTGAATATACCTAATAAAACTTTTTTGAAAATTATTCATTCTCACCAGAACTATAGTAGTACAATAGTGTAACAATAGTTGTACTACTACTATAGTATAGTACTACTGTAATACTTAGTGCGACCAATTGATAACATGTTTTAATGACAGGAACGTAGAAAATAATCATACAAAGCTCTAAGCCATCATAATTTAGAAACTGGTTGGCTAAACGTTTAATGAATAGTAAAAAATATTATGGCAAAATTTCTTGGCAAATTTCATTACTCCAGTTACTTTAAAAGACTGCGCACGATTGTACAGTGTTTTATTATGTTGGTTTTTTTCATGATTCGGAAAAATGATGGAATAGTACCAAACCCAAACTCTTGTGAACGTTTTCTCCTACAAACATGTTGGTAACTAGAAGCGACGTTCTTGGAAACTATAGTAGTTCAAAATATTTTTGTCAATTAATTAATTTGAAATAAAATTAGTTGTCAAACGATACAGCTAAAGAGTTTTCGACAAGCTTTCCAACGAGTAGCGCTTTGGCTAAAGACTGAAACCATTATCGAACCAATGATAATTTTTGGTGGAAAATGTTAAATATATTATGTAGGTTTTATTTTATTTTTTTTTGTGAAATTTTTTTAATTTTGTTCAAATTTGGCTTATTAATAGTTGACGATGTGTTTATCAATTATATATGCTTCATTATTGTTTGCTCTCACCATAAATGGATGAGAATAACGTTTCTAGTTGAAAAATAGGATCTTATCGATGTTGAAAAAATATATAATATAATTATAGTTGAAAAATGGAAAATGGTGGAAAAATGGTATAGTTGGTAATTATAGTGGGAAAAATGGATAGGTGGATAGGTGTGGTGGATTAAATTACCTAACTTCTCGTCTATTCAAACATCTGAATTGACAACGATTTGTCAAAGTTATCCAGTGTGAAAGTTACAAATCATGGAAAACGTGAAAGTTGGACATCTTATCTCGGCTAAAACTTAGCGTTAGTTATAAATCCCATTGATACAAAAACGTGTAACCTCCACCTGCCCACCTAATTACAGTTACGACTATACAAACTATAAGTGTCGCCTCTCCATACAGAGGGTTAAACTATACAGGAAAGTAATAAGGACAAAAACCCCAACTAAAGCAAGGCACGGCAGGAGGGGCGAAGCCTCTCCGACGGGCCGCGCCTGGAGTGCGAAGGGAGGAGCCCCCTTACGGGGTTTGGGCGGCAAAGCCGCGAGGGGCGCCTGGCCCCTAATTGAATTAAACCAAAATGGAAAATTCACAATGGTGCATTATTCACACAACTATAAACCAAATCAGATCAGCTTGAGTGAAACTGAACTTACCTACAAAAGTCTCAAAAAGTAGTGCTGAATTTTCATTACTTAATGCGCTCATATCGTGGGATTTGCTGTAATTATGGAAATTTTTCGTTATTTTCATGCGCCAAATTGTAGCGGAATCGAATCAGTAGATCGTCAAATATTCTCGTTTACACGATTTGCAAAATTTACAGGACACGCGTTTGCGTATGCAGGAAGCGAATGGCCGGTCCGATTGTGCTGATGATAGGAAATCATCCTTGTTATAATTCGCTTGACCCCTGAAAATCTAAGCACGATTGCATAAAAATCGAGCTAGTTATTCCCATCACAAAGACGATGACGACCCATGGACGCGAAACCCAAATGTTCATAACACCTCCAAAACGCTTAACGCTGGTGGCATTTTTTAAAATCGAAGTATTCACATTTTTTGAGTCGCGAGATCGAACGCAGGCTTCTTCGCCGCTCCGGAAAGGCAGCTTTTCTGAAATCTTAAAACACGAAAAACGAAAGGTTTCTCGTAGTTATCGACTTCCTTACAACAATCGGACAATAAGGGTTTTCAACAGCACTATAAACTACTTGGGTTCGCTATGAGCATAAAGAGGATTGGATCCGGATGACAGCTGACTGGAGAGACCGTATGTTGTGTCTGGTTTGTTGTCCATATCGTAAGTTACGAGGGTGGGAAGGACAGTTTGTCCGCAGGAGCATCTCTTGTCTGACCTATTGTGGTCGTACGGGAAAAAGCAGCCGCCTAGTCGGCGAGTGACGTTATCAACACTGCAACGCCCTTGTACCGAACGCTGGCAACCGGCTCTTGAACAACAACGATGGTCAACCGCTGAACGTCATTGGCTGTTGATATTGGAACCCTGCCAACTAACTAGGCTGGTGCTGAACTAGGGTGTAGATAAGGCAATCACTCTTCTCGCAAAAAAATCGGGGGATTTTCCTTCAAAATCGACCCAGATCGAAAATGGAAAATGTGGCAAATGGCCGGCAACGATTATTATTATTCCGCATGGCTATTACGAATAATAAACGTCCATACGGTTGTAAACTTAACATAATTAACAGCATATCAATATTTAGTGAAAGCTGGCGTCATGTTTGTGAAAAACGGCCAAGATAGCTACTCGAAGCTCGACATTGCTATAAAACGCTGCAAAGGATTATACGGAATTATTCCTTCGCTTCAGTCATGACTTTGGGAAAGACAATTCACTTGTAATAGTACCGAATCGAAAGTCTTGCGAATGTTTCCACCTGTAAACACGAAGGTAGCTTACAAAGCCCAGCTAACAAAGTCCCTGGCAACTATTGTAATTTTTTATGTCCAAGAGGTATGAGGGAGGAAGGGAACCAGGTGAGTTTTTCCTATACACCCTCGAACAAAAAAAAAAAAAAAAAAAAAAAAAATGCGACGACAAGGAAAATAACTAATTTTTAATATTTTTATTTCTTTCAATTACTTAATTTGAAATATTTGCAAGACGATAAAGCTAAAAAAGTATTTCGCGAGCTTTCCAACGAGTAAGGAAGGATTTTTATAGCACCACAAATAATCAAGTCAAAAATTTGAATAAAGTGATATCACCTGTGTTTGGAAAACCACGAAAAAGTCCAAAAATACCCTTAAAATTGAGGTAGCGATTTGGCTGAAAGAATTGAGTCATTGTCAGACCACAAATGGGTCGTGGTGAAAATTTTAATGCTGTAAGTCTTATATTCCCTCAGAAAAGTTTTATAAGAAATTTTTTGTAGTTGGGTATTCGGATTCTACCTGCCTTGAAACGTAAAACGTCAAATTTTAGAAGAGGTTAGAAAATTTTGGTTTATTATTCAATAATAAATTACTTTAATCGTCCAAGAAAAAAGTTCTAACCCTTATACCTAATATCAGCTAAATTCTTGAAATTTTCGACAAATCAATCTTGGTCTGACAATGGCTTAATTATGTAATCAAATCACTATGTCAATGTAGAGGGTATTTTAGGCGTTTTTTTTCCGGGTAATGATTCGAATTTTTCAATTTTTTTTAGACGGAGGTGTATTCTGTATCAATTGCTATTATAGATGTTTGGACGCTGAATCGAAAAAGTCCTTCAGGGGAGGGGGTGAGGATCTTTAATGGTTCTTAAGTCATCGCCGCATTTTTGTGGAATTTTCAAGACTTTGAAAATTTTCTATTATGGTATATTACGAGAATTCATAGAGCTATAAAAATCGTTCTAAACGCTTAGGCATGGTCATCGAAAACTCTCTTCTGCTGGACCGTTGGGCGAATAAATTAACTTTTAATTTGTAAATTGGGAACAATAAAAATAATTAAAATTACCATAGTTGCTATGGACTTTTCCCCAATCTGTTGTTTGGTGGAAACGTTCATAAGTGATCGGACAAGTTATAATTGCAAATGGATGGTCTACCTGAAACATCATTGAAGTGAAGGAATAATAAACCACTGAGCAATCATTAAATTTGCAGCGTTCTTATTCGTGCGCGATTACAATGGTTTATTTTTCAATCAAAAACCAAAAAGCTCTAGAGCAATTTAATTTTACCACCTTCACTATTTCGGTTAAACCAATCAATATCGTGAATGTTAAAATTGATTGTATTTCAAATTACAGAAAATAGAGTATTCTAGCATCGCTATTCATATTAATAGTATAATTAGGAATTTCGTGGTTGTTGCAGAGGATTCGAAATTATATAATTGTTGTGTAACAATTTAATTTCGAATGACTGGAACAGAGCCACAAAACCAAGGTGAATGCCGTGAAGTCAATAGTAGAGAGCATACAAATATCTCGAGAATTTTGCGTCCGATTTTTTTTAAAGAAATAGAATTGAATACAAAGTAATTTTCGATGCTTTCAAAAAATTAAATTTATATTTTACAGATGCGTAGTAATTATTAAAGATGCGTAAAATATTCTTCGTAATTTTGCTACAAAGTCCTTCATAGTTGTTTTTCCCTGTTGCAGGTGAGTAAGCAGCCTGCAAGGCACAAAATTCTCAAAATTTATGACGAGAACTTTAGTAAGTGCGTACTAAGTTTGCAACTGTATGTAATGTGACAAGGTGATGGTAATTAATTATTTCTTCCTAGGCTCTATTTCGGAATAATTAATTATTTCTTCCTAGGCTCTATATTGTGAAGCACATTTAGAGAGTAATAAGGCCAACTATTGTCGGATTCCTCGAACTAAACTTTTCTTGTAAGCATCACGTTTGCCATCTCGATTTCGGGCGAAAGGCCGTCACTTCGCAGGACTGTGAGGAATCTATGAAAAATAATTCATTCGCCCAGCTACTTTCAAAGGCGAACTATGTCGCCTGTACGCTTTTTACATGAACGAAACTTGATACGCCCTAACGATTGCCCGTATCAACAGAAAGTGATTTCGCTCGATCGGATACGTATTGTTTGAGTCGGTAAGAGGTATAACCAAAAAATATAAAATCAAGATACTTATACAATGCCCGTGAAGTTAGACAACTAAAACTGTCATTGAAAATATAGCCAGGGAGCCCAAAAACTGGAAAAGTATAAATGAGCCCGTAAACTTTCTAAATACAAACAATGTTTGGACAACGCGGAAGCACGGTATGTGACCATAACGTTAAAAATTAGTTGTTATTCACTCACCTGAAAACATTTTACGACCTTAAACATAAAATACGAGCTGCCTTAAACATCCAATATCGAACTTTCGGGTACTTCTAGATTTCTAAATACGAGAAATATGCGAATAGCTCGGACGTACATTTTCGAACCCTAGCGATAAAAATGTGGCGTCAATTCTCGTCACTATAAACGTTTAAATACCTCAAGGGTCAAATGTATTGATTTTTGCGTCGTTGATAGAAAATTAGTTTTGGGTGGTTTGGAATTTTTACATAGACCTTGAATGCAAAAACTCCAGAAAATCCTTAGCTTTCGGGGGGAGACTAATAACATTACAAAAATATGATCGTTAACTAAATACTTCGGAAAAAGTTTAGTAGTTTTAACGAATTGTTTAAAGTTCAAACCGTAATAAAACTACGAATTGAGGCGATAAATAAAATAATAACGACGTGGGGTGACAAGGGTAATGAAAACAAATGTCTCAAGTTGATGTCCGAACGAGCGACTGCAGTTGTTGATAACAAGGATTGCAAGGCGAGAGAAGCAAAGCTTTTCCGAGGAAGACTAGTTCAAGTGGACTTCAGTGATTTATTACGTTGGCCTAGAGGTACTGAATTGAACTTCGTTTTCAGTTCGAGAACGATTAGAATTCAGCGGTAAAGTAAAATGCAATTTTATTTTGCGAGATGAAGAGATTGAGAAGCCGTCAAAATAAAAGGAATTTTGACTTTCTTCTTTGGAAATCCGTTAGATGACAATCAGAAAACGTAAATATTGCTGACAGTACGTTCGAGGCGCACTTCAATCAAAACCAGTTTTCGAAGGATTTTGACATTATGTAGTTTTTAAAAAACAGATGCATCTACTTAAAATGTGAATTTTGAATTTTCAGCCAACGTGAGTAAATAGAAAAAGAAACCAGTGGTGATCTTACCGTAACTCAGTGTTTGAGTAAGCATACAGGTATAATCAATCGAGGAGCTCATTCAGAGCTACAACGTTAATGTATTACAATACTGTTGAAGAAAAACTAGCCAAAGGACCAATAAAAAAAAAAAAAAAACGAAAAATGCACGAAAAAGTTAATTACTCGGAGTCAAGATGTGTAGGTTATACTTTATAGTAGAGTATCTGGGAAATGGATCATTTTTACTGCAGTGGGACACCAAATGAAAAAAAAAAAAAACACGAATTATTGAGCGAAAAATGCGTAGTATCGCGGGGACGTACGGAGTGAGACACTAACGTGAAAACGCTGCCAATGATTGTACTGAGGTACGTATTCCTTCGCTTCAATAATGATTGAAGAAGACCGTCCATTTGTGATGGTAACTATTCCAAACATTTTTTTGTAAACGTTTCCACTTAACAACAGCTTAGTAACTATAAAGGCATCTTCCGTAGCAACTATGTTAATTTCAATCATTTTGGTTTATTGTTCAATAATTGACCATTTTAATCGCGCAAGAAAAAATAATTCCCCCCCTCGAAATATGATAATTTACGTTTCTGGCATGTAGAATCCAAATACCCAATACAAGAAATTCTGCCAGTCGCTGTACACCGTGACGCTGAAGACGCCGAGGAAAATCGTCTCAACGTTTGAAGTCAGCGTTTAGTAAAAAATAAAAAAATAACAACAATAATAAATGAAAAAATTAGTAATTAATTAGTTGCTAACAGAAAGCAAACAAGTTTGTTCTTTGATAACAAGTTTCGGTATAGAGAAGGGTCAGTGAGTGGTCAAACAAGGGAGATAAGGAAATGTAGTGCTTCTAAGCAAAGAGCCGGCTTCGCCACGTTGCCCAACGCCTACCCGCCTCCAAGCCGTACAGATATCGACTGGCATGACGTCACACCAGTATGGCCTCTTCTGACGTCATGAGCCCAACCTCCTCCGCCGACGCCTCTTCCACCGTCTCACTTTTCTGTCTTCGAGTGACCAACTTTTGAAAATCAAAATATCGGCTCGCCTTATAGAAACATTACCTACCGCACGCTGATATCAGATTCTTTCACCTTGACTATCAAGTGCATGGAAATTGGGGGTAGATCAGCGGCTCAATTAGAGCGTTCTTTGCGTAAACGACAGAACATCGTGATTCGAATGTAGCAGTCTTATTAAAATTGCATAAATAAACCCTAAAACGCCCGCCCACGACACCACTTAGTCAAATTATACCCTCCTCCTGAGTAGTCCAATGCAATGAACACTTTTTTTCTGATGAAATAGAATCGGGACCATTACGCCACCTTACATTCTAACTGAATATTTTTTCGGTACAATTTCTATAGAGTTTTGGACGCTAAATCAATAGCTTTAATAGTCCTCAACTTATCGTGGCTTTCGTGTGTTTTCAAAAATTTTCAGAAATTTGGCACGAGAAATTTTGGCGTTCACGAGCGTTTTTGGTGCTACAAAAATCATTCTAAACCCTTTTGAATGGCCTTCCAACAGTCTATTCAGCTGTAACGTTAGGCGAATAATTTAACTTTCAATTTGAAAATTATGAAAAGGGAAAAAGAATCAAAATTAGCATCGTTGCTACGGATTTTGGTTTATTATTATTAAACCATTGTGATCGCCCAAGAAAAAATCTCGGTCTTACGACGGCTCAATTCTTGAACAACATTGCTAGCTCAATTTTAAGGGTATATTTGTGGGGTTTTGAGGGGAGAAAGTTCATATTTTCCAAGGTTTTTTAGAAAAATATGTATTGGGTATCACTTCCTATAGATATTTGGAGGCTGAATCGAATAAGACCATCGCGGGATTTCATTGTGTCAGCGTTGTGTCGAATTTGGGAGATTTTCAGAAATTTGACATGAGGGTATAACTCGAGAGTTCTTGGAGCTATCAAATTCGTTCTATATTCATTGTAATGATCTTCGAACACTCTCTCCAGCTGTACCGTTAGGCAAAAAATTCAGCTTTTAATTAGGAAATTAAGAAAAATAAAATTGATTAAAATTACAATAGTTGCTACGGAATTTTCTCCGATAGTTACCAATCTGTTTTTCGGTTGGAAAGTTCACACATGTTCTGAATAATGACTATCAGAAATAATGGAGTCTTGTTAAATTATTATTGAAGCGAAGGAATAATAAACCACTGTACAATCATTTGCAGCGTTTTTCCGTTTAAATTACCAATCAGTTGTTAGTTGAAACGTTCTCAAATGGTCGAAAAAGTTACTATCAAAAGTGGATGGCCTTGTTAGATCATAATTGAAGCAAAGGAATAACAACCTAACGGCTGTACAATAATTTGATTTTTTTTTTTTTTTTTTTTTTTTTTTTTTTTTTTTTTTTTTTTTTTTTTTTTTTTTTGCTGAATTAACAATGCATTTAAATTCTAGTAAGGTTTAGTAAGGAATTATGGTAAGGATTTCCGAATCTTGAACTTTACATTTAATTTTGCAGCCTTTTTTTCTCTAGCTGAGTGTGGTATTTATAGTGACTGTTTCCTAGCCCTCAGCAACACAGCCTCGTCATTACTTACCGAATCTTCCCACCCTTCTCGTATGCCAATTATCTGCGATCACCCTCGAGAATATGAGATTTAGCACCTCACTATGACCGCATACCCTGAGACCCTTTCAACTCATCATCTCATAAATATACTATTGTGAATATCGTATTCGACATGATTAGGGCCAGTTAGCGCGTCTACGTGTTTACGAGGCGCTTGGGGCTAGGAGAATTTATAGGATGTAAATTTATTGGAGAGTGCTTCTTTCACATCTTCAAGGCTAGTTTTCTTTCAAATTGCTAAAGCTGATCCGCTTTCATCATCACTTGAAATAATTCTTAGTCAGAGGACTCAATATAAGGTCTTCTTGCTACCAATCCTAAAAGTAGCTAGACGTGGTCGAATAACAAAATGGTTTTGGCGAAAATAGATAGGTTGCTTACGCCTTTTACTGATTTGGGTTAATATAATACGACGAAAGTCCATTTTTATTCTAAACCGTCTGCAGACGATTTCACAGTGGATTTTGTAAAATATAAATTTTTTGCCGATTTTAGTGCAGTTCGACCAATATCGGTTTAAATTATTTTCACGCCATTATTATTTTCTATCACCTGAATGACATGAACTCATTTGATTTAACAGACTTCTTGAACGTTATTTTAACGGGGCCTGTTATCAATGTAGGGGATTCTTGTGTCTATACGTCATTTCATCAGGCTAGGTTTCAAAAACCTAGGCAAAAAAGGTTGGCGCCTCGTCACGTCGTAACTGTGGGCATTGGCTATTAACCTGGCAAGACTCATTATACTGCTGTGCGCCGCGTGAGTGAACTGTATCTGTGGAGATTTTTCTTTTTGAGGTCAAGTATTTATTTGGGCTTCGATTGATTTTTTTTACGCCATTTTTAATGCCCGTGCGATTTCATATTGCGATTTTCCAAATTTGTTGCTCTCTTTTTAGCTGCATTTATTCGAAAAAATTGGCAGTTTTTTATATTGAGATAATATACTTAGGTACTTTATATTTGTCTACATTTGCCAACATCTACTTGGGATTTCGTACCATCAGTAATATTGATCGCTCAAATATTTGCAATTGCCTATACGATCTCAGTGTTAAGGCCTATTTTTAAAGAAATGAAAATGCAAAGCTGTAATTCACCAGTAAGCAACGGCTCGGCCGGTTAACCCAAAGTTCGATCTAGTTGAGCTAACAGCTCGTAGTCCAAGCCACAGTAAAGACTGGCTGTCGGCTGTCCATTCAATTCAACCTGTATCGATCCACTCCTGCCAACCGACCCAGACATGTAATGAAAGAGAGAACACTGAGAAAATGGAAGACAACACTTTCCTCCATGAAATCCATTTGGAAAAATTGGCACGATCATTTACTTCATTCATCGTTTCGTGATTATGGATACCATTAGGAAAGAGATAACTATGTTAATAATCTTCCGATAAAAACTTCTTCTCGTCCGGTCTTGTCGCGTTTTCCTGACGTTCTGATGGCTATGGTAACTTATGGTTCAACGTCGCCGTGGGGATTTCCGAACAGACGAAAGTTCTCGGTCAGTCAATAAGAACCTCGTTTGAAAACGTCTTCCTTTGTCATCCGGATCACCGAAATAAAAATAATGAATCTAACGCATACAAAATGCCGTCTCAGTAGAGAGTTTTAGTGACTTTCGCGTTTTTTGAAAACTTAAACGTGGGAGATTTGGTTACTTTGTTAAATCATAATATGTCTCTAATGGTCACAACAATCCGCCATCCACAAGGCGGTAACCATAAGAAACGTATGAATATACTCCTACGTATAATACTCCTACGTTTAAGTTTTCAAAAATTGCAAAATGCACTAAAACTCTCCAGTAAAAGCAACGTTGCAACTTCGAACGATTTCAAAACCTACATTATTTACCAACATTATTAAATCAACATTATTATTAAATCAGTTTGTAGTTGGTCTAAAGCCTTATTCCCTAGCGTAAAGTTAACGAATACATCGTTGTGGCAAACACTCCCAGTCACTTAGAACCAGTTTGAGCTCGTGAAGAATCAGAACAATTTTCCAATTGAGTCGGCTTGGAGGCAGGTATGGTCTGGCAGCTAGGATCTCCCTGGGCCATCTGACAGTCTAATATCGGTACGCTGCTGTTCGGAACAAACTGTGCATTATTTGCCGCGTACATTTTCCCGCCTATTCCGTTCCGTTGTGAAACCAATCGAATCAAATGGAGTAAGAAACCTCTACTTATAAAAATTGGCATCGTTCATATAATTAATCCTTTTTTCATTAATCCATTTTCCGCTTCCTTTTTTCTAGGGATGGCAGCAGATATCAGTTTTAAAACGTTGAAAAACAGAAACAAGAAAGAATTATTAGATTTTTACTTTCTAATAATAATGATAATAATTTTTTTTTTTGTTCAATATCAATTTCAACTGAAGCAAACCTTATATTTTTATCATTATATATTATGTCATTAGTATTTCGTGTATGTTATACTCAGCGTTTTACTCAAAACTCAAAATACCTACCTGTTTCTCTACTTATTAAGTTGGCCAATATTATTCAACGTACTCGATATTCTTCTTCAATATCTTAATACGTAGGCAATTGAATTCGTTCTATTTAATAGAAATAAAAACACAATATGAGAGCTTACAGTGAACACTGGTTGAAGTGAACTCATTCATTCCCTTTTTGAAAGATACATATATCTGTGAAGCAAGGAAAACATAACGCACTTGCAGGTCTTATCTTTACAGTGGAAAAGATACTTCAGTTGCAACAGGAACGAATATTTTACTAGCGGAAAATAACTTCTACCGTTTAAATGAGTTTCCTGACCGCTCGATTCCTGCCATCTGGCGTGCAGAAGCGCTTCGACTTTGGTGTTGGGTGATAGCGTGTTGATCCTTTGATAAGCCTCTTGCGACGAGGTGATCCCACTAAACTAATGGGGCTAATATAAAGTTCTGCTCTAATATTGCGTAGGTGCAGTTCATCCGAATGATACTATTACTATTTCATGATATTTTCTCCCCCTTCAAAAATTAAAAAATAAATAAATAAATAAAAAATGATTAAAACAAAATTGTAAATTGTAGTAGAGTGAGCAAATGATCTATCGACAGTGTCACCGTTTTTTTTCGAATTCACACGTATATTTTTTAAGTTTTTATTATTTTTTTTCAAAAAGTCTTGATGGCAACTTAATTCTAAGGAGAGTAGTGTAAAAAAAAGTGGCACGATGGCACTACAACGAACTGAACGACGTGGTTTTCCTTCAATTTTGTCTCTCATTATTATTGATATTCTCTGGTTATTATTGATTGTCGTCGAATATTATAATGTTGCACGAGAACAAAAATTCAGGCCATATAATATCTTCCGATGCTTTTATATTCCTCGATAACACTTCGTTTATACAAAATTATTCTAATAATCATAGTGATATTTCAATGTCTTTCGTATGCCGATGTATTCATTCGTGAATTTATCAGAAAACAGCGAATGCTTTAACAGCCGTATTTCGCTCTCGCAAGTAATAACTCGTAATATTCTCGCATATACAGGTTAGCGGCGGCACAAGAGGCAGCGGCGGCTCGTGGGAGTCGTGACTACAAGGGAAGTGCGGCGGCGGCGGCGGCCAGGAACATGGGCCCTCCTCCCCCGGGATCTGGTGGCCCTAACCAAAAGGGCCCTACCTCACTCTTCAT
>JASJUZ010000187.1:0-36962 GCA_037159825.1 Tupiocoris notatus | reverse complement strand
CTACCAACGTAGGTACCTGGTTTTAGACAAATTGTCAATATTATCTTCATATAATAGTATTGATAAGATGAATTATATAGCGACAGTCACAATAACATTATAATTATTCTATAAGCAGTTACGACATAGGTTCGCCCTAGCCGTCTCATTTTTATATTATGCCTACCTACTGTATAATAATTTTTTTCTATTATTTTTGCCCACATGTGGACTACCAGCAATTCGCGATTGTTCAATATAATTGACATTTTTGCTTCCAGAGAAAAATTTTCGCACTTTGATTATGGTAGTACTGTGTGATATTCGTAATCCAATAAAGTCTGATTTTTCACGTTGATTGGGTCGAGGAAAGATTTCTAGAAATTTGGATAGAGGTTTACACTGATGAGCGAGTGGCCTTCATAATTAGGTACCTGAAATAGATTAACTTGGCTCGCATATACATGGTATAATTATTTTAAACGAACTATCCATTGATCAAAATAACCGTGTGCCTAATTCATCAAAAATTAAAAAATAAATTAAATTAAAAAACTTGCGCTCTAAGTGTATATCTTTTTTCAATGATTTTCTCACAAAATTCTACCCTAATTGTAAAAATTTGAGCGTGTGGCCTTGGTAAGTTTGGACGGAATTTAACTACTCAGCAGTGAACCAAAAACTTGAACAAAAAAACACAAGAACAAAACAGTGAACTTTACCTTCTAGGCTGTTTCGTTCAAAATTGCGTGAGCGCTGCTGAGAATCTTTCCTAGACTTGATACAACTGCCTTGTGGAACATTTCCAAAATTTAGCACCACTGTTGGATCTACAGCTTCTTCATTCATTAAAATTGTTTCAGTTCCCATGTGCTATCCGAAGACACAATCCACAGGGAAGTACGAGACAACAAATTGTTTTCAAAACGTCTCCTAACCAAAACGAACCGAGTGCCAAAATGGGGAGAGCGTTTCATCAGTTCGCCGGTCGTCAAAATCGTCGAAGAGTCGATCGTCGACCCGCAGGCCAAAACGTTGACAACTTATACCAGAAATCTTGGTTACGCCAAAGTCATGGTGAGTCGTGTAATTTTTTCTGTACCGAAAATCTGTTCGCTTTCACTCTTGAGTCATTCGTGGCACCCGTCTGTAAGGTATTCTCTGCTATTGTAGCTTGATTTTCTGGTTTATTATTCAATGAAAAAACATTGTAATGACTCGTGAAAAAAATGTCTAACCCTCCCGCAAAATTTGATATTTTACGTTTCAAAGCATGTTGAGTCCGATTATCCATTTTAAAAAAATCTGTCCGTCCGCCCTTGACACTTTTGTAACAAAACCATAACTATAAAAGCTACTTGAGTGAAATTTTCACTGAATATCAATCTTGGCTTGACAATGATCCAATTCCTAAGCTAAATCGCTTTCTCAATTTTAAGGGTATTTTTGGGACTTTTTTGGGGGGATTTGTATTTTCGAAGGGTTTTTGGACAAAGATGCGTTTCATATCAATTTCTATAGATTTTTGGACATGAATCGAATGGGACCACAATAAAGTCGATAGCTTTAATGGTTTTCAAGTTTTTGAATATAAGAAGCTTTTGTGTGGCAACATAGAGATTTTGAGTAATTTAGCAAGATAACTCGAGGTTTCCTTGAGGTATGAAAAGCGTTCTATACTCGTTGTAATGCTCGTCGAACACTCGCTGTATCTTTAGGCGAATAACTTGGCTTTTCATTAGATAATTAAGAAACATAAAAATTATTAACATTACGATGGTTGCTATGGAGTTTCCTCTTATAGTTACCAATCTGTATTAGGTGGAATTGTTCACAAATTATCATGATAGTTACTATCAGACGTGCATGGAAAAGTAATAATAAACCCCGTACAATTATTTGCAGCGTTTTTTCTATTCTATTACGAAATTCTTGGCACAGAATTCATCATTCTTGGCTGCAATGTAGACCAATGAGTCCTAAGTTTAGTTCTAGGATAGTAGAGTTCTATATATACTCAAGGAACGCGGTAGACGGTGGGTGTGTCACATTTCTTATACGACACGACCGGTGCGATAATTCCCATTGCGTCATAAAAAGATAGCATGGTGGGATAGAATAGCTGTGTTGTTAAACGCAGCCCATTGTCAATCGGAACTGCTTTTCACCTCGGATGTGACCTGAATTCATCAATGACAAACCACGTGTCTAATTTAGGATTCTTGTCCGTGGCATGTAACTTTTCAGGCTGCAATAGGATAGGTGAACTGATGAATACCAACATTTTTAGACACTGATCGTTCAAATGTGTGATGTTCGTAACTATTTGAAAATGAAAAAAAAAAATTGAATAAAAAATTTATTTGTCAAGGAGGTGTGAAGGGGAGAAAACCCAGGTGACTCATTCACCGATACTTTATTGGCTGGCCGAGCACTTTCGCTCATTTGAGCATCCTCAGGGCGACGTCCACGGCTGTGGACCTTACGGCTCCACGTTGCCCTGAGGATGCCCAAATGGGCGAAAGTGCTCGGCCAGCCAATAAAGTATCGGAGAATGAGTCGCCTGGTTTTTCTCCCCTCACAACTCCCGGACAAAAAAAAATCATTATTGAAATACTATGTTTTATCTGTAACCCGAAAAAGTTTGATTGTCCACATTCACTGGGTCTCTCAAAATTGTTTCGGTAGCAGTTTTCAAGGTAGTCATGGCCCAACTTACACACCACTATTTTGCACACCTTTTTTCAATCACATTGATTTTTCCTCTTCCAGAGTCTGGTCGAGAAAGTGGTATACCGAGTCAGCGACGAAAATCCAAACTGGACAGTCGCCGAACGCTCTGCATGGGTGGACTCACAAGTTATCGGCTTTGGCCGTGCTATTCAAGCATTCGGAGTTGAACGGTTTCGCAAAAACTGCGCCAAAATGGTGAACGGCTTCAATTACGTGTTGACCAGGATGTTCCCCGGCGTCAATATCCAACAAGAATTGTCCTCCCAATCAACAGCAGCCACAACTATGACACGTAGTGAAAAAATCAAGGACGCCGCAAAAAAAGCTTCAGAATTGGCCAAATCCAAGGCAAACACATTGTACGCCACATGTGAACCGTCCAGTTCTTAAAATGGGCCGCTTCGGCTATAAACCTGTCAGGTCAACCCGGAACACTTCTGAATTCACCAAGAATTGTAGACTTGTCACATTAGAAGTTGCATGCAATTGTCATTGTAAAACTTGATGTTGATCCTTATCTGGTGAATAACACGATCATTCTTCACAGATTTTGGGCATTTCCTTCTTGATGGACTGTACTTCAATCGGAGTATTATGTTAGAGACTTGTTGAATACCTAGAAGATCAAGGTCGGATCTGTTATCTGAAGTCGCAGTTGCCCACATCTTGCAATTATGATTTTTAGACCTTCGTAGTGTGAAAATATTGTGCTTAGAGGTGAAAGATTGGTAAAACTGCAACCTTATGGCCTTGTATTCAGTCAAACCCTAGGGGTCAAATGCTTAGTAAATGGCCCGCGTCTTTAGCTGTTATTACAATCTGCTGCGGCCCGATACCTGGTATGATTGTAAAGAAATCCGTTTTGGCATCTTCAACCATGAGCTTCATGTTCTGCTTACCCTCAGGGGGCCTATTCTCAGCTTTGTACATGCAATGTAAGAGTATGGAATTATGGCCTACCATGAGAGATGTTGCTTGGCTTTAATTGGTCTATCTCTCTTTTAGTCTCCTTGAATGTTATCTTGCTCTGCAAAGTTCAAGTGATCAGACTTTTGGATTCCATAATTTTCCTTTTTATTAGGTAGAAATTCCTCGGTTTTTTCCCAGTGCATTTGTTGGACTGCTATAAAGTCAACGTCAAACCTTCAATTGGATTTTACTCCAATAGTAATACCGTTTCCGATATTTTTTCTCACGTTTCCTAACGCTCTTTTATGAATAGAATGCAAATTGGCTGATTGGTTATTGACCTGTTTTACTTTGAGTTGCAGTTGCAAAATAGTTTGTAGGAACTAATTTCACTCTGCCTATTCTGGATAAAGTGTTATAAACATCAACTTTAATCAACAAATAAATGTCAACTTACTTCTCTCTAGTGAGTTATGCCAAACACAAGTTTACACATTGTGGAGTTCTCCTTAGTGTTTTGTATGTTATAACCCCAATTGATCGGCCGCTTTGTTGCATCTTGGCTTTCTACACGGCAACTTAACGCATTCCATTTCACTGCTGGAATGGAGTTTTCCACTTTATATCAGCTTTTGTGAATCCGATCAGGAATAGTGATTAGATTAATATCAATAATTTGAGTCGTGCCATTTCCTTTATGGTGGTGGTGTAATTCGCAGTTGATATATTGTAACCTGTTACCATAATGAGTTCGTTAATATGCATATTGTCACTCCATGTTGATATGATCTCTTTTGTGTACGAATGTAACTGTATGAGCATAATGTTTTGTTCGTCATCTGGGTCAGACTCTTTATTACAGGTTGGTGACATGGTCACAATCAAATTATTAGTATAATATATCATTAGGTAGTGTCTGTTAGTGGCACTAAATTGCAACACAATTCAACTTCATTCAACATTCAAGTACTAACACTCTAATTTATGTTTCAAATGTTTGCTCAATCTTGACCAGCGAGGCTCAGTTTTTTTTTTTTTTTTTTTTTTTTTTTTTTTTTTTTTTTTTTTGACAGTAACATTCCTCTAGTAGATGGAATAATACATCTAACTACAATACCTTGTTTCAATGTGAAATTAGCTCAGCCCACAAATTAAAATATTGACGCCTGCAGAATGTTCTTACGCACATTTTCAAATAATGCGTTCATTCCACACAGTTTGCGGAGTCTGTACCAGACAGGTCCAATATTGGGAACCCAATAGTATAAAAACTTGGTTTGTCCTTCATTTTCAATTATTCCTTTGTCTTTGTGAGTTAAGTATGGTAGTACACTATGTACTTTCTCACTTATTGGTCCTCAATGTGGTGGTTTTGGAATCGTGTTCATTATTATCAGTGCTATAAATGTTTAGAATAATGACATTGTTGCCGGGCATGATAGAATAAATGACATTTGTTGATTTTTGCTGTTATACAAATTACAGGTGGTTATTCAGAACTCTTAAATCAACATTATATTGTTTATAGCATCCTATGTATTGGATAATGATCATATACGGAAGCTTACCCTTGTACCAAGATATATTATTTCTACAATAATTACATGGCTATATAATTAAGTCGTTTTCATTTACAATTCCTACTTCCTTAGTGTGTAACAGGTTCACTTTCCAAACAGCGTTTTGGGAAAGAGCACACATGATACTGTAGTGTAAACGAATCAAAAATTTTCCCCATAGCTATGGAATCACCAATGATTGACTTGAAACATTTCCATTTGATGAAAATACATTATAACTTTTATCATAGGTGAATAATGGTAGTTACACATTAATGTTAACTATCAGAGTGCGTGTTCATTTTTACAGGCAAAATCAATATATTTAAACGTTCAAGGTCTTGATATGTTAGGGACGGCAATTAAATGAAGCCTGATTTTTATTTAATAGGTAATTTACAGTTATTTGCATATTGACTATATTTTGATTTTTACGAACAGTATAAATGATTATATTTAAACGCTGGGGGACTTAAAATATTTCTTATGGAATCCATTGTACTATTATATTTTTACATATTACATCTTTTGCAAGTGTTTATTGTGTCGATTATATCGAGCACTTGGGATCATTTTAGATTTAGAGTCTGTGAAATTAAAAAAATAAAAATTGAAGAAGAAGAAATTGAAAAATTATATTTTTACATATTACATTTTTTGCAAGTGTTTATTGTGTCGATTATATTAGCACTTGTGGGATCATTTTAGATTTAGAGTCTGTAAAAATAGTTGCTGTCGATTTGAACCGAACAGCCGGGCGCGGGACGCAGTGATGCCAACCATCATATTCGACCTTTTGCAAACAAAAAGCCTTCACAATAAATTTTCCAACGTTTCACTCCACAATGAATCCGTTGGCGATATTCACCATCGCAACGTATGTTTCAATCCGCACCACACCACACTGCTCGCGCATAGTAGAAAAGTTAGTTTTCCACTTATTTATTTTTCATTATTAGGTAGTAAGAGTTTTTAGAGACGAACCTTGTTCGAAGGAAGACACGGACAAATTCCGAAAGATTGTCGCTCGCTGTGAAATAGGAAGTTTAATTTTCCCCGTAGTTGGCAGCCTGCGTGAACCACCTTCACCACCCCACCCCGCCGATCGGTTTTCCTCGTTCTCGTTCAGTTTCTTTCCTTTCGAACATCTCATCAACGTCCTTCACACGGAGTTTTATTCGTCCTGCAGGTTAACAGGTTTTTCCGTAAGTATTTTATCGAAATTTTTTTTCCTCTGAAATTATCGAATCGACAAAACGCGCCGAAATTCACGGTAGGTCGATTCGGATGATTTATTTCGATTATTATGCTGTGTACGAACGATTTTAACCTTGAGGTTCCTTTGCCCTATTGCGGCCCAGATTCACCATCGGTAAGCTCGTTTGTGTCTTATCTTTTCCATTACTTCCTAAATAATCACCATTTGCGCTTTCGATGTTTCCTATTGGTCCCGGTTTGATGTAGTAATTCCACAATATTCTTATTCGAGTTACGTTCCTTTTTCGAAAGCGCTCGCTAACCTCAACTTAGTGCAATGTCACGTAATACTCCTTTGTGAAGTCGTAGTCCTTACATTAGATAATTTTCTCCGTGTGACTCATTTTTTGTTTTCATCTCTTCCAGCCAGTTATTGTATGAGTCAGAAAACAGAAAAACCAGTGCTCTCAGGCCAACGGATCAAAACCAGGAAAAGAGGTGAGTCCGATTACAGCTTTTCAACCTTCGCATTAATTTCCAACCCTTGCACGTTTCTCGACACGTTGTATTTTTATTATTATTAATAATCCCGCTCTTTCGCTCGATTTTCACTCAAATTAATATCGATTGCATTTTGAAATTCGAATGTCTGCTCGGAAAATTTCGTCGGCTGAATTATTCAATACGGGTTGGGTCGGCTACAAACATGTGCTCGGGCGGTCGTGCTTGGGCAACTTTCCGACATCTTTGTTTTCGCCCCAGACTTGGATTTCCCCCGTTTCCATTCGTGTTTTCTCCTTGCGCTTGCACCTAGCTCCGTATTTCCGAAATGATCTTGTCTCATTTATCTTATTTTTCTTCGTTGATCGAATTATTATCGCACATGTTTGTTTAGAACGCCACCTGTAGCCGCCGCTGAGCGCTCTTAAGTTTTCTATGCTTGATAAAATATTCACGAATGTTCTTCCATAAGTTACATCACGCGATTAGCTCGTCTCTCGGTGTAGCTACCGATCATACCATATTATAGTATTCTACTGTATTTTAACATAAATTTCGAAATGCGTCCTGTATTGTTGGTTCCAAAAATACTATAATTTGTAACACATTACTTTGGAACCTCAAATAATTCGTTGGTGCGATTTCCCTAAATAGACTATCATTTCTGGGGTATCATGGCCTGGGGAATGCTGTAAATTTGGTCATCATCCAGTTGAAGTTGGGTCTAATAAATCCTAGCGGCTCGCGATGGAATTTCAAAATAACATAGAGGCTCTCCGACTATTGATGCCTTGACTATTAACCCTAGAACTGCATCGTGGGGTGGATTCCACCCCAGCGCCTTTTGTTTTGATATCCATGCTGTTTCTAGGAGTTTCCTTCTAATCTAATGAACATGTATAAACGCGGAAAGGTTCTGCTAACCCTGTCATGCCTTTTTTGAAGTCAGCCATGCGTCAGATTTTGAAGAGACAGTTCATCAAGTTACTTTGGGGTGGATTCCACCCCACGGTGCGGTTATCCGATAAATTTTTCGCAAATCTTCCCGTTTTTCCTAGGTAATTTCCGAGTATTTTTTGGTCGGTTTTGTACTGTGATGGCTAAGCAACGAAAATATTATGGGTCTGAAAAAATTCGGAAGATATTGGAGTCTCTGGAGGAAGAGGAACTGCTGCTGGAGGAGGTGGGGAAGCTAGTGACTTTGAAGATGACGAGGTAAGGAAAGCTGAAATCATCACTGGAAAAAAAGGCTATCATTGGAAAAAAAAATGTTCCCTCTAATAAAGGATGTAAAAAAAAGAGGAACATAGTTTCTAGCAAGCCTGGCTCTCAAGGAGACTCAAAAAAGATTCTTTCACTGCATGCGTGGTCACATCGAATGTCGTTGGTCTCCATTTTCGGCGAAAATTCAGCGGATAACCAACGCTCTGCTGATCAAGATGCACCTCATTACTTGGCGAAGCAAGTTCGATGCGACTTCTGTGATCGAGGAAAAGACGGAAAAACTAAAATGGAGTGCATCCAGTGTGAAAACCCCATCTGAAGCGACCACAGCGCTTGGAAATGTGCATCATGTTCGTAGTGCCCTACAGAAGCCCCAAGTTCATATTTTGACACAATTCTTTTTTCTCCTAATAGTGTGACATCTCTAGTTTTTGATAATTTATGTTCTTTCGTTACTGGAACAACTCCAAGAGATATTTTTGATCAATACGAAAATGTTCTAAAAGAAAAAAATTTTACGCGTTCGTTCAAGTTTTTCAAAGTTTAATATAGTTATACATAGTTTTTTTAATGTTTTCCTTTTTTTTCCTTAATCCTTAGGATCTGAAATACCACCTAAAAATTAAAATACGATGAATATACAGACGAATATATTTTTTTTACGCTCTTGAAAAAATGGGGTGGAATCCACCCCACGGTGCGGTTAACGTTGGGAAAAAACACGGTGCCATTCTAGGGTTAAGTAAAGCGTAGACCGCTAGGCGTATAAAATGTTTGTCTCAGAGCTGCTTCACGAACCATTGCAATCACGCTTTTAGCCAACCTCGTGTTGAAGCTAGTTGACACCGCTATTCTTATAAGACATTTAACGCTGAATCCGAATTTTAACGTCAAAACGATGGCCATTTGACAACCATTTCCAGGAATTTGTTTTTCCAGTTTTCCAAGATTTGTAACTTGCTCTGTGGATAACGTTAGCAAAAAGGCATTAATTCAGATGTTTGAATATACCAAAAGATAGATAATTTAACTGTCCCCATTTTCCCCATGTGATGTAGCTATCCATTTTTCAACCGTTTGTGCGGTATTCTACAATATTGCTAGAATAGACACGAGAACATCACATTTTTCAACTTTAAACGTCCTTTTCATCTATTTAGTGCGAAAGAAACAAAGAATGGAGCATATATTATTGATATAAACATCATCAACTATCATTATGCTGAATTTGAGCAAAAACGAAATCAAAAAATTTATCACAAAAAATCCAAGGGGTACCCCTGCGATTTGTTCGAACCAATCAGTTAACGAATTTTTACTCATCTTCCAGTACAGATAAAAATTTGAAATTTTAAGGAAAGTTGTATCATACCGAGATGTATTTTTGTGATTTTTTTATTTCTCGGAAAAATCTGCAAATGGTCCAAAAAAATCATTTTGTGGAAGCTAGGAAATTGGACTTTAACCGTGATTTTTGGGGTCAAAATTCATTTGAATCAATGGGTTTTTTATGCAGGAGTCTCCATTTGAATGCCTTACACACGTACATAGCAAAAAGTTTGGTGAAAAAATGTTAAACAGTGCCACAGAAATTATTTTCCGTAAATCGAGCTTTTCACCGGCCGAAATTTCGAACTGCGCTGGCATCGTCAAGGGTGAAAATATGAAAATTTTGTTTTTAAGCGATTTTGAAAACAAATTTTCAAGGAAATTTAACGCTGAATCCGACTTAACGTAACGACGCTGGCTTGTGCACAAATATTTGCAAACGAACCAATGAAGTGCTTCAAAGTTGTGTTCTCGGCCTGATACTGTTGGGGCAAACTAAGCCGTGATCAATCGCTATCAGAGGTTCGAGAAATGCGTTTTCCTAGATCATCTAACACCGCTGTCAAAGTTGATCGTGGTTGGAGAAACTGGCCTTTGAAAGTTTTTGAAGACCTTGCTATAGTCGTGATTCAAAAATCGATCGTTTTCGCATTCGTATTTCAACTATTGCAATTCTTATGATCGCAAATGTGGATTAAAAACATCAACTTTCCAGCAGTATTGTCGATCTTGATGTGCAACTTTTGTTTTCGATCGTTTGTGAAATATTCTGTTCAGCGGTCGAATAGAAAGTTCTATCGAATAGCGACCATCGATTTCCGCGTTGCCAACGTCTGTTGTTCCATTCTATTATGGAAATGGTTTCCTTTGCTTTCACCCCTTCATTCCCGCCCTAACTTGACCTCGTTTTTCGTCCCAAACTGATCCAATTGACCAAAATAACTTGAAAATAGCAGTCCCTACTGCGATACGGAAAGAGAAAAAGGGTTTAAGGTTAATTGAAACGAGGACGGCCTTTTCGTTACTTGATTCAGTCGCTCGTCTCTCGTGCAGGATTGTAGGCAATAGCAACCCTCTTTTGGGTACTTGGTTCCTTTATTATTTTGAACTTCATCTTGAGTTCCTGCTGTTTCTGTTTGGGACAGTTATTCGCGTTTTCTCCGGAAAAGTGGAGAAAAAAAATTGTATTTTTAAGAGAAACTTCACCCAGAAGTTGATGAAAGAAAATAAAATCCCTATTGGTAGGCATTTCTAGTTGATAATCACCGTAGGTATATAAATTACAATATACAGGAAATTTATTTCCCATCTATTTTTGAACCGATGAAAAATGATAATTGTAAACTTAATTATCTTGGGTACATAATTAGGAGTCCTACACAGACACGCTTGAGGTAATGTGCTCCTAATTATTTAATTTTGCTTTTTTACCTTGCAGACACTGGTGACTCTTGGGTTGATTTTTCTAAAATGTTAAAATTTCCTAGTGGACATGACCGGTTGACCGTGACAATCAATTGACCTGTTGGTGCCTATGTAGGCCCAAAGGGGCCTTGTCTCAGCTTTGTGCCTATTATTAGATGCTACCGTCGTGATAAAACAACACTTCCTTGCCGTGGTAACCTTGAATAGATAGCTCAACGGTCGCTACCCATTTCCTACCTATATTGTATACCTTGGATGCAGATTTTCAAATAATAGGTGCAGGAAATTAATTTTTCAAATCATGGAAAAATATTGATGTTTTCCGTGTGAAATTCGGTGTTTTTTACCAAGAATTCTTTATGCTTAAACCTTTTTTTCCAGAAATAGGTTGTTTTCCCGCGGTTTATTATAAAAGGTTTGTTCTGTAGGTATCGCAACTTTCGTATTGAATTTTGGGGTTTTTCAGCTGTTTGCCTTATTAGAGAATTTTGTTGCTATGAAAATTGTTTTATATTCGTTGGATTGCTCGTCAAACATTATCTTCAGCTGTACTGTTTGGCGAAAAATTTAGCTTTTAAATTTCAAAAATTGAGAATTATAAAAATGATTAAAATTACAAGAGTTGCTACGTAGTTTTTTTTTTTTTTTTTTTAAATCTTATAGTTACCGATCGGTTGTTAGTTGGAAACGTTCACAAATAATGTTCTGACAGTTATTATCACTAATATAAATGGTCTTCTTAAATCGTTATTGAAGCAAAGAAATAATAAACCACCAGAATCATTCGTAGCGTTTTTCTGCGTAATGCTGTCTATTTCCGAATACCAATTGACTGCACTTTGTTACCATTGTATTGGCGAACATCCATGCCACTACAACTAGTCTTAGTGCAATAATATTTCGAAGAGTTGTTTGTTAGAAGCATGTACCTTAATGCTTACTATTACATACTTCGGACATTTAATTCCATGTATCGTTTTGATTATTGTGTAAAATTGATGGAGACAAGTAACTGTAGCATTGATAGTTATCAGACTAGAGTGGACTGAGGGAAATATTGCAGATGTTAACCCGTTGACTGGAGGAACTAATGAAACGGGACTTCTCGTACATTTGCAAAAATGTCCATTTGGTCTCAACGAATCGCAGCCGGTGTAGTTCAGCCTTCAAATCACCTTTGGTTGACAACGTAGACCGCTCATAGTTTGCTATAAAATCGCACTAGGTACCATTGCATTGATTGACGCCATAATCTCTGCAACTAGACTCTGTGCAAAAGAAATTTGAATATTGGCGCCTCTATAGTTGTTATCTAGCAGCTTGTTTCGCGTCAGATTCATACATTTTTCTCGTAAATTGAGCAGCGCAATTTTTATAGGTTTATAAGTCGAGCCATTGAAAATTACGCTATTTATAAGTGCTGATCATTCAGCCTTTTATTTTTAACGACCGATTATTTTATATTAATGCCTTCACCACTTGGGCGGGGTTCGGTAAATAGTTGATACCCCTTATGTGCTCGTTTGACGGTCATTTTTGTTGAAATCAGTTTAGAAGTATTTCAGGCTTTGTAAGGGATCGGTTATGTCCGTTTGACGTGCCGTATCCGTACGAGAGAAATCGATTATCTTCAACGGTACCTCTCCTATTCCTATTTTCTACTACCGCTTCTCCGTTGACCTGAAATAACTAGGTAGTGAGACTTGTTACGTGCTCCTCTGATGATTCGTTTTAGAGCTCAAGATAAGATAACTGTGTGACGATATGGAGATTTATTTTTTACGCCGCCCCGGTCGGTGCATTTGAATTTCATAGGTTTTCCAGGACCGATTTGTTTACTCGCGACTGACTCGAATTATACTTGTCGAAATATTTTCTTTCTACGAAAAGCGCCAGAAGTCACGTTCCATTGCGTGCCCGGTTGTTTCCGTGCGGGCCCAAATTCAATTCGGCCTGCAATAGTGCCTTTTTTACGTGTGTGAAACATTTATTTGAAGTACCCGACCTTTGGATAGTCGAGTGATCAATATTTTTTAATGAAAAATGAAGTTACACTTTCCTGTGGTAGTTGGAACTCAATTGCTGGACGTATACTTTTGCTCCTTCGGGCATCACAGGAGATAGGACGAAACCAGTCGTGTGCATAGATCACACAGTACTTCCATGTTTGAGTTGGTAACAGGAATTACCAATTATGAAATCAAGAAGCTTGTGCTACAGGTGCAACGCTTATTACTACTAAACACATATTATTTTACTTCTGCACTACTATACATATTTCAACTGTTATTGAAAAACTCTAGGAGAACCCAAAAATAGAAAAACGCACAAATTAGGTTATTAATGCGAAAGTGCAGTACCTATATGTGAGACTAACATAACGATAAAAATAGGATAATTCGTATGAACCTCCAGCGTCAAAGATATTGATTTTTTCGCGGCCTGTAAAAATCTATAAGTCAATAAACCGCATACGGTGGAAGCACGGTATGTGATCCAATCGATACGAAACAATTTTTGTGTAACGGATTCATTTTTATAGCAAGGAGACCCAAATGTACAAAATTAAATAACTGACAGGAATATTACTTATGTTTACCCGTTGACTTGAGGAACTAATGAAAATAAACTTTTCGTACTTTTGCAAATTTAACAACGAATTGCAGCCTAGTAATTCAGCCCTCAAATCGCCGTTAGTTGGCAACGTTGACCGCTCATTGTTTGCTATAAAATCGCACATGGTGTCATTGCGTTGATTGACGCCATAATCTCTACAACTAGACTCAGTGCAAAAGAAATTTGATCCATCGAGCGGGAACGCTCCGAAAAATTATTGGGAAGTAGGAAATTATTTTCTAAAAATATGTGAACAGTACCCTTTGCTAAAATTAGGTTGTCCTTGAGACAAAGTGATTCGAATCAATTTACGTCAAGCATAGTTCTGTACATCACTTTAATATCACATGTCCCCATTTAGAATGGACGGATCGAAGCATCGATTGCTTTGGTTTCCATTCAATCTCATCCTCCATCGTGTCAAGGGCTTCTTCGCATCAGTTAGTCCAGCTACTGCCAGAAATTGATGACCCTGCCCTATGATAATAGAGGTAAAGTTGAGTAAATGGAAGCCTGTTCGGTGCTGCCCGTTCAACATTTATCTGGTGCTGCTTTATTAAGTTTGAACTTACAAGAAGTGCGTAAAGATGTAAAAACTGCCAGATTCCAGCGATATTATATAAACTATATTGTTTTTGTAGAACCTATCCTCGAGCAACTTGAACAAATTTTCTTCGTCAATTACACCTAGTTCTCCTTGCATTGGTGGCACAATAATAAGTGTATTTCTGTAAAGCTAGATTTACATGATGACAGGAACGCGGGAAGAGCGTACAGTGATCAGATTATTGGTCGACTCAATATTTAAAAAATACATCTGGCACGTATCGCGGCTACGCCAGATTTTTGTCTGCGATTCCAAATTTCTTGTATTTTTTGACCATTACAATTTGACTACGGTCGCAGTATTCCATTTCTATTTATTGTCTGAAGTTTATAGGTGCAGCCAGGTGCGCTGACCATGAACATAATTTCACAATACCAAGCTTTCGAGAAATATAGTTTTTTCATCAGGGCTTGCAACAGGCTATACGGTCACGACAAGACCACCTTCCAAAAACTTGAATAATTCGTCAAATGTCTGCCTAAAAATGAAAATGCTGTCTGAAGTGGGAATAATCCAAAATACGAAACAACATTGTTTTAACAACCCCAACACCAGTTCAACACTGATCAGAAATTTATAAAACAAAATCACAGCCTTAATCGTGTAAAACACTATAATCAACTTTTCCAGAAAACCCTTTCGATCGAATATTGATCTTTAGAAATAACTTTTCTGGCATTTTTCGCCCTCATTTAAATCAAGCTTTCATGTGCGTGCAAAAATAATACTCGTCGTATTTTATTTACAGATGAAAAAGAAAAGTACGATCCATCCGGATTTCGGGACTCGATCCTGGCTGGCCTCGACAAGGCAGGCAACGATCTTGATGCGGTGTCCAAGTATTTAGACGGCGCCGGGTCCAAGCTCGACTATCGTCGCTATGGCGAGGCGCTATTTGACATTCTCATTGCCGGCGGGCTCTTGGGTAAGAATAAAAAAGCATCTTTTGTGTTATAATTTCTGTTCCTGTGCAGTAGTATTTTCCGCAAATATTAGCTCTTGAATTTTTCGCCCAATCTTCATTTTTGCTCTTATCCGTTGGCTTAAAATCGCACAAGATAATTAATGCCAGAATTATAGGTTTGATTGACAATGTATGGCTGATCAGATTGCAACAAAAATTTACTTACCAAGATAAACCATGGCCTGATTATCTTATAATGCGGTAACATCTAGTAGAAGAGGTGTTTCTGCTATATTGGGAAAACGTTGATCAACGTTTACTGACGAGCAAAAACTGTTTTAGATTTATGTTATTAAATTTTATTATTAGTTTTATTTATTTTCGAATTTTATATATTAGAAAATACTAGTAAAAGATAAAGAAGGTTCGTAGTTTCATTGTAACACTGATAACAAACTCCCTTTACCTCAATTGTTTGGTCACGACGGAGAATGAGCTGTTGTAGAAGCTGTGAAGTGTTGACAATAAATAAAGCTACATGCGGGAAGCTTAAGTGGCTAGAAAACGGAATCCGCACACCAGCAATAAAATATTGATATTAGATAGCGACTGTTGCAAATGGTTGCTTCATCCAGCTTCCAAGAAGCGTCTTGATTGTTGGTGTGAACTGGCTGTTCTCGAACAAAATTCCTACAGTTAACATCACTAGATGGAAACGTTTTGGTTTGGAATAATATTCAATGATAAACCATTGTAATCGCCCAAGACAAAGTATATTTCTAACCCCCCCTCAAAATATGATGTTTTTTGTCGAAACTACGAAAAATATCAATTCTTTAAATAAATCGCTACCTCAATTTTAAGGGTTTGGGAGGGGATTCATATTATCAGACACTTCTCAAACACAGTATTTGGTATCAATTATCAACGCTGAATTGAATGAGACCATCACGGGGTCCATAGCTTTATTGGTTCAGGGGTTATCGCAGCTTTCGTGTAGAATTTTCGAGATTTTCCGAATTCGGTTCTGAGAATTTATGGAGCTATAAAAACACCGTTCTAAACTCGTTACAATTTTCGTCGAACACTCTCTTCTGCTGTACCGTTAGGCGAAAAATTTAGCTATGATTGGAAAATTCAGAAAAATAAAATTTATTGAAATTACCATAGTGGTTGGTGATTTCTTTCTTACAGTCCAATCGGTTGTTGGGTGAAAACATCCATGAATGTTCCGACGACTTATCACAAATAGATGGTCTTCTTACATCATTATTGCAACAAAGGAATAATAAACCTCGGTACAATCATTTGCTGTGTTTTTATTTAATTGTCAATCTTCAAAAGGTTTCTTCGGCTTTTCTCGTCAAGATGTTATATAAAATAGTGTACCAAAAAACGCCCTCTTCGAATATCTAGGTTAATCTATATTGTTTTCTGTTTCAGTCCCCGGCGGTTCGATTGCTCAAGATGGGGACAAACAATGTAGAACTAATTCCTGCATTTTTTCAGCTCCAAGTGACATGGTTTCATTACGCAACTATGAACAGGTCAGTAAATTTCTGAATGACGAAGCGTGAAAATTTTGTCGAGTTTTTTTCTTGTAGTTGCAATCTTGGTCTGACGATGGCTCAATTAAATAGCCGAATCGCTAGCTCATTTTATGGGTATTTTGGAGAGGGAAATCAGTATTTTCCTAATTCTTGTAACATAGGTGTGCTCGATATCAATTTATATAGATTTTTTTTGACGCTGAACCGAATGAGGCCATAACTGAGTCGATAGCTATAATGGTTCTTGAGTTATTGCAGCTTTTGTGTAGAATTTTCAAGAAATTATGTAACTAGAGAATTTCTGAAGCTATAATTTTTTTTTACTGTTGAATAATAGTGTCTTCATTTTTGTCAAGGTGTTCACGAAACTCATGCGACGGTATAAGTACCTTGAGAAAATGTTCGAAGATGAGATGAAGAAAGTGCTCGTTTTCTTGAAAGGCTTTTCCGAAGAAGAAAGAATTAAACTGGCCCGCATGACAGCTTTATGGATTGCAAACTCATCTGTCCCTCCCACGGTCCTTCACGTACTTAACAATGTAAGAAATTGATAAGTTATTTGTGCAAAATATTAATATCAATTGATTTATAGCTGCAAAGAAATGTTATTATTGTTCGAGCTGAAATTCCTTTTTTTAGTGCAACTGTTTTTTTTTTTCTGGATACAAATTGTACCTGTAATCTGACCAATATACTGTACCGTGCTTTTAATTTTGATCCAGGAGCACCTTGTGAAGGACGGTCTTGCTCTCGATTTCATTCTGGAAGTATTCACGACTTGGAAACAGGAAAAGGGATTGAGCAACCTCACTTCAGGTCTGAAGAGGAGCAACCTCGAAGGCCGGTAAGAAGTTTTCCAAAAAATGCTACCAATTATCTAGTGCTTTGAAATTTTACATTATTTTCATTAGCACCCTCTTCTTCATAGAGTTTCGCAATTTATGTTCCAGAATGTTGGATTTTTTCCCACCGAACAAACGTACTGATGAGCATTTGAAGACCGTTTTTGAAGAGAAAGGCCTCTCGGAGCTAAATAAACTGCATTTAGCTCAGGTAAAATATTCTATAGATGCTCGCCCCAGTAGTTTGTAATGAAGATTGTTATGCTGAGGTTGGAACACGAGTTCCAGAAAATTTGACATCTGGGTGATTCTCCGAAAGTAAGGATATCTCAGTCCAGTCAGGATTTTGACTCTCCCTTTTGGGTTTTTGAATTTTTTTTTCATGAATATTGTTGGTAGAGATGAAAGAAAGGTATTCTTTCATTTACCATCATTCAAAAGCTGCATTTGGTATTTTTAAAATCGTTGTAAATCTGACAATTCTCAGTCCTTCACATGTCCCACTTTGTAGGATTTTGATTTCAAAAATCCAAAACTCGTTCCATTATGCTCCCTAAAAATTGGGAGAAAGCACTTTTTGATCCAAAAAGCTTCTGGGTATCAAATATCGTAGGAATATACGTCTGAAGTTCATTATACCAGAGCTACGTTATATCAATGTAAGTCCCGTGGGTACTCTCTCAGTCCTTCACAAAATTTCAAAAGATGGCACCATGCCTGAGTACTTGCCTTTCGCCCGAAGCTGTAATGTTGGCTACATTGCTTCTTTCCACCAGAACTAAGTGATAACTGGAAATTGAAGCTAGCTCTATCCAGTCAGAGTAATGAGTGTTTTGAAAACGTGCAGTTAGTATTGGGCGTAACGCTACCTCAGTCCTTCAACAGAATTTTTTGTTGCAGTTAATTCCAGTCTGAATTTCCACTTATACCAAAATTGATTTGCTTTGATGAGCTTAACAGATGGACAGTTTGGTTTTCTATCTCAGACCAAATGTAGTTTAGTTATTGGCATTTTATTCGAATATTCTCAGTCCCTCAATTCTCAGTCCATCAAAATTCTCAGTCGGGGGAGCTGAAGGACTGAGAATGCGTTTAATGTATTGAAATTTTGTACAGAAGTACATATAATGTACAATAATAAACATATACATAAACCATGTACAATAATGTACATAAGTTTTGTTCATTCTTTGAACATTTTTTTTAACACTGTACACAGATAATAAGGTGTTTCAGGTAGATACTTGAACTCATCTACTGAAACAATTTATTTTTTGCCAAAAGCAGACTACAGCCTCATGAAACTTTATGGAAACTAGGTTCATTATTAGAAACGTTATATAGCCTAAAATGTTGACCTTCATTGCTGCAGAAAGTATGCCTCCCAAGACAAGAAACGCTTGTGCAAACGCACCATTTTCTGAAACACGCTGGAAAATTTATGAATTTTCTCTTCTCAAAACCCCCCAAAAATACCCTTAAAATTGAGGTAGAATTTGATTGAATTGATTTTTGGTAAAAATATTAGAAATTTAGCTTTTATAGTTTCGTCGGAAAAGTGATGACGGAAATTTTTTTATTTGAAGATGGCATTCTACATATGCCTTGAAAAGCACAACATTAATTTTTGAGGGGGAAGAAATGTTTTTTCTTCGGCGATTACAATAGTTTATTATGAATAATAAACCACATTGAAGATGGATCCGAAAAAGTGGGATCAGTCCATCGCACTAATTCTCAGTCCTTCAACACGTCTCAGTCCATCAACTACAAAATTTAACAAAATTCGATTTTTCTGGAAAACTATGAAAATTTTCCGTAGGTTCTCTGCGTGCTTTTCATGTTATAAGCAATAATTTCACAGACACATCGTCAAAATAAAGGAAAGAGCGTTTTTTTTCTTCAGGAAATTCGCTGCTGGAATATCCTTATTTTCGGAGAATCACCCATCTATCAGGCTGATGGAGTGGATTGGTTTTAAGAAATCGGAGCTGCTTTATTGTCTCTTTAAAATTTTATCACAATTACTTGATGGAAGCATGCATTGAAACAAAAGAAGCTGAAATGTTGACGTTAAGTGCAAAATGAAAATAGACTTATAAGGCTTTGAATCTTAGGACTAACTTGAGCATCTGACGTGCCACTGTTTGAAGAAAAAAAACGCCCATATAACTTTCCTTTAAGATTTTTAGTGCGCCTTGCACTATAATATCATGATTGCTGTTTGTTATACTTTGGATTTGTTTGATTTCAGGCTAGCCAACATGCAAAACGCTTTATGCAGAAAGACCTTCTGGAGAAACTGTCCGATGGAATGCCAATGAAAGATATCGTCTCGGATATTCGAGATGCCGCTGCTAAACATCTCATATCCGAACAGGATATCATTACTTTGGTAAGTCAAGTCTTCATTCTGCGTATGCTACTTCTCGCCCTCAATTGAGTACTCTGAATGATGATACCAAATTATTTTGCGCGAAGATTATTGCAATGTGCGCTACATTCTTCCTTGGATGGCTGATGGAGTACTCAATACTTTTGAGCTTGTTTTTACCATTCTTTTACTATTGCTGAATAGTGCAGAACCGAGATAAGAATGCACCATTCTAATGTTTTTAGTTTTCCACGGCAAGTGGAAATCCGTCTGTCAATTACAGAGCCAATCGTAAAAAAAATTTCCAGCCTCTAAACGATCATTTTTTCCACAGATTTGGGTATCAGTGATGTCGTTGGCCGAATGGAACAAGAAGGAGGAGCTGATAGCCGATCAGGCGTTGAAACATTTGCAAAAGTACGTTCCGCTTTTCGTCGCTTTCACGGACACGAACAAGTCCGAGATGGCACTTCTCCTTAAAATTCAGGAGTATTGCTACGAGAATATGAACTTCATGAAGATTTTCCAGAAAATCATCCTCCTGTTTTACAAAAGTGAGTTCGGTTTGAAAAGATGGTTTATCTCCCGTTTTCTATTGCCGGCTTGGTTTTGAGTGATGACATCTTCTGTAATTGGCGAAAGATCATTGAGCCTTTTTACTTCCTTGGATGGCTGACAAGCCTTGCCTTCAATCCTAAACTTAGTCAAAAAAAAGTCATGTAAGCCATTCAATACACCCCTACTATGCATTTGGCTTGTTTTTTAATATTGTCTCATTACTAAGTCAACTTGAGATTATTCCGTATCTGTCAATTTAAAATAGTTCAACCTACCGCCATTCTTTACCTGAGTTATTTCATTTGCAGAGGAAGTTTTATCAGAGGAGGTGATTCTCAAGTGGTACCGCGACGGCCACTCGGTCAAGGGGAAAATGATGTTTTTGGAACAAATGAAGAAATTTATCGAGTGGCTTCAGAACGCCGAAGAAGGTATTTAGTTGGTCATACTTGTATTCATTTTGTGACTAGTTTAGGTGTACATGTGTATTTAATTGTATCCTAATCGCTCCTAATTTGATCAATTCTAAAATATTTTCTTCTTTTTAGAATCCGAATCTGAAGAAGAAGAGGATTAGGAACATGTAATAAAGGTGAGCATTTTTAAAGTTCTTATAAATAAGTCTAATACTTACGCTTGTTAGGGCATCCTTGAGAAAGTATTTATCTAGTATGGGAATGCATGAGGGTATCATCCTAATTTCAGTCTTAGTCTCTGGCGAAAAAAAAAAAAATCAGTTATTAACTTACAATACTGGCAGTATGTGAAAATGTGGGGCGTTTGCCTTGTATCCGTTCTATCAAGAGCAAAATATTTTATTTATTCCTTATTTAATTTAACTTTTTTTTTTTATTCCAGCTAGGCAGGCACCGCTGGAAATCAACACAGTTTAGTATGGCATCAATCTTATTTCGACTCGTGGCATCCTTTCAGTACCGTCAGACCAGTCCAGCATCAGAACAGTGTTAAGTATAGTTTGAACGTGTCACGTCCTTCGAGGTGCAACCGACAATGGCGCCATTTGGACCCCACATCTACATAAAACAATAACATTTGCAAATTAAATTGTAACCCAACTCGTTGAAAAATCGTGTATTATTTCATTATGCAATATTTAATTTTTTCTACTTTTAATCGTTATTATTTATTTCCTTCTTTTTTTTGCTAAGTTTTAATGTGGTCAAATGGTTTTAGCCAATTTAGGTATTAACGGTCGGTTAAATAGCTGAATATTGGAACGGAATGCTTGTCCCTGAAAATAGCAAAGCATCTGGAGGAAAATCAAAGAGTTAGTAGAAAATTGAAATTGACGGTATTTGCAGGAACCCTTCGATGCACAGAGTATCTTCATGATGTGTTTCAGGTGCCTTAACTAAACGAAACCCCTTTGAAGAGTAAAATAATACATATTATGTAAATTTCACGTTTTCAGACCTCGGTAGAAAATCTTCGTTTTTTAATCCGTAACATTTCATAACGATCCCGTAGTAAGTTAATTTTCCTCGTCATTTGAATTCCATCCAAGTGCCAATTCGCTTAACAACTGGCCCTTTTACTGTGTGGTTAGAGACGTGTGTGATTATTTCCCTGCGAAATTCGCCGCTTTTGAAAACTCCTGGTATTTCTTCAAATGGGAGTTTTCAGTCATCGCGGCCTCAATTGAACTTGTGGTGTCAGTTTTTCTTTGCCGCAAATTTCCGAATCCTCGACTGATGTTTGTCTTGCTGGTTTCTTGTTCAAGCTGGGCACTGCACGTTTCTGTTTCCTTTCCTTCTACCTATGAAAATGTTATGTTGAGCCGGGATTGATTTTAGACAATCTAATACTCCTTATCAGTCGCATCAATTGTTATGAGGTAATTCGAGTGTAGCCAAAATGGTGGACTTGAGGGGACAGAAAATTTCCACCAAGAATTCTGATAATTTGCACCCAATTGTACCAAAATTCTTCAAATTCAGTCCCGTTGATTGTCTCTTCGTGCTTCACCATAAAACCCAGTTCAGTTGAAGATCCTTATAAGGAATTTACCGAAAGTTGACCAACAATTGGGCTGTAATGGATGTTGATGCAACTATTTGAATTGAATCATCAGCGACAATTTAAACTCTCCTTTTCATCATCAGATTAGTGTACTGCGACATGTTCTCCTCTTCGTTCATTTCTTAAAAACTAACGGTATTGAACACTTTTTTTTTACGGATAATATAATGTTATCCCCCCCCCGTATTTATCGTTTCCAACAATATGTCTTTATTAATATCACGATGTATAATTCATTATTTTCTTGTGGGTTATTTTGAATACAGTGTTATTATTTTAACTAATAAAAATTTGTACTCAAGAGATAATTTTTTTGATCGACTTCAACCGGCTTGCTGTTTATTTTTGAAAATATACTGATCATGTCAAGTCCTGAATTTTGGGCTCTAAATTCTTAGGTATCTTGATGATTGTCTGTTTTCGACCAGTACTACTACTTTGAGAACAAATTGTGCGGGATTTGATGCAATCTCCAAAACGGTGGATTTTTGGGGTTTAATATCGGACACGAAATAAGGCGTTTGAATTGTGAGGGTGTCAAGTGAGACTAATAAGGCGCGCCTTAATCTCCTAGCTTTACAGTTTAGTGTGTGGAAGAATTTTAGATCCCACTTTATAAAAATCCTATCAATTTTTTTAGCCGCGGCCTGGTAAACTCGAGTAAGTGTGATTTACTGTCTATTCATCTTCAATTTTAATTAAAATCTACTCAACCCCTTGAATAATAAGTAATTTTTATAGGTTTGAAACTTACTCCAAATGGTCCTTAGCGTGAAAATCGCATTACACATCCATAGAGTTTCGTCAGAATAAAGCTTTCACGGTACAGATTCCTATAACAATTTCCTTAGCCGATTAAAATTGTTCATTATTGTTTCGAACAAGTTAAAATTGACTGAGTAGGACTAAGGCTATTGTAGTTTTCAGAACCTTCACGTCCTTTGTGCTCGTACTCGAATACGTTTCTTCGGAATTTCTGGCAGTTGTGCTATATTTCGATGGAAGCTCGTCCTTTTCTAGGTCCAACTCAACGCAGCCTCCCTTGGGAACCGAAAAGTGCCCTCCTATTGTCCTCAACGCACCCTACAACTATTGTACAGCAGAAAAACATCCTTTTCATCCGACGCTTTCTCAGGAAGCCAGCGAGCACTGTTCCGAGAGCAGCTGGTTGAGTCGACTTATCCCACGACAATGCTTCCAGCAAATAACTGACGTTCAGCTGATGGAAAATGCCATGTTTTTATCTGGTGTATCACCGAATGAAAATAATCGCAATAGCGAGCTAGTAGTTCATTAGGCAAATCCAATTTATCAATAAACCTTGAGTTTCTAGGAGATACAAAGGGTAATTGAAATAGTCGAAATGAAACCTTGCAGTGAAAATAAGAATACAACGGCCTGAGAGCAAAATTGATAGGTATTTTTCATCAAATATACGATGGTTATGATATAGAACCTGTGAAAATCTGACCTTTTTTCAGCCAGTTAGTAGGAACAAAGAAAAACCAGTGGTGTGCAAGAACACACAGTAACAGGTATAACCAATTATGAAAATAAGAAACTCGTACAAAGGCTGCAACTGAAGTTTACAAAACGCAACGATACTGTTCGACTTGTATTGATAAACTAGCCCGGAGGCCCATGGAAAAACGCACAAATCCTTCTGCAGTATGTGAGCCTAACAAGCCAAGTTTTGTAAAATGTAATCATTTTTAACTCCCCAGCATTCTAATATATTTATCATTGCGGTCTGTAAAACTCAAAATGTCAATATGCGTATAACGCTGAAGTACTGTATGTGACCCACGTGTTAAAAATAAGACTTCATTTAATTCCCGCCCCATAAATTTCAAGACCTTGAACGTTCGAATATATTGATTTTTGCGGCCAGTAAAAATCAAAATACGCGCTAGCGAAATTGTAAAAAAGCTCAACACGTGGAGGTACTGTATGTGACCCAATGTACAAAAAATCAAGCGCTATCTACTCGCCATTACGAACATTTCAAGACCTCAAACGTGGAAAAATATTCAGTCTTACAGCCTGTAATAAAATCGAAACAGAAAAAACTTTGGATCTCATTATATGCAAATTGTGTTATCCAAAATTCAATAAAAGCTAATTTTGCTCATTCACTAGAACATTTCCTGAAAATGTCATTGAGTTTCATTCATATTTCAGTGAGATATGGCGATTTATGTGAGTCTGTGACCACAGACAGACGGACTTGTTCAGAAAGTGATTCTGAAAATCTATTCAACAGGACCTCGGTTCCGAATTCGACTTTTCCATTTACAATGTAAACGTGAAAGTAAAAAAGAATTTTGCAAAACGGGATTTACAATCATCATAAAAGTTGGGAGTTACCTCAAATAATTCCAAGGCCTGCATTCGATTACGTCCGTAAACATCACTCAACCAACGCAGAACAATTAATTTTTCGCGTGTCAGAAAATCGCCAGTGTATTTTGACTACACCTAAGCTGGTACGGAGGAAATTTTATATCACAAATTTGACTTGTGGACGCAGGGTCCGCTTCCCTTCATACTTACCTCAGCACGGTCGAACGATCATTCTCAACGCGGATGTTCTGGCAACAATCGCGAGGAGCGGCCTTAGCCACAGGATATGGCCAGCCAAGCCTTTTCCTCCAGTACGAAACTACTTTTTCAAACGGTCTCGAAATAGTTACCAGTCTTGAATGCAGAGTGAGCCAACTAAACTGTTCACTTGAAAGGGCAGTTTAAAAAATGTATCCATGATATTGGTGTAATTTAAAAAAAACTTTTGTACATTTATGGTCCTCCAGTTTTCGTTTCATGTTTTTACTCCCATGTTTACGCAGTGAATGGAAGTATACTGATCGTCCGAAAAGTCGAATTCGGAACGGTGGTGAATTTGAAAGAAATTTTGATGGTACTATGCTCAGAAAAACTTTCTAAAGAAGTGTCTGTGCGTCTGTCTTTGGTCAAAAGTGACATAAATCGCCATATCTCCCTGACAAATGAACTTATCTCAATGAAGTTTTCCAGAAAATGTTCTCCCGGTGAATCTACAAAATTGGTCGCTTTCAGATTAAGGAGAACACACAGTACTTCTGAGATATATCCCGGAAAACCGGAGCATATCGAGCGGAATTTCTGCGATCGCTCGTCGAATGTCGTTGAGTTGTCGCAAGGTCTTGGGACGATTCACATAATCAATAGATCGCAGATCTTACTAGAATCGTTCCAATATTGTTTCACTAACTTCTTATTTCACCGGAACGAGACAACCCTCGTCGGTCCTGTGAGAAATTACCTAGAATTAGCGTTTTGTTTATTAACTATTAAACAGCGGGCCGACTGGAATTTCAGACTTGTTGTGAACGTAAAATACAGCGGTAAAGGGAATCACTTTATTTTTATGTAATGACTATCTCCGAGGCTGACAAACGATAAAGGCGGGTGGGAAGGATTCTGTTTATTTTTAAACTAGCAAGACGATGGAACTCGTGTAATGCCGCCCGGCACCGACTAAGACAGTCTCAATCGGGTCAATATTGAGTGAAGATCGTCCGACGAGTGTTTTGCAATTTCGAAATTTTTTTTCCGTTCAATCTCAATTTTTATAAGATAAAAATTGAGCGATTCATTTTTCACACATTTATTTCATTGGATTCTACTTTGAATGCGAAAGGAACTCCAACATGATTTATTTTCATGTTAGGTGCTCCTTGGTTCATGTTTCTCATTTGTGAGATATATAATTCATTGGCTGAAAACGTTCACAAATTGAATTAATTCGAAATTCTTCAAATACCGAGCGTTTTATTTAATTTCGTGTATTCGCCGAGTTTCAATAGAAGAAGCAAACAGTAGTAATTGTTATTTTCTGTATGATTTTTCAACAAATCATGTTGAAAAAGATTCGAGCGCCGCAGTTCATCCAATATTGGTGTTCCAACCTCAGCTTTGACCAAAGGTAAATTACTATTGCTACAGTGATCTGATTGCTCGCCGCGCCATATTCCACTTTGAACTGTGAGGTTGTCATTATGCTACACTTCTCGTTACACACTTCGGATTTTACAGCTTTTAAAATCAAAGCTGACTCCAATCTACCGATGGTGGCGTGCTAAAATAGGCGGCTATTTTAATTCTTCAGGAATTCCTTGCGACACGTTGACCCGATCCGATCGTCTGGGTTGCGCGAGACTCAGTAGGAAGAAGGTGGAATCTTCTATTTTTATCACCCACGTGTCATTAACCATTTCGACATGTTTGACTGGAGAATATTATAATTAACCACGTGGTGAAAAAATCAAACCACTTTTCAGGTGGTCTATTTCGGTCTTCAGTAGCCCACGCATTGGTTCATGTTTATCTCTAGAAACTCTTATTAGCGAGCCATAAGTACAACACCAAAAAAAAAAATTAACGATTTGAAAAACTTAATGTTAATTTTTTTAAATTTTTTACAGTTGGTCTGACATAATTTGGATTATGAGTGGAAAATTTGCGTGTTCAAGCCTAAAGCCTGATTTTTATGCTTTGGATCACTAGCAGTACTTCTGCGTTATTAATATTTTACTTCATGCCCAAAACGTTTCTTTGGTGGCAAAAATTACTACCGCGAGATATTAGAGACGATCAATTTTCCTATTCCGTATTAGTAGTTTTCCGTAGTTATTTTTTTCCTGTTGAAACCTTGAATTGAGTTAACAGTATAAAAATAACTGGCTCGTTTAAAAAAATAGCAGATGTCGAGCCTTTGCGCCAATTTTCACTGATTAGCCGACGAAACATCGAAATTCGTGATTCGAGCCTTATCTAACACTGACGTTTGCCCTTATCGGCGCGTTATGCAATCCGTTTTCACGTCATTATTTTTCATTGACTAACATTTTCTTCGTTGGCCTTATATATTGTGTTTTTATATTATCAAGGCGGTGTTTTTTTACGATGATAATTTTGGAGGCACGACTGAGATTAGAATGGGCAGTGGTTGAGCAACGAATGGAGATCTGAAGTGTTATAAAAATTAGGAGTTTTCTACCGGTACACGAGGTAGTTTGGGAGAGGGGGAGAGAGAGAGAGGGAGAGTGACAGACTGCTTTAATTAATGCATAAATGTGCGAATTTTCGGGCCTATATGGTGGCCCACTTACATGCATACAGAAATTTCTGTTATCAACACTTTTGTCAGGCTATGGCACGTAAAATGAAAATATCCTTCTCAAAAATAAAAATAAATACACCAATAGAAACAGACTTTCTTTTCTATATATAATTTTTATATACTTTTCTATATATAATTTTTATATGGCTTTACATTTATGTAATTTTTTGACATATTTCATTTTTGAAAGAGAGATTGATTAATTAATGATTTATTTATAAAATCCAACAAGTTTTACCCGAAAGCCATACATCTAAGATCTAAGCTATCCAGACTTTTTTTACGAACATAAATATGAAGACCGTTCCATGTATGAAAGTGCTAAATGAAATAATGAATTAAACTCATACGAAAGAAAAAATGTTCTAAATAATATCATAGACTGTTATTATTATTGTGAGAACAGGTGAAGATTTCAATGATCTTAACACTTTTCCCAATACGCATTTTCCTTTGAAAATAATACAAATATTTTATTAAAAAAGATGAGTCCTGAAAATAAAATAAAAAATGCAAATAAATATTTTTAACGCGAATGTGAGTAATAAAATAAAATGTGGATATAAATACCGAATAAGAAGAAAACGTTGAAATAAAATTATGATGAATGCTGGCGAATTCGGCTAATTTCCAGACACAAAATGGTCGAAAATCTGTAACACATGTGGATCTGTAACGGTCTTGAACGTACTATGGAACATGGATATTGTCATTTTCAAACCAGGAGGTCAGAGACAAGATGCTTTTCAAGCAGTGGTGTTACAGCTTGGCTCTGCTATAGGGTACACCCGAACAAAAGGCAAACGATTTTGAGTTCGTTAGGGAAACCTTAACGAACTCAAAAACCGTGAGATTTTCGCTGCGATTTGACCGTTACACTGAGAACGCAGACTTGCAACCCTGGGTTTTCTAGTTTGAACAAAATGTATTTTAATTGGCCCCTATTGAAGAAAATGGGGAAAAACATTTGCGCTAGATCCGGTAGGACGAGTTTTACCTTGTACTCAAGAATCAAAGGCGTCTAGACAGCAGCTGACCAAGACTAGGGATGTATTGTTTACAATAGCAAGGTCGAAAAGATCACACAAGTCAGAATCGGAGCAGGTGCTCACGAAAGGGTCATTTGTTAGTTTGCATGTCTACACACTTGTAGGGACAGCTGCTTGCTTTTGAATCACTATTATTTGGTATACTATTTTGAAAATGAAGAAAATATGCAGTATTATTGTAATTTTACGCGTTTCTAGTAGTATCTGTATATCATTTAGTATATTTAAGTGATATTACTCATTTTTCATAACAGTAAAATAATTCAGTCAAATTGAAGCACTGCTATGTTTGTCTGCGATCGAATGGTCCGTTGATACCTTAAGAAAAGTTACAAACTTAGAGGAGAATAAATTAAAACCCTAGATTGAACAGCTTTTAAACATTAGCAATTTAAAATATGAAATAAAATAATAAACAAAGGCGTCATAAAAATTCCAAAAATACATAGTGCCAAATAAACACTAACAATAGATGAAAAATTTGGCGTTGAAAACGAAGGGGAAAATATATTTTTTCGCTCTTGACGCTATCTCATTTTGATGTAATTTCAATTGCGTCAAACGTCAGGTTTTGCGTCCATTCTTGAATATCAAGAGTAATACAAAGGTCAACCACCGTCTTCGACAATGAGTCTGAAAATTTTAATCATAAACAATTTCTAGTAATTGATTTTAAACTCGGTTCAAGGCCTGGTGCAATGATTGGCTTTATCTGTTCAGCCAATGCATAGAATACTGAGATAGAGTGCTGGTTTGGGTAAATTTACTCTACTAGCTTTCAAAGGAAACAAAAAACGTAAGAGTAAGACAAGTGGTTAGCGGGAAGTGTGTTCATTTTTGGTTTATATTATTCAATAATAAACCATTGTAATCGAAAAAACAAACATTCTAACTCCTCACAATATTTGATGTTTTACGTTTCAAGGCATGTAGAATCCGAATATTCAATAAAAATGCTGCAAATGATTGTACATGGGTTTATTATTCCTTCGCTTCAATAATGATTCAAGAAGATTATCCATTTGTGATAGTAATTATTCCAAACATTTATGAACAATCCCACCGAAAAACAAATTGTTCTCTATAGAGTAAACTTCCGTAGCAACGATTGCAATTTTAATCATTTTTATTTTTCTTAATTTCTTAATTAAAAGATAAATTTCTCGCCTAACGTTGCAGCTGAAGAGAGTGTTAGACAACCATTCCAACGAGTATAGAACAATTTTTATAGCTCCAAGAACGCTCCAGTTATACCCTCATGCCAAATTTCTGAAAATTCCCAAATTCAACAAAAAAGCTGCGATTACTCGAGAACCAATAAAACTATCAACCCCGCAATGGTCTCATTCGATTCAGCGTCAAAAAATCCATAGAAATTGATACCAAGTACACTTTTTTTCTGAAAAACGTTGGAAAATACGAATTTTCTCCCACTCAAAACACCTGAAAAATATCCTTAAAATTGAGGTACCTATTGGCTTAAAGAATTGAGCCGTTGTAAGGCCAAGATTGATTTTTTATGGAAATTTCAAAAATTTAGCTTTCATAGGGGCTTCATGAAGTTATTGCCCGAGGAGACGCGATATCGTTACGACGAAACGAAGAAAAATTCGAATTTCGTTCTCTGAACTGGAATTTTGGTTTATTAGTCAATATCAAACGACTATAATTGCTCACAAAAAAGTATTAACCCCTTCAAAATTTGACGAAAATTGAAAATTTGAGAAATATTGCAAGATGGTATAACTTGATCATTTGTGGTGCTATAAAAACGTTCCTTACTCGTTGGAATACTTGTCAAAGACTTACTTAACTTGTATCGCTAAACGAATAATTTAAATTTTAATTAAGAATTAAAAAAAGAAAAAATAATTAATATTACGGTATAGTTGCTTTGGAGTTCCATTTTCTGTTGTTGGGAAGAAAAATTCACCCATTGTTTGGGGGTGAATGATTACTATCACAAGTGGATGGTCTTCTTAGTACCTAATTAAATTGAAGTAGTAATAAACCTTCGTACAATCATTTGCAGCTCAATGGTTTCGACGCGGAATTCGATTTTGAAATTAGTCTTCTGCCAGAATTCGTTCACATTTTCAGCTAATGTCGGTAAAAATTCCCTTCCTGTAAATCGTCTAATGGTGAAAATCAGTAAGATCAATGTACAGCTATTTTTTACACTTTGAATGTATGATACCGTTGGTCGATCCATTGTTAAGTGATTATTCGGTGATGCAGGCTCAACCTCGCGTAGCGCGCGACAAACGATTCTTTCCGCGCTGTTCGTCCGCTTGACGTCTCATGAAATAGCGTATTACGCGCGTCGTTAGGCTTCCACGGTCTTTTGTATCTCGCCGAGCCGGCCAGGGCTTGTCCTAAGTCTCCCAGACTCGCAGCTTATAAGCAGAAAAAATACAACAGCGGCCCTGTCGGTATTGGCTTGCGAAATTTCCAAACTGGTATTGTTGCTCAACGTTTTCTCATTAAAATAAATCTGGTCTGCGAAACGGACGACCATTAAGGGCACAGTAGAGGTTTCCTTGCGATGGTGAATAAAATCGAGATTGTCATTCCGGTTTGGAGGACATTTCCGACTAATTCTTCGAGCACAGGAAATTATCGAGCCAAAAAGTTAATTTTGCGACGACAAATTCGTTGAAATTATGGAATCCTGAAAGAAATCATTTTTCTCAGCTAGAAGTTTACTAAAACCAAAAATACGGATTTTTTACTACCAAATTCTCAGCTAGAAGTTTACTAAAACCCAAAATACGAAAAATACCCAATTACCACCAAATTTCGTACAATTCCGTTGTTTGTCCGTACAATTTTTCCGTACAATTCCGTTTTTTTATATTTATTTATTTTTTTTTTTTACCAGTAACTTCCCTAAGTACACAATACTTCACATTTTTTCTTAATAAATTATTCTTCACCGGGAAACATTGTTGGCCGTTGAGAATGGACTCGAAGGAAACAAAAAAATCGTATTCGCTTCAACCTTCAGGGTACTCGTAAAAAAATAACCAACAGTGAAAAAAAAAAATCTGGAAAAATGGCGAGGTGTAAGCAAGTTTCTAAAAATTCTAAAAAAAGATTCTAAAGGTTCTAAAAGATTCTAAAAATAACGCTCGGGAGAGGAAAAAAATTGAACTTTGATAAATATTTTACTTTCGATAATGCGAATATTTTGCATACAATTAGACTAAGAATACTTTTCCTATCTGAAAGTCCGTAAGCCGCAACGCATATCGAGCAAGTCAACTTGTTTTTTCCTGCACTTCACTCGTCGGTTCTAACCCTTGATCTATCCAAGGTTGAGCCGTTCCTGTTACATCGTGCACTCCGAATTTCTCTTTCCGTTCCGTTCGCGAGGCAAATCGAGCGTCGGTATCGTTACATTTTATTTGGTCGTGAACTTGACTCATCAAAATCATCTCTTCTCCACTTCTCTCTCAGCTGAAGGCAAGTGAGTGTAATATGCTGTCAATTTTTCAAAATTCTTTGAACAAAAGTATATAGGTATAACCAATAGTAATTAATTAATATATTACCGATTTATATATATTATACTAGGTACCTATATTATTGATTATAATAATATATTATTTAATAGTCCGTCGAAAGTTAATAATAGCTATTGGTAATAGCTAATAGTTATTATTTAATTAGCTAATCGGAAGTTTCGTATCTCATTTTGGCTTATTATTCATTAATAAATCTTTGTAATTCCCACAAAAGAAATTTCTGAAAAGAAAATATAGGTGTTGACTGTATTGTGTGTTTGATAGGAATTTATTGTATAGATTTTTTGACGCTGAATCGAATAATATCATAACGGTGTCGATAGCTTCGATGGTTCTCGTGTTATCGCAGCATTTATGGGACATTTTCGAGCTTTCGAGATGTTTGGCAAAATGGAATGACTCAAATCGTATTAAATTTTATACCTATAAAAATCCTGGTATACTCGAAAAGCTCGTATCGTTAGGTAATTAATGTTATTTTAAATTGTGTAATTGAGTACATTTTTTTTTTTTTTTTAATTTGACACGGACTTCGCCTTTATTTTCCCATAGTATAAATGTTAGCAGGTGGAAATGTTCACAAGAATTATGGTTAGTTACTATAACTAGTAGATGGTCTTTCCAAAGCAAAGCAATGATAAACCACTCTACTATCATTCTCAGCGTTCTGGAATTGTTTTGAAGGCGTGTGGACCAAATTGTGGAACTAAATAATAGGCTAGGTGCCGTAGAGCATGCCCGTTCTTGGGGAGTATATTAAAATAAACGGCCTCTCTTCGCACGTCCCTCGTTTTTTGCGAGCGGAGCGTCCTTGAGATCCTTGCATAGGCCCAGGACAGCGAGTCGGCCACTTCGTCGCTTCCCACGCCTCACTGTAAACGTCTGGTTCCATTTCTTTTCTGGTTCGATCTGTGGGTGTCAGTTTCAACTAAAAATGTATATTTTTTATTAATTAATTCTCTTAATCTCCATGAAATAGCTGCACGGCGAGGAACAGAAGAGATAAATTGTCAATTGTAGAACTGCGCTGATCAAATAAGGAGTCAGCTAAAAAAAAAGCCAACTGCTAAAAACTCATAATTTTTAAATTCCAAAAAATGGATGTTCATCTTGAATCATAATTCTAGCAAAGGGATAATAGAGAAATTTAGTGCATTGCGTCTTCATTTAAAGCCTGACGTAGAAGTTTTGGTTACTCTGTGATATCGTATGTCTCAAATGATCACCCCAATTCACCATCCACTAGGCAGTAACCATAAGAAACGTATGATTATCTAAAATAATCAAAACTCCCACTCTACCTGATGTGTAGAAGAAAGAGATGTTGGCCTAGGAAAAAGGCGGAATGCAAAACACTATAAATTAAGAAATAAAAATTTCAATTGAAATTAACACTTGATACAGAACCACCGGATGAAACGTGGAGAATTTCCCACATCGTTTCGTTACACTTGACGACCCGGAACGAGCCTGTACAATAGACAACTCTGCCTGTCCAAGTACAATACACGTGCAGTGAGTACTGCTCTTCTGCATTGTGCTCTACGTACCTCTGTACCCTCCTCACACTAGAGTTCACTAAAAGAGGGGTTCGAATTTTATGGGAACTTGAGGAGGGTTTGGAGCCCTTGTAGTCCGTATTTTTCAAGTTACTACTTGACAATAAAGATAGGGATGAAACCGTACTTTGATTATATTGCGTTTAACGGGCCACAGGTTGCAGTGCGAAGTACAGTTTGAATAATTGACGTGGTTGATCTTAAAAACGGCATTTGTAGGTCTTTTTAATTGGAGTAGTGTACGTGTTATCATTACTACTGCAACCCGTTATATTTATTCAGTTTTTGTTTATGGCTTTCTTATTTATTTATCTATATATTTATTATATTTATCTTTATTGGCTTTCTTCTGTAATAAGAAACCGTTGAACCTAATTAAAGAAATTACATAAGGTATACGAACTTGAATTTTTTCAAAAAATAATTTTTTACCTGAAAATTGCTCAATTCCTTACTCAAATCGCTACCTCAATTTTAAGGGTATTTTTTAGGCGAAAAAATTAGATTTTTCTAATGTTTTTGAACCATAGGTGTATTTATTACCAATTAATGTGGATTTTGTGACGTTTGGATTTTTTTTGTATAATTTTTTAATTTATTATTGTATTTCTATTGTTATACTTTTATTTTTTATATGACTGGTTTTTTTCAGATGTTTTTAATATAAGTATTTCTTTTTGATTATGGAATCTTGTTGTTTATGTGTTGTACCGGATTAGGGGTAGGGGTTTATGGTGTAATATTATGCGGTTGGTCATCAAATTCTCTTTATTCATTATTAGGAGGGCTCCGTGCAGTTGCTCAGACTATTTCTTATGAAGTATTTAAACTTGTGATTTTTGCCAAGGAGTTTATCTTTATGAGTTACCAATTTGTTATTTGATGGGAACGTTCACAAGAGTTAGGAATAGTTGCTATTCCAGGTGGATGGTCTCCTTATCATAATAGACGCAAGGGAATAATAAACGACGATAAAATCATTTGCAGCGGTTTTTAAAAATAATTTTTAATATTTTTAATGTATATATATATTTTTTTAACATTTAACTGCTCAATAGTATTTATCTATTCAATATTATCCATTTATGTTTTCTTACAAATTGGCCTGGTCAGGTTTGAATATTGGTCCAAGTATAAAAAATTCCACCCTTTTTAGCTGCACAGTAATTCGATATTCCAAATGTTTACCTACTTGAACGATAGTATGCACGCTATTACGGAGTGCGCAGTATTGTGCAACTAGTGAGGGCGCACCCGGCAACCCCTCTATGGTATGCTGGGCGGAAGTCGACGGTGATCAAGGTCAGAATTTTCATTGTTAAAACGACATGAAGAAACTTCGAACTCTTCTCGTACTTCGACAATGAAAAACACCACCTTTCGTTCAGACATCGTTCTGCTCCTCGTTTGGATCCGAGGACAACAAAAGGCTCCCTGCGAGTACCACCTGGCATCTCCGCACTCCAGGACCCAACAACACCCCATCAGTTCCCAATAATATCTTCCTATTCTCTTCAGTCACGAGAGTTCCTTATTTCATCAGTTTTCTGTCTCTACCCGCTCAGGATGGGTTAGCTCTTATTACTCACCTGGATGGGGCTTCCGTTCGCCTGATAAGGTTACACGCCACTTTCTCAAAGCTAAAAAAGTAGTAGGAATAAAAAAAAAATTGGAAAAAAAACATCTCGGGTGAGCCTTTATATCCGTCGACGACACATCTACATCCGATGAAGACCTTTATCTTGAAATTGGCCTAAGGACGATGACCCTTCTGATTTTATCACGTATTTGACATTATGTAATGATTAATTTGAGATTAATTAGTACACCACTACGTCAGTTCTATGTTGCAAATTCCCAGCCTCTTAAGTAGGCAAACTGTATCAAAATATGACTGTTCCTTTGGAAAGAATCGTGGAATATCTTACTCAGCAGTTTTAGTTTTTAATGTGCAGTACCTGAGGTCTACTATTTCCCCATATACAAAGTCGAAAAATAAGAGAAACCTCGAAATCGTCTGTTTTTGGTATATTATTCAATAATAAACCATTGTAATTCCCCAAGAAAAAAAAACATATATCAAACCCCCTCAATATCTTTTCTGAGGAAACAATAACAGCTTAACTCTTGAAATTTCCACCGAAAATCGATTTTTGCCTGAGAAAGAGAGACTTTTGTCGATTTTACTCAGTAGAACTGAGTGAGGGACTACAACGCAGACCCTAACTTGAGCAGATTTATTCCCACCTGTGGTACTCAATATTTTTCTCTTGAAATCCGAAAACGAACTCATCATCCAACCAACTCATGATTAACAGCTTTCGCTCTAATTCCATTTAGTGTTTCGTCATTTGGTCACTACTTGGAACGTTTTCCTGCGGACTAATGTTGTTAATCCGTCAGCAAAACAGAAATTCGCGAAAACTAAAATTGACAATTTTTCTGCCTACGAGCCATTTCGCTGCTACATCTTGCACGCTCGCGGTCGAAACGTAATTTCCTGCGAATGGCGCTTGGTCGCTTCTTCATAAAAATTTTTACGGCCCTCGTCTGCCGAAATTTCTTTCCCGTCTTCTTCCAGTTGTCGAACGGTTTAAAAGTTTAGGCGATGCCGCTTCGAAAAAGAAGAGAGCTTTATAACGAATTGCGTGCCAGACGGGGTCAGTACCCTTGACCGAGGTTTGCCGAGACTCGTCAAAAAATCGAGTTTTGGTGGCTGCAACGATTCTGTTGCCAGTTGTACAGTTCTGATGGATTGGCGGAGAATTTTCCAAGTTGGAGCTTGAACTCGACTTTATTCATTCATTTTGTGTGCAGATTTCTGCGGCCTAAAATAAATTGGGGTATTCTTGGTCTGTTAATTGAGTATGTCTGAATAATAATGATTCCGCGTGGAAATGTCAATCATTTATAATCCATGAAGAGCTCCTGGTGGGGGCCAGCAAACATTTAATCTCCGATTCTCTTGATGTGGGCGTTTTTCAAATCATCAAATTGGCTTATCGCGAAACGTCGGATGTTGAAAAAAATGCATGCACATTGACCACTTCCGATTCGATATCGAAAATAACGAAAATGTACCCCTAATAGATTGAAAATATGAATTCCCCTGATAAGGATTCTTTCCTGCTCGATCCCAAAACGAATCTACTGCTGTTATTGATTTTTCCTTGTGCTCCGAACGGGTGAACGTCTAACACTCTCGATCAGTCCTTGAATTCCATTATGGTTTAATTATTTGTTCGCCAACAAATAATAGGCTGCGATACCTGGAGCGTGTTTTTCATCTGCTTAACGCACACGGATCGGATGTGCTCCT